>VYZM01002170.1:22441-208644 GCA_013398915.1 Dromas ardeola | reverse complement strand
CGCACGGCCGCTCCGCTGGGGGTGGCGGCCGTGGGTCGGTACGTGGGAGCGTTAAAAAGCCAAGGCAGGGTGAGGAGGAGAGAGGTGGCGGTGGGGGACGTCACCCAGCGGGGAAGGGAGGCAGGAGTCCTTGGGCCGGTCCGTTTCGAGAGGACAAAAGGGCAGCCGAGTGACCCCATAGCGGCAAACCCCCTGCAGGTCCCAGTTGCCCTGTGCCAGGAATGTTCCGGCAGAGACTCGGGATAATGAAGTTAAATTGTACCCTCAAACCGAGCACTTTAACTGATATTTTTCTTGGGACTTAGCCTTCTCATCCTTAGTTTACTTTTGGTGGAACAACTGAGTCTAGCAAGTGCTGATAGATCTATTTAAAACTGCCGTCGTTAGTTTGTGTCTTCGACTTCCTCCGAAGGGGTAGGTTGGGAGAAAATCTGACTTAACGACGGTGAAAACAGTGTTTCCTCCTGTTGAGCATACACGCTATTCTGCAAATGCGTTATGGTCTCCAACATTGATGCTTCTAACTCCTTACCCTCCTTCATCATCTTCTCTTTAAAAGTAGAGGTTTTTTTATAGAAGAAAGGTAATCTTCACTCTTTGGGAGCTCATCTGCTCCTTTTACGTGTTCCAGTTGGCTGTTGCACGCTTCCACCCTGCAAGTGGTTTGCCTTGGCGGTGAATATCTACTGTGCATTAGCTTAGTGGTACACGCTGAAGCTGGATTCTAGGATGTGAACCCTAGAAATCAGTTGGGTCTCAGGAGCATTGTGGACATGTTTGCGACATGCATTGAATCTTTCTCTGTGAGATAACCCTGCAGCTACGGGTAGTGGGTAGGTGTTTTAACTAGATCCTGTTTGCTCTAAATGACTTGTATGACAGTGGAAGAAGGCTTTACTTGTGGCTCATCGACTCTTGAACTCTATGCCTTTTCCTTGTTTTCCCCTTAGGGCTTGATTGTTCCGAGCTTTTAGCAAAGTTCAACTTATTGGAAAAGAAATAGACTGAGGGTGTAACTGCTTGTATTTGGGAGGAGGAGGGAAGGGATGGAGAGAAAGAGAGAGACAGGAAGGGTATGGGAAAAGTTGTTATAAAGAAATACTTGTCTTTTACATTTTCTCGACAGTGTGCTTGAGCTGATGTACAAAGCAAAACTTATGGTTTTTTTTTCTGTGTATTTCTGTTTCCTCCCTGCAAAGAAATAAGAATTAAGAAAAAGAAAAAAAAAGTCTGAACTTTTGATCAAGAGAAATGGTCCAAAGGGAAAAAGGAACCTGCATATTTGTGACAAAATTTGCTAATTTGCTGTAGTAATGAAAATTTGGAAGTGAATGGAGGGGGTGCTTCATTGGAGAAGATAAGCAAACAAAAAACCAGCAAGAAAAAACCTGCTGCATAGTTTTAGTGACTCTCCTTAAATGGAAAGAAAGCAGGTCTTTAATATACCCCTGTCTCCAGGCTGAGCTAAACTCTTTGGTGACTTATTAGTTACGAAGCTTTGGATGAAATTGAAGGACAGAAACTTACTGAATTTAGGGTGCTCCAGAGCAGGCTCTTAGGTGGAAAAAAGAGAAGGCAGCAACAAATCTTTCTTTAACAAATGGCAAGTTTTTGTTTATAGTGTAGAAGTGGCCTAACAAAGACAGACTTTTTGCAATTATCCAGATGTCTATCGCCAGTTATTTGAGATGAAGCTTGTGGCTGATAACGTCCTTGCCAGCAGGTTGGTCTTACTATAGTATTACAAACCATAGTGCTGCTATCCCAGTGCCATATGCCTGTGTTCCTCTAGCGCCCATATTGACACTGAGAACACTTTGGAGGCTTATCTTATTCCTGACACAGCTGTACTGATGGATGTTTTGTGTAGATTCATCTTTCTGTCGCTAACGTGAATATTATTACTTAGCTGACTTACAGCAAGCGCGGCTCCAGCAAGGTGTTTCCCTGTCATGTCCTATGTTTCTTCTCTGTCATTCTGAGAACAGTTGTTCCTGAGTCCTCAGATAACAACTAAAAATAATCTTTTACAGGAGCTCTGAAAATGCACTCATTTAACTCATACTCTGTTTTATTTTAGTGTGTTTTCGCGGCAGGGTGGATATGATTTATCAAGTGTTATAGTGTAACAAGTGTTTTAGTGTAAGACCGGGGCGTTAGGGATGGAGCTGATGTTGCTTATGAAACCTCCTGCTCTGTTCGGGCCCCCTCATTACCTACACTCCCAACCGGGGTGTTTTCTGTGGGAACTGGTCTTTAACAATGTGCGCTTTGCCTCGATATTTACAACCTCTTGCTGGTCAGTGTATCAAAAGCATTTTCATTTAGAGGATTCATTTCAGGACTTTAATTGAGGAAATCTCTTTGTTTCAAGCCTCCATAATAAACCATTCAAAATGCTGTCTTTGAACGAACTAGGTCACTGTAACGCGCGCACACACACAGAGTGATTCTCATCTGCTTAGGGTAGCCGGCATTCGGTCGACCCATATCCCTGGTGAGCTTGTCCCTGATTTATCCTTCTTGGACTGGCTTGTTCACAGGGAGCTTATGCTGAAAATTCACTGCTGGAGGTCATTCTCCATTCTTGGCATCTCTGGCAGCCTTAAGCTTAAATTGCAGCCTCATTTTCTATCCAATCAATACCACTCTTATGTCGCTGAGTTTCCATGGTGCCCCCAATCTTCTGTCTACATATTGATGTCTGACAGCAGGAATAGCATTCTGTGTCGCTATATATACTTACTAAACCTGTCAAAACTATTTAAGGTCTGTCGCACTAATTTATATCCATATCCTGATATTATTTGTATCTGTTGAGCTTTGACTGATGGAACTCGCTGCACTAAGGAACGATCCCCAACAATGCACTCCAGGGATGGCTGGAGGGATGGACGTTTTGAGAATGGGAAAAAGACTCTCTTCTAGAGTAGCTGGGGTAGTCTAGAATCCTTTGAGAACAATAGAGTCGTTTTGAAAACATCCAAGTCTCAATGGCTCCAAGTTAATGCTTTGGAAATCATTCTTCATTGTGCTGCTCTGAATGCATAGAGGGTCCTCTCCGTGGGCATTGTCGAGTGTTCAGTGTGCATTTGAGGAGAGTTGAGGGAAATTTGAGTCAGTTGTCTCACATCAGCTTTCTTCAGCAGAAGCGCTGTGGAAAAATGAAATTAAAGGAGCGAGCAATGTCATCTGTAATAGGGATGTTTGTGTTTTACTACAATAACTCACAGAGCATTTTAGTTGCGTAAGAAACGGTATGGCGGTGTCGCTGTGGATTGACACAGCAGCAGCTAAGCAAGATGAGAAAAGGCTTATCTTCTGTGTATCATCAACTTCCAAGGGGCTGATACCTGTTATTTGTGCCAAGGGTAATAGATACTACATAAAGACTAGTAGATTTTTATGTATTTATTTATTTAAATATGCTTTGCAAACTGTTGAAAGTGTATCAAATGGAGTTGGTCATCAGCTGGAGAAACTCTTCAATTCCACTACCTTTAACATGAGCTTGATCCAACCCATGAAATAAGAGTTGGCAGTCAGTATTGGAATTTGCTGCTTAAAATTTTGTGTGCTCTGAGTTGCCAGAAGAACTGATTTTGTGATGCCAAGTTCATTAATACTTTTCAGACCCTCTTCAGACTCCTACAGTCTTTTCACTAGTGAAAAGTAAGGACCTTTTAAGACTTAAAAGGCCCTGTTCCAGGTGGTGTTTGATGTGGTGGTATTGAAGTAGTTCAGTTTGTTAAGTTTTCAGCAATGGCTTACCTCATCGTGATAGAGACGGTCAGTCGGACTTTACCAAACTAGACACTCTCTTGGCCAATAAGTCTCACCTTATTTTATTCCAAGGAATAGAATCACTGAACCATTTGAAATATTTGGCTCTACCTCCTGCAGTGGCACCGTGATGATTTTTTACTTTTTTAAAAAAACTTTTCTCATTTCCTTGCTTGCTTACATATGTGGGAGTGACTTTTTAAAAACTGTAGTCATCTTGCAGACTGGTTTTTAATGTCTTTCAGACCGAAGGTTGAGAGAACACAGCTGTAGGCAGTTTCATGGGAGACGAGAAGGGGGAATGTGAATATAATAGAGAGTTAGATATATTACTGATGCAGCCAGGTGATTTCCACCCCCTCCGTCCCTCCACTCCAAAAAGCCTCTGCCCTTCCTTGTCCTCCCAGAATAGCAGATTCTGGTTTCAATATGGATAACCTCTGGAGGTGAGGAGTAGAGCTGACTGTGTCTGAGGCAAAATCCAGTTTCATTACATTAAGAGAAATGTATTAATATGTTAATTTGGGCCGTAGGAGCATGTTACTTGGCAAGTGCCATCGATTGCATGGCAGCTGCGACAGAGGGGTAAAGACTTTTAGAGCAGGAGAATGTTACAGGAGTCGGGGATTTTCTGATAAAAATAGTCTCTGAAAAGAAATAGTGCTTGGGGCTCCAGTCCACTGCCATTTGGTAAACTGGAAAGTTCCATTTTAAACGGGACCTTTCTCCTCTGAGGCCTGCCAGCACTATTTCAGAGCTCATTAAATGTTTCACGAGAGTGTTAGAAAAAATCTTCCTTCCTCATTAGTTTCTACAGAGTTCCAGTGTAGCTTGGACCTTGTAAACATCCCCTACTTAGTTGTAGATGATACTATTGTCAAGTGCCTGTGGGGAGGGAAGAAAAAGAGGGGAAATTCTCTAATACCTCAGTCCAAAAGCTTGTTTTGACACTGGCCCACAGTGTAAAAGAAATAGAATTTTTGCCATCTTCAAACAATATTTTTGGAGCAACTCACTGTCTTGTATAAGTTCTCCTCCCAGGATTAAAACCAGGCAGAACAACTGGGAGGGAAGAGGAGGCTGGATAGGCTTTTCTTTCCTTCAGCAAGCCTCTCTCTCCACACCTGGGCTGATGCTCTGTTGTCTTAGTGGGGCTGGTCCAGGTGGCAGTGGAGACAGGCAAAGCACTAGGGATGCTGGCAATGCGGTGGAGGTAGCTTTTTTCTCAGGCTTGAGTGCAAAGTTGGTCTTGATCTTCTGAGCTCATTAAGGAAGATAGACCACTCTGCTGTTGTCTTCACTGTCTGACTTTGCTACCTGCATCCGCCTGTTGCCTTAGGCTGTCCCTAAGGATTAGAAAGGTAAAAACCAGATAATTGTGCTCTACGGGGATATAAGAAAGGAGGAATTCCCTGTGCATTGACACAAGCAGTAAATACATAGCTATCTGTGGAAGTCAGAGTGTCCCTGTCTGATTGTAAGCAACGAAAATGACTGAATTGGCTTCTCACATTCAGTTCCATTGGATATCAGGCACAAGACCTGTTTTGTTCTTGGGTTTTGTTTCTCAGAGCCATGTGAACATTGGCATTAGTTTCATAACCAGCTAAAGATGATCTGACTATTGCATTTAAGGCTTCCTTGTTTCGACTGGATCACTAGTACAGCAGATTTATTTATGTATGTATTTATTTTTTTTAGCTACACTTCTCACACATCATGTATCTCAAAGTGCAAAAGAGCCTTAGTAGTGCAATGCAAATGTATGCGCCCATCTGTAGCCTGCAACAGAAGGCTCACAGTCTGGAGCATCTTTCCCTCCGTGACAGGAGCATCCAAAATGTACTTAATACTGTGTGTAGGTAGTTCTCATATCAAAAACTTTGTATTTAAAAATAACTATTTTGCAGGTGTTTTGTCTTTTTTTTTNNNNTTTTTTTTTTTTGTTTTTTTTTTTGTTTTTTTACAGGTTTGCAGCATGCAAGCAACAGTGGGAAGACTCACTTTGGCTCAAAATGCCCGTTTTAACATTTCTGTGATGCTCTTCTAGGCACTTTGTTAGACGGTAATGGATGGATCTCTTAAGAAAAGTCTGCTGTCTTTGAAAGTGGTATAGGAAGGGGCTTAGAAATAGGCATGGTAGAAAGATGGCACCTGTAATATGGTGCTGTCTCTGCAGTGTTGTGGCACTACAAGGTCACAGTTTGCTTTTGGACAACTGAACTTCTTCCATTTCCATACTGGGATCTTTTTCATCTCACTAAGAATCATATTCTTCCTGTCAAGCAGAGATTAATACTAAACCAAGCACACATCCTCCAGCCATTATTCAGGCAAAGTTGATGCTTCAGCAAGAGCTTCATCATAATAAAGACTCTAGAATTCAGCCTAAGATTCAGAATGGGTGCCCACCCCTTTGTTCTGGTGATGAATTCTTCAAAATAAGACACAAATGAGTTACAATCTGGTAGATGGTTGTGACTCTTCTTACACTTCTTGCAGCAGAATTTCATTCCTTTTATTGAAAGTGCTTTTGGAGTGAAGCACCCTTTAGTAAATTGAAGATAAATCAAGAGATTGTTCTGATGCTCTGCCTTAATTCTGGTAAACACTCTGTTCCTTTAGTTTGAATGCTAAAAATTATGTATTCAAAAGTAGCCTCCCCACCCCCACTATATTGAACAGAAGTAGTCTAAACTTCTTGTTCCACCTATGGTGGTTTCTCCTGGAAATGCAGTCAACTATGGTAGTGGCTTAGCTTTCCTTCTGGTACTGATGAAAGGCCCCTGAGATGCTCCGATTGCTTCCCAGTAGCTTGTGCCACGTGACTGCCTGGTTGTTTGCTTGGATTGCTGCCTTCCCAGAGGTCACAAAGATGTTTTTGTTTGTGCAAGAGTCACTTGCTTTTATTAGAAGCCTGCCTGGGTGCAGCTGATAGGCAGTAGGGACTGACGGGTGGAAAAAAAAAAAAATCTAAGGCCAACAGATAGGATTTTCAGAAATCTTCCAAAAATACTGCAAGCTTTGATTCAGGAACTTCATGTCATTTCACTTATTAAATCCTCACTTTCCTAAGCTGTCCCTTCAGCCCATGTTTCTTGTCTGATTTGCGCGTTGTCAGATGCTTTTGCTAATCTCTGTAGTTGGTGCTTGCTTAAGTGATTATTTGGCAGACACGTGTGAGCGGGCGTGTGTGTGATTGCCGTTGGCATGGCAGTTAGGATGATATGGCATTAGCATATTTGCTCTGTGCTGCAGGCCTTCTCCTCTTCTAGGGATACTTATTTAGCAGGGGAAAAAAAAAAAACAAAAACCACAACAAAAAAACCCCAACAGAAAGCCATGGGGCAGCTGGTTATGGTATGGTGATCTTCTGGCCGCTTTGACCAAAGACCTACAGAGTTCAGAGGAGCCTAAAGGTTGCTCTCGTTTTTCTTCTATTACTAATCATAAATAGATAATCCACCATCAGAAGATTTATAACGAGCTGCAGGGTTTATGGGCTGCCTAAATAGGGGTAATCCACATTGAATCTAGTTCTCAGGAATTTCCCTGCACTCGCAAAATAGTGTGGGAACTGTGTTTTTGGGGTGATGAAGAAGAAAAGGCAAGCTCTGCTCCCTTCACGTTTGTTAGCTCAAGAACCTGTCTTTAAATGGGATATGGGGTTTAGTTTGTGTTTTGGACTCATTAGTATTGAGTGGCCATCGGGATTATAGGTGTATGTGTTTTAAGAGGTGTCAGTCTCTTCTTTCAATAGCTTGTAATTTGAGCTATAGTCTTTGCACGTCTCGTGCATTGGAACAGCTTTATGGGCTGTGAGTTACCTCATTGAGAACAGCGGGATTTATTTAGACAGTGCAAATGTAGAAGCCTTTCCAAGGCACGGTGTGGGCTGGGCATAACCCCTTGCCAAAACCTGTCTCTGTATGACTGCTGCTGTGAAGGTTCAGACTTTATCCTGATCAGAGGTGGAGGCTGCCGTCTTCTTCCCGCCTGGGATCAGCCCTCGGTTTTACCTCTGAAGGGAGAAAACTTCACGGTTTAACATCTGAAATGGTTTTGTAAAGCTGTCTGGAATCAGAAATGTGGGAAAGTGGGGAACATTTTCTCACCTTGTCCCTAACTGCCTGCAAAATCGGACCGTTTTCACGATGAAAAAGTCTGAAGTTCATAAAGGGGTGGGAATGGGAGGGAAAGTGGGTGAGCTCCTTGTTCTTAAGCGTAACTTTGATCTAGAAAAGTAATTCTGAGGCTGCTTTCAAAAAACATTTATAGTTCCTCTTAGTATTTTGCCACTGAGATAATATTTACAAACAACTCTTCTTATTCTGTAGCATAATGTGCTACATGTAGCCTTTCATTGGCTGCTTCTCTGTGCCCAAATACAGCATCTTTGTGCTAACTTTCACAAAGGGTGAGAGCTCTTGAGAGTGGCTGGAGATTGAATACTGCCGTACAGGCAAAGGAGTAAAAAGCAAAGGTGGTATATTACAGCATGTTCTTCGTTCATTTAATTGCTATGTACTATAATTTAGTTTTAATTATTTATGACTATATGTACAAGGAAATAGTCCTTTAAATAAGAACCCCTCTTTCTTGTGCTAACCATGACTGTAGGTTGAGTGGATATGGAGACTGTGCGTTTTTATAGTGAAAACAAATGAGATGTGTAGACACTTTGCCCCAGCATTGCGCTTTACACGTCAAAAGCAAGTCTCTGTTTGGAGAAACTTTACAAACTGTAGGGATGTGTAGCAAAAACGTGTTATCTAACTTTAGACTTTCCAATTGCACGACACATGCTATAAATGACAAGTTTGCATCTTTCTGTTTTGACACTTTCAGCATGTGCAATAAGGCTCTAATTCTAGTTGGGATTTTAGCAGCTGATATTTCTCAAGTAATTGTAGGTGGGAATTTCTTGTCTTATTTAAATAGGAAACTCTGAAACAAACAAAAATCCCAAAGAAGGAGAAGTCTGTGAAGTGCAAATTATCTGTCCAAGTCATGAAAAATTGAGGTTGAAATAATTCACATAAGGCTTATCGAAATGAAAATTTTTGAGTTACTGAATCAAAGGTTTCCCTTCCAGATCAGTGAAATTGTGGTGTGTATCTGAACACTTGCAGCACTTAATTGGGTATTGAGGGAATGGAAGTAAGAACTTGAGCCTATATGTGGGATAGATACATTGGCTACAGGAAGCTCTTCATGATTCCTTATGATGTCCAGCTGATGCTGTTTGTGGTGGCATTTTGACGATCATGGTGTCTCACAGAGAGTGGTATAGTGTACAGCAGTGGGCAATGAGGAGCATTTTCTCAAACTTATCCTTTGCTGATCAGTTTAATTTTTTTTTTTCAAAATATACCTTTGAAAATTAGACTATAACTTCTATGCAAAATTTTAATTGTACATATAATTGTAAACAATTGTAAGCAATTTTAATAATTGTAAATTATTACAAATTTATTTGTATTACAAAATTATTTCATTACAAAATAATTGTAAACAACTGTAATAATTTATAATTGTTATTTAAAATAACAGGTTGCCCAGAGAAGTTGTGAGTGCCCTATCCCTGGAAGTTTTCAAGGCCAGGTTAAATGGGGCTTTGAGTAACCTGGTCTAGCGAGTGTCCCTGCCCATGGCAGGAGGCTTGGAACTAGATGATCTTTAAGGTCTCTTCCAACCTAAACCATTCTTTGATTCTATGAAAATTATTACTACTATAGTTATAGAATTGAATAAGAATGGAATTTTGATACAATTTTTTTCCCAAAGACTTGTGCATGTTCTTTTCAGTCACTTCACAGGACATGGTGTTTGGGATTTTTTTATTTTTATTTTTTGCTCCCTATATAGTCATAGCTTCTGTTGCAAAAGACATTTTGGCCTTTGTTCAGTGTTAAGTAGACCCTTAGCCTAGAATAATTGTAGTCTTCACTGCCTGATGCAGCATGTGGTTTGTGTGAAATGAAAGGGATATTCTTTTTATTCTCATTTATATCTGTCTTCTATTCCTCCAGGTTTAAAAAAGTATTCTAGGTCTAAAAACTTTCTGGAGTAGCAGAACTTCCAAGCTGCGGCAGCTGATCCCAGGTGAGCTGCCCGCATTGCGTGGCCTCGCCTACTTCTCTGGTTTCCTTGCTCAGATTCCTGTCCGGTCCCAGTTTTGCTGCCTTGCGGAGTTAAACCTTTGAAGGCTGCTACTGCTTCTATAGCAGAAGATGTATCAGGCTGGGAAATAGGTCTGGATTCTTCTAAGACATGGATCACGCCCTGTGAGTAGCAGTCCAATTGTACAAGATATGAAAGTGGATGGAAGAGCATGGGTTCAGTTCTGTAAAACCAGGGTTATGTGGACTGCTTAAAACTCTTTCCACGTAGCAGTCATCTTCCTTAGCTTTAAATGTGCATAGATCTGGAATGAAACAGATAAACCACACCCAAGTTGTTTTGGTTTTGAAGATGTATTTCCATAACTCTGAATAGCTAACGTTTCCTTAATCTTAATTCTGAATTCCTGTGTCTCTAATGTCCTTATTTTCATAACCCAAACTTCTCTTTCCTTTAACCTCTCTTCTATTTAAATAGTGTAGTAGGTCACTGTTCACAAATATTACACGTTTTCTCATTTTTCTTGTTTTCAGTGGCCTTTTACAGCCCCATGCCTAGTTTTAAATCAGCACAATGTTTCAGATTGTTTATTTCTAAGTGTGTTTACAATTCCTGCACTTGCTTTAGTGGCCGCATTTAGTTGAAATTTAACCTGGCATTCTATAATTGCATTATAATTGCCAGAGTCAATATTTTTTTTTTTTTTGTATTACAGGTTAAAAATTTAGAAGCGCTATTCGAAAGTTTTGTCTAGTCTGGAATGACTCTTCCACTAAGCACAGGGATATGACGTCTTTAGTCTCCAAAACTTTTTTGATGTCTAGAAGTTAATTCAGTAATCATTGGTATACAGTGGTATGTAAGAATATATATATTTTTGTTCCATTAGACTTCAGTGTGTTTGTGGTGAATTTTATCTGATATTTGTGTTGTCCAGTTCCCTGGGTAGCTGCAAGGACAAGGGCCTCCATGCTGTTGATTAACACCATTTTATATGGGCAGCACATCTTGTTACCTTGTTTTTCTTTCTTTCTTTCAGGTAATTCATAAATGCACTCGACAGCCCTGATCCTAGGCTGAACTTTGGGTGGTACAACTCCCCCTTCTGTACGAAGAACTGATTATTGTTCTTACCCTGGGATTCTCAGTTCCTTGACTAATATTGAAAGAGTGACAGGACCTTACCTCTTATCCCAAGATTACCAAGCTCTCCTAAGAGCTTTCTTCAAAGTCTTTGAAAATCAAAACAATTTGCATCTAGTGAAAAATAGCCAAGATAAGTTTTTAAAGGATTCTTGTAGATTAGAAAGGCATGATTTATCATTGTGAAAAATGTGATTTCTAGACTAGTTTGTGGGGCTTCTATTTCAGGCTGGCTGGTTTACACCTGCCTTTAACTGATTTTTCTCAGCTCTGGAAAGCAGCAACAGTTTAGTACAATCAAATTTCTGGAGTTGTTTCTTTTTTTTATTTACTTTATTTCCCTTAACGCTATCTGGCAGTTCTGCCTCAAGTTCTTTACTTGTATCACCCTAGGGCATGCATCTCTCTCCTTTGCTTTGTAGTGAAAACTGAAATGGAGGAGCCATTTACCTTCTGTGCAATCTTGTTTTCTGCCCTCATCAGGGTAGTCTGTGGTACAGTCTGCAGGACCCACCGGCTCTTCTAGAGTTCCAGTTTCCCATGTGTTTAAGGAATGCCTTATTACTTGTCACTATGTATTTGCCTCCTTGTTCCTCAGCCTTGCACTTGGACCTCTTAATCTGCATTTTGCATCTCATCTGCCAAAGTTGTTCTCTCCGGTAGTTTCACTTGGTCTGGATTACCATTTTCTTTCACTTGAAGATATTTTGTGAGTGAATAAATTCTCAAACTACATTTAAGAAGTCTTTTTTTTCTTCTTCTTTTTTTTTTTTTTTCTGCTTTGAGGCCAGGAGTATCATCAGTGAGCGCACTTCGGCACGCTTTCAGGATATCCTTGCTCATTTCTTGCATGCTTTATTAAAGGAAGGTTTGTAGGGAACAGAAAGAAGTGACTGCATCTTGAAACCTGTTTCTCTTAGGACTGGTTACAACCTCCCAGTCGTAGTATCCATTGTAATCATGTAGTAGCTTTGGGGTGGAGATTTCAAAGGATTGTGAGGTAATTCTGTATTTACATTCCATGGAAATGTATTTGAACTGTGGCAATTTTCCCTTTGGAAATTAGTCTAGAAAAGTAGCCCTGTCTTATTCCTGAATCAATTCTTTTCCATCGTTTGGGACTGACTCATTGTAGCTTTTCCTTCTGCAGGCTTCAAACCAGCTGCCACCATATGAATTGGTTATGCTGACAAGAAAACATTTATAAAAAATTACCGCATTTTCACTTTTCCAGAAAATGGTAATGATGTCAACATTTGATCACCAAGTATTTTACATCGATCATCTCTGGTCTGAATTGGAGGCTTGCAGTCTGCCATCCTTGAGACTGTAGCTCAGAATTTGCAATTGGAAACACTCCCCTAAAGTACCTCTCTGCAAGGAAATGCTCTTTGAAGAGAGCCTGAAAAGTCAGATTTGTACTTCTGACTTCTTCCTCTTTCTTACTTGGTATGTGTGCGCAAGTATAGCTCAAGATTGTATGTTTCCTACTTTTAGAAGAATTCCCTCTAATCATTTCAGTTGAAGGCCTGACCTAAAGTCCGCCGAAGCAACTAAATAAATACATAAATATATAAGTTCGTTATGATTTAGGTTGTCTGTACAATTTGTCGTTAACACTTTTTGTGTTACTGCCTTCTTTTGATTAACGCTTGAGCAAACTGTGCTCCAGGAAGCTGTTTGTGATGCCAGAAATGCAAGCTGATTGCACTCGTGTTCGTCTAATTTGATGCCCTGATGCTTTCCAGCTGTGGTAAATGGACAACTACTTGAAAACAAACATCTTGTCAGACTTAAAATGTCCTGTGAAAACTACCCATTTTCCCTTAAGTCTAGCTTTGTTCAGTTAATTTGATGCTGAGTTAGTCTCCCTGCAGCTCGCAGAGAATGTTTTTATAATATCAACTTCTTGTAGTAACACTTATACTTCTAAAATATCTTTCATTTAACTCCTAGAATTATTCATATTCTGGACAAAAATGATGCCTCCCCAGCTCCTATTATGGAAAATCAGGACTTAGCAAGTTGAGGTTATAGGTACTTTAAGGTTATTACTTTTTAGTAATGAATCCCAAAGCAAATCTTTGTGTTTTTTTTGAATGGGAGGAACGTTTTGTTGCATCCTTCATTTTGGAGCTATCCCTCATGTTCTGCGGTGCGGGAGGACAGGGTTTGGGCACTTGTGTATGTATTTGTTCCTCAGCAGACGGTCAGGACCAACGCCCTCCCCAGGTTGCATCTCTGTGCACAGATGGAGTGAGGGATACAGGGGACAGTAGTGCGTTATCACTAACTAATGTCACAACAAAAAAATCTCAAAGCCTCTGTGCATCTTTTTTTCTATTTTGATGCATGCTGGCATCTCTTTAGCAGAAGCCAATCAACTTACGCGAACACGCCAAGAGCAGGAAGGGAAAGCTAATTGATCAGAAGACAGAAATGGGCTTCTGTATTTAACAGGAATTTTTTTTGTGTGCTAGTGGAACAGAATTTATAGTAATGTTTATTAATCACAAAGGTCATGTGAGCCCTTTCTTAAATTTGTGTCTTTAGAGAAAAGCATCTGTAAAAGAATATATAGAGGGGAAAGAGGCAGATATGATCCTCAGCTCGGTGGTGCATACAATAGTTCTGCCTGAATTTTTAGCGAGCTAGTACGTGCAAGTTAGGTGCATTGCTGCTTGTAAGTCCTGTCTTTCAGCATTTCCATATAAGCCTGTTAACTGGATTGGGCTGGACTTAAGAAAGAGCTCGTTCCTATTCTTGATGAGCTCAAGTGGCTTTTATATAGGGTGCTGTGAATGGGCACAAGGGCTTAGTGCTCCTTGTCATCATGTGAGTGGCTAAATGCGTTACAGCTTTTGCTGTGACACACGCAGCATCAGGAGTAACAGAAGCCAACTGAGGCTGCAGTTAACCTCCTGCTTCTAACGATGGTGCTTTTAGATCACTTGCCTGCGGCGCCTCTGAGCATGGCAAATGAAGGGGTGACAGCAAGTAGCTTTTGTTTGAAGTAAATCATTGTTTAGGTGGAACGAGAAGAAAAACGTGCCTGGTTTTGATGGTACTCCACTGTACATAGGTTTTGGAAATGAAATAACTTGACCTTTCTTAGTAGCATACCTATGTTTCACATCCAGCTGCTGTTGCTACTGGACTGAACCACACAGTGAGGGGATTTGGTGGGGTAGAGAAGAAAAATCACTTAGTGTGCTAATCAGAGCTCAGTGGAAATGTTTTTGTCATATGACGGGTAGAAACAAAGACCGCTGGCCTCCTAGGACTGGAGTGAGCCTTCAGCTTTGGGCGGTGGCTCTATGGGATTTGGTGGCTCTGTTAACGCAGCAGTGTCATATTAGCCCACCGATAATGCTAGTGTACTCTGCTGCTCTAGTGTTCCCCCCTGCCCTGGCTAATGCAGGATTCATGATACTGTCTTACAGCGTGCTTTTCCATACGTGTGGTTTGTCTTATGGTGTGATTTGCAGGCTGACGGCAGCTCTGTGATAGCCTGCCATTGATGTCATCCTCCTCCTTCCCTGTTTGCATGGTGGAGCAGAAAGCATGCGTGTAGAACTTGCAGATCACAGCAATAGAGGTCACAAGCACAGTGAAAGTCAAAATGACTCTGACAAATCGGACGGTTTCTCTGCAGTTGAGAGGGTTTTTCACAGAGAAATGAAACATGCTGTCCCTTTGGGTTTGATGAAATGTGCACACCTAAAATTTAGAAACATGGTTGTAGGATTGCAGAAGGTCTGACAGAGGTTTCTGTTTGCTGCTGAGGATGCTGAGTGTTCATCTGCCAACCCAGTCACTCCAGGACAGCTGAGCTTTCGTTGTGGTTTGTATGGGTCACTGATAACTTTCTTGCACAGGGACTATCCTAGCTACTGGGTACTTTCAGTCGTGACACATTTTGTCCTGAGAATTTGTATCTGCAAGTGAGAATCGAGTGTAGTGGCTGGAATGTGTTTGACCCCATTTGGTGCTACTTCAGCATCTGTCCCTTTGGAGGCTGGGCTTTTTAGGTGGAGACCTCTCACAGCGTTTGAGTTCCTGCAACATCTGCCGTAACTATCAAGGCCAATGAAGATGGTGTCCAAGAAAGGACCGAAGAGGATTACGAGGTGCTCTAAACCTCAGGGCAGGGAACTTCTACGATGTGCCATGACAAACCAAGGCAGGACACGCTGAGAAGCTTCCTCATCTAACGTTCATTGTAAAACCAGCCGAGCTGCCATGCTCTTATGCCCTTTTCCCAGGGCCAGGCCTGGGATGGCGGGTGGAGTGGCTGGGATAAAAGGCTCTCACATACTGGGGGGTGCAGCGGATGCCGCAGGGAGCGATTAAGAAACACTGGCAGTGTGGTGGTGGGAAGTATGGGGACACAGATGACTGGGGTGGCAATGCAGTTTTTTTTTTTTTTTACCTCCTTGTGGTTAGAACAGGACTGTGAATACAGAGGAGGTGCTGTTGGATAAGACACATGGTTTTATGGAAGTCGAGGGCAAGAGAAATGAAATGGTGCAGACACGGCGTGAAACGCCTTTGCAGAGTTGTGCGTGGGAAGGTTGCATTTCACTTGCCTGCAGCCAGCTTGGTGTAGCTAATAGTATTTAATGCTCTGTTGTTTGTTTGTTTGGGTTTTTTTCCCCCCTTTTAAGCAATGTATTTACCTCATAAAGGAAAATGAAATCTTTATGTATGTAGTTCCTTCCTGGGAACTAGGAAGACCACAGGGCAGTTTGCAGTTGACACAAACAGATGTATTCCTGTCTGAGTAAGCTGTTCCTGAGATGCTGTGGGCCTGTTCCTAAGCAGGCATGTGATTGGGCTTCCATGCAAGTCTGGCTTTCTGTCAAATCAAAAGATTTCAGGAGTTTTTTAAAAGCTGGTCATGATCTGGGCCCATTTCTTGTTTTTCTCCCCCATTCCTTTGCCCATTCTAACTACTACTTTTACTTTACAGTGCATGAGGCTTGAGGAGAAATCCCATCACAAATCTACCTGGAGTCTCTGGATTCTTTACTGCGTACAGAGTTCAGCCTTTCTCTTGCTCCCCATGGGGAAAAAAAAAGAAAAAAAAAATCTATTGCTGGTAGCAAATTGGGTTAAAAAGGCAAGGGATGAAATACCTTATGTTTCTTTGGATGTAAGGACAAGTGGGTGGAGTATCAGACTGCACGGGAGATCAGAGGCAGAGCTCCTTCAAAGACGGTTCTCCAGGCAGGTGAGGAGCTGGCTGGTCAGATGGCAGAAAGTTTGCACACTGTTTGAAGAGGTTGGTGTTACGGTGCTCCTCAGAAGCCTGGGTATTAAATAGCATCTCTTCCCCATTTTTTCAGTCACACGGCTGCATAAGATAAAAGCTTCCTCAAGCTCCTAGACCTTGGAACGGTCTTGCAAAATCCAGCCAGCCGTTGTGAGAGGGGTTAATTCACACCGTCACCACAGAGGACAAAATGGATCTTTGAAACAAATGTGGTGGTGGGGGTAAACCCATCAATCATGTGAATACTGCTTTACAGTAATTCACAACTGCAGCTTTTTTCTTAAGCAAGGGCTGGCTGAGTCCGATCAATCCCTTGGCTCTCAAATGGGTCTCAGCAGGCAGTAGCTTGCTCCTTGTGGGTTTGTATGTACATGAAAGCCCACTTTATATTAACTCTGTGGAATAGTATTTTTTTTCCTCCCTCTAAACCCCTTAGCGCTAATTCAGTGTAATTATACTCATTGAATACAGTACTGACAACCCTACTCCTCCCCCTTTCCTGTCAGGATATTGGCCTAAAAATCACTAGGTGAAGAAAATCCAAAACAACGACGGGATTCTTTGTTCTGGCCTTCTACGTAGGTTTTTATTATTTTAATGTAACCCATTGGTCACACTTTCAAGTATTTTCTTTAAAGCTGAAGACTGAAAATACATTTTTTTTTTCTTTTAAAAATTAATGAAGAATTAGACTTTAGTCTTTAAGGAAAACGCTAAATATTGCAAAACTCATTACTAACTGAGCATGGGCGTCATTATTAACAGCCTGAGGCTGCTGAGGACCTCTTTTGACCTTTTTGGAAACGGGAAGGGTGCCAGGAAAAGGCAGGGAGCCTCTGTCCACCTGTTCCTTCCCGTGCCTATGCCTGTGTCTTAGGATGGGTGATATTTTCCCTGTTGTGTTTTCAGGGCTGAAAATAAAGATGCAGGTGTATCGGCACAGCACGTTTTAGTCCTTCCTAGCTCCATATGCATGAATGAAACTTATGTAGTGGGAAATATCTGGAAAGCAGTGACTAAAAAGGATTTTAGGGGTCATTCACAGGAGACGGGCATTGGCACATGAGCTCGGAATGTAGTGCTGTAGAGAAACGTCTAAAACCAGTTCTTAGGCATATATGAGAGATGGCCAGACTAGGTCGATGGTGGTGATGACAGATACCAGGATAAGGCATTCTGTGTTGGTGTCAACATTTTCAATAGGTGCAAAAAAGAAAGGAAAGGGAAAAACTCTCCAACAAACTAATGGCTGGAGAAAGTTTGCTCTGCAGCGTAAAGAGCTTAGTCTGCCTGACAGACTCAAGAAGAACAGATAACCACATTATAAATATCTTTTAGGGAAGAAAAATAACAAGTACTGAAGGCCTCTATAACTTACTGGGGAAAGCCATGATAAGAAAAATTCAATTACAAGCTAATTTACTGTTTTACAGTGTTGATGGTGGGAGGCAGGATGATAATTTCAGAAAAGCTTTTGTAGAAGGCAGTGGATCCCTCATCTTACACAGCGTAGATGGCAAATGTGGAGCCGTGGATTCCCTAAGACTGGTACAAGGAACTGACTTGGGGCTTTTGCGTAAGGCCATCCATTTTGTCTTGACAGAACAGTTTTTCTCAGCTGCTCAGAGGTGAAATGCGGTCACATCAGCCAAGCAGATGTCTCTCTTAAAAGATAGCAAATGTGTCCTGCTTTAACAAGTAATGGAGTTCTCTTTTTAACTGTAATACGCAAACACTGTAATTTAGGTGCCGATTTACTTCCTATGAAGGCTGTAAGATGTTGCAAGTCACACCCTCTTGTGTTGCCTTTTATCATATCACATTGTATCTGAGTTGCTGTAAACCTAGTAGAATAGAGCCAGACATCACCTGAAAAACAGAGTGAACCTGGAAACATATATCATACAAACTAAAAGGGCCATGCTGGGAGGGCATTTACCATCAAAGTATAGAGTTGCTTACTCCTTCCTTTCTAAGTGTGTGGGTTGGTTGTTTTTTGTTGTTGTTTTTTTTTCTTTTTTTTTTTTCCTACTCCCCCCCGCTTAGCTACCATAAGGCAAGGTAAGCGTGTGCTTTCCTTTTCAATCAAGAACGATTTTCTTGATAGCAGACAGGCAGGCCACAGCCCTTATTCCTGAAACCCTGGTCCTTTAGCACAAAAAGTCTCCATCCAGCAATTGCCTTACTGTTTTTAGGTCCTGAAAAGTGAATCTGAATGAAGAAAAACATGCATTTGTGAGATAGGTAGATTGTGTCAATTTTTTAATGTTAACAAATCTCTTTAGAGTGAAATAAACTAAATCAAACTAAGGTGTTGCTAGCTCAAAGAAGAGTATCCACACCATTGTGTGCTATTTCTTGCACACTTTTAGTTGGGAAATGTGCCAGGTATGCAGGGATAAGGAGGTCTTTTGGATTTCGCAAGACTGAGGAAACAGAGGCATTAGAGAGGAGGAGGGTGTCAGCTTTATTGGCTTCCTTTGCTCCTGGGATTGAGGGACCTTTATTTTTGCTTTTCTAGTCATGTAGGTAAGTCAGTTCTGTTTCCAGAGTCAAGAAAAATGCTGGTTTTCTTCTCGTTGAGAAGAATGAAGGAGCTTAGCAGCTTTGAACTCTAGTTCAATTTGAGTACTGGCTATAGTTATAAAAAATTGCTGGCTCTGTTTAAGAAGATTCTGAAAGATCAAGTCCCAAATAGGATTTTCCCAAATGGTAAAGACTTGTTTGTTCCTCTCTCTGAGAATAGTGAACTGTTCCACAAAGTACACTTCCTTAAGTTCAGTTTTCAGGTGTAGTACAACTTGGGTGGGGAGGACAGGGGGCAAAAAGCAGAAGTTGTAAGCCTATGATGTGGAAAGTGGTTATAGCTATGTCAGTTCCCCAGGCCTTAGAGCAGTCTCTGTTCTCTCTTTTCCCTGCTCGGTTTTATGCAAAGGTCATGCTTCCCCAGTGACCATTAGGACCCATTACCTTTTGTTTTATCTCTGTGATTAATGCTGCCTAATTTAATGATGATGTTGATATAGTGGAACCATCTGGTGTTTCAACTTCAAAAGGCTGAAGCTCTAGGCTGAAAATTTTGGCTAGAAATGCCAGCGTTGTGCCAACCTGTCTCCTGTGGAGCAGAAGGAGAGTCATTCTGGATTTCTAGGGCTGATGAGGAATTTCCTCTAGCTTTATGGAGGTAGCTCCTCCTATTGCTACAAAAAAGTGTTTTCAACATATTTAGGTGAGGGCATGTTAATTTTGAACTTTCTTCTGTGAATAGTTGCCTAGATAGCAAACTTTCTAGCACAAGAGAGAACTTTGTTTAAACAACAGAGACAGTAAGTATTACCAGAGCCAGATAACTGCAGATAAGCAGGCGCCTTGATGAGATTAGAAGGGCAGCAGTAGATACAACAAACAGAGGCGTATACATTGTGAGCTATTCTGATTAACTCCTAATCCTTAAACAGACTTTACTGAACTCTGCCTGGTTGAATTGTTCTCTCTTGGGACACTGTTTTTCAATTTGCACTGCTGACACAGAAGATCCATCCATGCTACCTTTTGGGTGGTTGTGAGCTGCCAAGGCTGAGAGTTCAAACCCTGGAGCACGCAGAATTGGGGAACAGCAGCCAGGACCTGGTGCTTTTGCTGAACAGATGGTGACCCAGAAAGCTGTGTGCTCAGCATTAAGTACTTAATGACATGCAGGTGTCCTTCATGGTTTGGAGCACTGAAGTTTTCAAATGTACTGTAGGAAGTTGGTTACTTTGAAGACCAAATGTGGCTTTCCACCTCTGTGGAGCCATTTGTGACACAATTTACTGCTACCAAAGTCTGTCTGTTTAACATAAACAGATGTGCAGCACAGAGCTGACATGAACTTCCCTACAGTGGGAATTAAGCATGGATCAAGCAGAGACATCTTCATTCAGGACAATTCAAAGCCTTAGCCTGAGGCCACCAGATAGAAGAACCATTTAGACGGTAATTCCTCAGTAAGATATTACTGTTATCTGTTCTTAACACTAACACAAGTTGTTTCAGACCAGAGCTGTGTGGTTGCTCTGCCTGTGTGGAATATCATCATCCTATTAGTTTCTGCCATGCCCTGAATAAATAGTCATTTTTTCATAACTAGCAAAACCTTTCGTAAGTGATCTCTTTCCTTCTGTTCGCAAGCCATCTTTTGAAGAGGCAAATCTACAGGCCCATGGGGGTGGGGAGAGAGGAAATGGTCTGCAGGCCAGAGGAGTGGGGAGGATGAGGCAAAGTGTGAGGAGCAGCACTGTAAGGTTTCTTAGGCTCTTTCCTCTCCACCTCTCTCCCTTCTGCTCTCCCTTCTGTTCTCAATATATAAGCCTGTAGCGTTACTTCTGGCTCTTCCACATCTGCAGAGCTGCTTCTCATGAAGGACGAGGTGTAGAGAGGTAGCAGTGATTCTGCATTGTGCCTTCAGTGCTTGCATCCTTCTGTAGTGAAATATACTTCACTAGCTTTAACAGGTAATACCTGCAGTCTCAGCGAGCCTTTGGGTATTTGGAGGGAATGATTCCCCAGTAAAGGGAAATGAGCAGCAAGGTAAAAACCCCACCTCAGCAGTAGGCATGCAGCAGGTGAAAAGGAGTGTTATCTGTTCTTGCTTCTATTTTTGGTAGACACGTTCTGATAGCTGTGGAAGAGAGACGTGGGAGCAATGGAGAATTCCAGCTTTGGTTTCAGTTCATTTGTATACAAGTTATCACTTCTACTTTGCTTTTTTCAAAAGGCTTTGTGAATATACTGGGTCCCTCTTACTGTGATTCACAGGTCATATATACTATTTGCACTGGAGTGAGTGCCTCTCCTTGTGTGCCTGAACTCTCGTCCCTGGGGAATCCGCAGGGCAGCTCAGGCAAGAGCTGGAGTATGAGCCACCATGGTGGGTAATACAGATTATTGAAAAGCTGAAGTTTAAGTATGAGCGCTGGGCCTGAGCTCACTGGCCAGCAGAGGTGCTAATGCCACTCCCAGGAAGCTTGGCTTAGTGTCTTACTCACTGAATTAACAGTGAATAAAGTCTAATGATTCCTGCCTCTTGGCTGATACCTTTTCACTAGAACACTAAAAAAGGAATTAGATGGTGGCAAAGGGATTGAGGGAATGAAAGAGAATCATGCCTGATTAGCTTTCGGAAGGAGGAAAAAGAATCTCATGGTTCAGAATGGTAATCGCTCTGCAAGGGGCAACTATCTCCTGGAGTTATCACTTAATCTCTAGGTAGGCTGTCTTCTGAGTCTTACTAAACAGGTAAGCTTTGGACTAGCCTTCAGTGAAAAGGAGAGCTGCATTATCATTTCTCTGTCAGGATAAGGCAGGAAGGCAGTTTTAGGTAAGAATTTGCTACTTACTGAGATCTGCCCTTTATAGCTTTTCTCCCATAAGCATCCCAAAGTGCCCTGCTGGCTTCTGCCTAATTTTTGCTATGCTTGAGATGAATTTTGACTGGTTATTCTGGGAATTTATCACTGATATAAATATCCCAGTATAATCTATGGCGCCCTTGTCTAATACCTTTGCAAAAGAATCTGGATTTAGGGACACTTGCCACTGCTTCTTACCTTCCTTCTGTCCTGCGTATCTCTTTTTCAAATGGTGCAGGCAAATAAGCTCTTTGCAGCTGGTGCATCTCAGCCATTCCTTTCTCTCCCTCTCCCTTTCTTACTGTCACTGGCATCAGCTCCCTCAGCTCTGTAGGACAGCATGCAGTACTACATTTTCCTTCGTCTGACATTGGGGTACATGGTGTCATTTAATATTTTTTTTTTTTTTTTTTACTGTGCATCTGTTTCAGATGCCCTGAAAGAAGGGGAGCTCTTTGCAAATGTGGTTGTGGTGAGGTTGAGAGAAATGGAGAAATCAGAGGACATACCAGAAAACTGGTGTTATGTCTAAGTGAATAAGCTATTGCCTCTTAAGTGCATTTGCTACCTAATGCTAAAAATTGCCTTGATACTTGTTTGTTATCACATAGCAAGACAAATCAAGCTATGTGGTGCAGAGTTGATGGGGAGGAAAGGCACGTGTGCGCACTGGGGGCAAAATACCTCTCAAGTAGGAGATTTGATGAAGGGAATTTAAACACTACAAACACAGCTTTGTTTCTAATGATATTTTTTCTTGCAATGAGTTGCCCATCCTTTAGGCTTTCACTGCAATTTCTTTTCAGGCATTTCTCCCTTCTCCCCTCAAATTTCCATCCTTTCCTGGTAATCTGACAAGAAATTCTATCTGGGGAAGGGGCTGAGGAAATAACCCCTCCTCCCCAAATAACAGCATCTTTCTTGGCAGACTCTGCAGTTCTTGCAAGTGGACTGTGTTCCCTCACACCTCCTGTGCTTTTCTTTTTCAAATCACATAACTTCCTGCATGAGGTAACCTTTTCTATCTTGGTCTGTCTCTCTCCCTTGCTTGCTCTCCCTCTGGCTTGCTTTTCAGTCAGCGTTGCTCTCTGGGTCCCTTGCTCAGTGATGAATGAGTTTCATTCATCTTTCTTTTGGGGGCTCTGTGAAAAGCTTTAGACTTTGCCTGCTCCCATTTTTTCGCTGGGCTATTCATTTCCATGGTGATGGAGAAAGGAGGGGGGCGGCAGAGTGGGTGGCAGTGGGGCCAGAGGTCAAGAGTGGCCACTTTTTCTGAATTAAAGCTTTGAATTCCATTAAAGGTGACACGTTGTAACCTGGAGTAACTCTCCAAGAACTTGGCTGTCAAAGTCATCAAAGCAAAGGGAGAGGGAGGCAGGAGAGAGATCAGAGGAGGAGGAACTCAAGAGCTTGGAGTTGCTGTCAGGATTGCATGTGGTGACTTAATATAGGGGTAGTTCATTTGTGTTGCCATACACTGGGCTTCAGTGAGGCCGTGCTCCGAAATCTGCATGCGGATGGGGCGCGCGAGGTAGAGAGGATTCCTCTCATCCTTTGATCAACAAATGTAATCTTCTGATTAAGTAAACAAGCGTTCCCCTCCGAGACATGGGAGGGGGGAATTGAGTATATGTAAGTATCCTGGCCACTTTGGGACTTCATTAGGTTATTTTTTTCCTTTCTTTCCCAGAGGTGCCAGGAGGACTCAGCCAACAAAGATGAGGGATGTTTTCTTGGCATCATACAAATAGTCACTGAGAGAAAGTCTGTGTCCCAGAAGACAGCATGTGAAGTAGAGCAAAGTGTATCAAGCTGTTTTCAAACCTCCAAAATTTAAGTGTTCTAAAAACATTAAATTTGAAAACTTGCCAATCCCTATATCAAAAAAAAAAAAAAAAAAACAAACCCGAAACCAAAAGAAAACCTGCTGAATTTTGTCATTGGCAGATGTTTCTTTTCTGAAGGTTGATTACAGGGGGGAGGAATCAGAAGGAAGCACCAGGACCTCATGCCCTGTGTGCATGACATATTCTGAATTCATATCATGATGGTAATCGGGGTCTGTGTTACAACTCCCCTTTCTCGCTTGTGCTACCTGATGAGCCAGTAGTTCAAATCAGAATTTTCTGTTAGTTCCTAAATGCATGATCTTGCTTCTGGTACTACTGAGTTCCGGAACTTGTTATCCCTCCATCCCCAAGGTTATTCAGTTCTTCTTCTATGATGACCTGATCCTGATGTGTACTAGCAGGAAAGCTTGCTAATTTTATCAAGTTTTTCATCCTTGGTCTCATATGTTTTCTGTATTAAATGAAAATGCAAAAGTTTGGTGCTAAATTCCTTGTGGAACTCGCGTTGAAACCTCCCCCCAGCATTATATTTCCTTAGCTTGCCAAATCTATCTAGATCCCAAACCGGACAATACTGTTCCTGCCAGGCCCGAGTGTGCCACTATGATAAAATGTGCTGTGTGCGCAGCAGCCAAGATTTATAAAAGTCTCTCTGTACTCTGAACCACATTTGATATGAAGCCTTCAGCATCCAGGTCAAGTTGGGATGTCTGGAAAGACTCAGTTCCTCCTCTCTCAGAGTACTTTACACTTCTTAGCAAGGTCTTTCTCATCATTATGGTTCCTCTGCCTATTTTACCATTCACTAACATCCCTGAGCTTCCTTGTGGCCCTGTAACAAATGGCCACGGGTGGAGGAGGATTCTGAGTTTTTTCTTTGGCTAGAAAATTGCAACTTTTATTGCTGGAGGCTGTTACGATTCTTTTCCGAAAGTAAACTGTGACAGACTCTTGCCTACGTTTGGCTCTTGTGTTTTTATTATTATTTAAAATATTTCTAGAATCTTATAAAATAACAGTCTTAAAGATTCTTTTTTATTTTCCCAGTCCGTATTTTCATGGTGTTTTTCCTCCCATGTGTGATACGTAAGACAGTAGTAGCCAGTAATTGGTCTAGTAAGATAATGCATTATTTTTTTCTCTTTGGCATTACTTCACTCGTTTAAAAAGCAACAAGGAGGGACTCAAAGCAAAAGGAACACTGGATTTTTCAGACCAATTTGCAGAAATCCTGCATCTTTGTGAGGTAGTAAAAGTAAGAACTGGGGCTGTATATACTGACCACAGGAGATAAAAATGAAGAACTAGCAAAGTTATTAGAAAAGTTTGATGTTCATGTGCATGGGGTGGGTTTTTTTTCATGGAATCATGGAATCTTCAGAGTTGGAAGGGACCTCTAGAGATCATCTAGTCCAACTCCCCTGCTAAAGCAGGATTGCCTAGAGCACATTACTCAGGACTGCATCCAGGCGGGTCTTGAAAGTCTCCAGAGAAGGGGACTCCACAACCTCCCTGGGCAGCCTGTTCCAGTCCTCTGCCACCCTCACCGTAAAGAAGGTTTTTCTCATATTTGATCGGAATTTGCTATGTTCCAGCTTGTGCACGTTACCCCTCGTCCTGTTACTGGGAAGCACTGAGAAGAGCCTGTCTCCATCCTCCTTAAACCCACCCTTTAGGTACTTGTAAACATTAATAAGGTCTCCCCTCAGCCTTCTCTTCTCCAGGCTAAAGAGTCGCAGCTCTCTCTGCCTTTCCTCATAAGGGAGATGCTCCAGTCCCTCAGTCATCTTTGTTGCCCTACACTGGACTCTCTCCAGTAGTTCCCTGTCTCTCTTGAACTGGGGAGCCCAGAACTGGACACAGTATTCCAGTTGTGGCCTCACCAGCGCAGAGTAGAGGGGGAGAATGACCTCCCTTGACCTGCTGGCCACACTTTTCCCTATGCAGCCCAGAATTCCGTTGGCCTTCTTGGCGACAAGGGCACATTGCTTGCTCACGGATAATCTGCTGTCCAGCAAGATCCCCAGATCCTTCTCTTCAGAACTGCTTTCCAGCAGGTCCACCCCTAACCTATCTTGGTGCCTGACATTCTTCCTCCCCAGGTGCAGGACCCTGCACTTGTCCTTGTTGAACCTCATTAGGTTCTTCTCTGCCCAGCTCTCCAGCCTGTCTAGGTCACGCTGGATGGCAGCACGGCCCTCTGGGGTGTCAGCCACCCCACCCAGTTTGGTATCATCAGCGAACTTGCTGAGGATGCACTCTGTCCCCTCGTCCAGGTCGTTGATGAATATGTTAAACAATACTGGTCCAAGTATTGACCCCTGGGGGACACCACTGGTTACAGGCCTCCAACTCGACCCTGCTCCATTAATCACAACCCTCTGAGTCCTGTCACACAGCCAGCTCTCAATCCACCTCACTGTTCCCTCATCTAGTCCACACTTCCTCAGTTTCCTAAGGAGGATGTTATGAGAGACAGTGTCAAAAGCCTTGCTGAAGTCAAGGTAGATGACATCTGCTGCTCTGCCCTCATCCAGCCAACCAGTTATAACATCATAGAAGGCTATGAGATTGGTCAAGCATGATTTACCCTTGGTAAATCCATGTTGACCACTTCCAATAACTTCCTGTTCCTGAACGTGCTTGGATATGACATCCAGAACGAGTCGCTCCATTACCTTCCCAGGGACGGAGGTGAGACTAACCGGTCTGTAGTTCCCCGGGTCCTCCTCCTTGCCCTTTTTGAAGACTGGAGTGATATTGGCCTTCCTCCAGCCCTCAGGCACCTCTCCTGTTCTCCATGACCTTTCAAAGATGATGGAGAGTGGCCAAGCAATAACATCTGCCAGCTCTCTCAGCACGCGTGGGTGCATCTCGTCAGGGCCCATGGACTTATGGATGTCCAGTTTGGCCAAGTGGTCTCTAACCTGATCTTCCTCTACTGGGGGAAACTCTTCCTCTCTCCAGACCTTCCCCCTTGCCTCCAGGGCCTGGGATTCACAAGGGACAGCTTTAGCAGTGAAGACTGAAGCAAAGAAGGCATTCAGTAGCTCTGCCTTCTCTGTGTCTTCCACCACTAGGGCGCCCATCTCATTCGTTAGTGGGCCAACATTGTCCCTAGTCTTCCTTTTTCTATTGATATACTGAAAGAACCTCTTCTTGTTATCTTGTTTGCTTATTTTAGTTTTCTGGGGGTAGGGAAGATAGGGAGGGAGTGGTTTGAGATGCCAGAAATACCCTAAACTGAGAAGCAAAGGAGGAATGCATGCTTACGTTATTGGATGAATGAGAGCTCTATCAGTCGTATGTAACTCTGGAGATTTTAAAAGCCCTCTAATTAGGGAGAGAATCAGCTGTAATATGTATTATTCCATGTTAAAGGAGAGACTGCTGAGAGAAACAGCTCTAATTTTGGAGACATGCTGCAGCTGATGAAGGCAACTAAACCAGCCAGGGAAAGGATCAAAACTGTAACAGCAGCCACTGGTTCAGAAGTATGCAAACTCGGGCCGAAGGGACCTCAGAAATAGGGCAGAGACAAAGTGAATGGAGAATAAAAGCATCGTAGGTCTTTTTACATGAGAGGTAGAAGGAAGCAGTGCAGGGACTGAGGGTGGAGAGTTTCTTTGTTAATAAGGAAGATACTGGCCTACTTTAGTAGACTCAGACTCTCAGCCTGCCGGCACCCGAATAGGAGGGGAGCCACTGTCATATTTGTAATTATGGCATTTGATCGGCAATCTCTGTGTATCTGCAGGATGGTGATGTTCATTGCAGCATGTTCTCAATGCAAGGGGTGCTGTGAAATGCTCTTGTACCAAGTGTACTGGCCAGTGAACTAGGGCCATTCTCTTTCCCCCCTTAAGAGATCTGGCTCCTTTTTTAATCTGCTTTTGCTGGCGAGATGCTTGTTTGAAATAAATCTTCTCCAGTGGGACTTTCAGTTCTGTTAGTCCTCTAATCCTTTCACCTGAAACAGAATAAACAAGAAATAAAGACAATGGGAAGGAAGTATAGAGATTTGATTTAACGCGGAGACTTGATTTACCTGTTCTGCTATGCTTGATCCTACTTTTCCACACACACTTTCCTTCATGAGACAGTCCTGTACCTTCACCCTCAGGGGTGTTGCCTTGCTTTTCCTATGTTTCTTTGTATTTTCATACCTGCTTGTAATATATTCTTTCCCTCTCTGTAGCAAACCCACCCGTTAATGCTGACTCTGCTTAAAAAAAGCCAGTACTAGGAGTAATCACAAAGCTGACCTCATCGTTAATCTGTGTGTTATCTGAGGAGTGGGAGTACTTTGCCTTGCAGAGGCCGTAATAGGATTGATTGGGTAAAGCACAAGCAGTTTCCCTTCCTCTGTCAAGCTATTTTGAGAATTAAAATGCAGAAATAGAGCACTGCGTAAGCTGTAATAATTATGCCCTCCATTTAAAGATACAGCTTACTGAAGAGAAGACATGACAAAACATCAAAACACAGGACTTTTGCTTCCCTAGCAGGTCGAATCTTGACTGTAAAACTTGTGCATGTTAGTTCAGATGCCATTCAGGTATGTGGATGCGCCAGGGCTGGGAGAAGCAAAACCCCAGGCCACACTAAGGGAATTTGACCAGGTCTGCAAGTGTCCAGCCTTGTACAAAACCTGTCCTGCTTGTGGTGTCAGGCGTTAGTGAGACTGTGGGGTTGTTCTTGGCCAAGCACAGGGCTGGTGACTGAGCACTGACATAGGTTCCCCAGAGAGGTGGAGTCTCCATCCTTGGAGATATTGAAAAGCCACCTGGACGTGGTCCTGGGCCACCAGCTATAGGTGGCCCTGCTTCAGCAGGGGGGTTGGACAAGATGACCCTCAGAGGTCCCTTCCAACCTTAACTGTTCTGTGATTCCTGTGCAGACTAATTCTGTGACTCTTGAGCAATTGTCTCATTCAGACTTGTACACCATCTCTGTCCTTCTGCTGGTCAATTTGTGTGTTACAGAATAGCAGGGTATGCTAGTAGAAGTGAGAAGGGCATGCACTGTTTGTTATGTTAAAAGAGAAGGGGACAAATGGTAATAAACTAGCTTTTTACTTGGAGGAACTAATAGAAACATTGCCACTTCAGCTACTGTGGCAGCCATGTGCACAGACTGACATCCTGATAAAGTTTTGTGTCTGAAGGGACAATGTTCTTACTCCTTCAGAGAGGCTTAATTGCAGTGTAAGACAGCCTGGAGCTGCAGGGAAATTAGTCGTATGTTGTGGTTTATACCAATACAGCGCTTAGGACTGCAATACTTTCTAGGTATCCTGTGTCATCTTTGGCCATGGAGTAAGGGAGCCAAAGTAGCCATGGGCTAGCTTTGGTGGGAAGCTGTCTAAATCAGAATTGTCTTTGCTTTGGAGGAAAGGCCAAATCTGCAATATATGCGGAGGAACAGTTGGATGTTCTGTGCAGTCTGGGTGGTGTGCAGAGGTCCTGATCGCATGAAGTGTTTAAAGACAGCTTTCCTGAAACCCATGTGAATGAATTGCTGCTGGAAAAACTGATAGGAGTGGAGTGTCCTGGGAATGGGCTGCTGTCAGCTGGGCACTGGAATGGCTTGAACTTCTCAGGTGGTTTCTCTCCTTCCTGCCTCCAGTGTCCAGCCTTTGTCACTAAGAGCTCTGTTTTTTCTTTCTAAGGTTATTTCTGGCTCAGTAAAGAGGAAGATATAATCCTTGAGCTTTGTGAGGTAGTTATCTTAATCGTCCAAACTTCTTCTAGCAGAAAGCTGCTTACAACAAGCCTTTCCTGCAGTGGGGGCGGAGGGAGAAATGGGGTGGGGTAGCCCGGATCACAGATCTGGAAACAGGTGCTGGAAATCCCACTCTTCTGATGTAGAACTCCCATTGGTAAATCCTCAGCAGCCTCTGACTTATGTAAATGTATACAAGGGGGAATCAAATTTCTCTGATCTTCTAGCGGTCGGAAATCTGACATCTACCTGTTACTGTTTTCAGTTAAATTCTGTACGTTTTAGTAGTAATATCTGTTAAATTTTATGCTTCCATCCTTTGAAATCTTACAGGGTGCTCTTCTTTAAAGTCTAGCCCTTAATAAGTTGCAGCATAATTAAGCTATCATCGTCTTGGATTGAGAAGAGAGTCTTTGGAAGGATTTATTTTTCTCCACTTCCTTCGCTGAGTTTCTAAAAATGTCAGGACACAAAAACTAGTCACCTGCCCTCAGGGTGTTTGAGCAACCGCCACAGCCCCGGTGTCTTCAGCACAGTTGGCTGGGCTGAGCTTCATATTCAGATACTTTCTGTATCAGCCTTCCTCCTCAATGCATAGCCCGCTTGTCGCTGAGTCTCCTGGCCCGCTCCATTCCTGATTGTCATCTTCTTGCAAGTCCTTTTTCATCCCATCTGTTTTAGGCCTTTGCCGTCTGTGACACAGTCCTCTACCCTGAAAGCTTTCAGAGTCTTTTCCTTGAGTGACGGAGTTAGGACTGATTGTTTCTCTGTTCAGTGTATTGAACATACAGCTTTTGTCCCATCCCTGTCAGCTTTTGGAGACTGTGTCTCTTAACATGTCTACATAACATATATATGGAACAGCCGTATAAGTAGAGGTCAGAGTAGAGCCTTATTTTTTATTTTTTTTTTCCCCTTGGGAACCTCCTAGCTGTAGTAGAGAGTCACCAGTCTGCATCCTCTGCAGCATTTGGGCTGGCTCACTCCCTTGGGGTGGCTGTAGAATGGACCCTCCGTGCCGCTGAAGCAAGAGCCCTGTTGCTCTTCCTCTGCTGCAGATGCCTGCAGTAATGCAAATAGGGGACACAAGATGAAGTAACGGATATGGCACTAGGCTGCATCTTGGAACTGTATCCCTGGGAAAGAAGGATGGGTACCATGTCCAGCTGAACTGAGCCTTTCTTTGCGCCCAGATGCAGTCAGCACCGGCAAGGCAGTGTTCACTGGGAAATGGGTCCAGGTCTGGGATCTCAAGGAGTGGGAAGAAGGTTACAGAGCATCACAGCTGCCCTGTGTGTGATCCAGCGCTGGCTCTGGGAGACCTTTTGGAGTCTCATGCTCTTGAGTCTCTCTTGAGCCTCACACTTCATGTATGACATGGGGAAGAAGTCTGTAAAAACAGGCTGCTAGGGCTGCTCGCATGCTCACTTCTTTCAGGTCCCAGGTATAGACTGTGTCGGTGTAAACTGTGCTGTGCTGTCTACATGCTTGCTTTTTTTCCTATTTATAACTTTTGAATAGAAGTGTCCTTCTTGCAGGTGAGGTGTGTGTTGAGACTTTACCTTGTATCTTCAGGAGTGAATAAGACCTCAAGTGACAGGTCATGTGAAAATGCAGTAAATGCAGTATCTTTGCTTTTTTTTTTTTTTTTTAATTTAAAAGGATTAGTAGACAAGGGATACAGACAAATTTGAATCCAAGTCCCTCTCCATTTCTCACTGTGTTTGTTGTGACTATATCATGACTTTTCTCTTTTCCTGGAAAACTGCAAACCAGGCAAATGTTGACTCTGAGAAGATCAAGCAAATAATTTCTGCTCTTCTTTGGTTTGTACTGTTGCAGCATGAGGTCAGATCAATGGAGTGAATCAAGAAGTCGAATATCTGCCCTGACCCATAAGGAAACATGGTCCTTGGGGTGGAGCAAGACAGAAGACACACTGTCTTGATTCCCATCCTTTTCAAGGGCAGACTGCTGTGAAGGCCAGTCCTGGGATGGTAGTGAGGATGTATTGCAGGTCCCTGTGCATCAGAGCATCACACTAACCAGCAATGCTGCTCTAGGGATCTCGGAAGAGCATCAGGCTAGCTGCTCTACCGAAGCTCTAATTTGCTCATCACTTTTAGCTGATGTGATTAGCAGTCAAGGCTAATTAGCTGCAGGAATGCTCCCTCTTGCCTCCCTGAACCCACACATGAGAAAGCTGGTGTAAGGATCCTTGGCGATATAAGCTGTTCTTCCTTCTTTCCATCATGGAAGAAGATAGGAATATTAACGAAATGGAGACAGGGGAATGCTTCAGGATCAAATATCCTCTTTCCTCAACTTCTCTTCTTTCTGTGTTCTGCTTTATGAGGTTTTGTTTCTCCTATTGCTAGAACCAAGAAATGTTCTCAGAAGCACTCTCATACACGTACGCTCATTGTGTGAACAGATATAGGTATGCTCTGTGCCAGAGCTTTTTACTGTTGGTGAAGAAAAGAGTGAAAGTAACTGGCAAACATATATAAAGTGCGTTTATTTCCTTGTAAGTAAATGTTATATGGTGACCTGAGGAGGGGGCAGTAGAGAAGGAAGTTAATTGAAATGGTCTGGAACTTCAAGCAAGTCTGAATTCAACCCTGCCTTCCTGCATGCATGCGTGCCAGATGGTCTTTATCAGAGAGGAAGGCAGTCTTTCAAAAGCTGAACTTCTCTCTTCGCAAAAAGTAAAAATAGAGAAGAGCCAACAGGTTTCAGCAATACTCTGTGTATCAGTAACTATCCAGCGGGAAAACAATTAACATGGCTAGGCTGGATTTTGGGTTTGATCCCTTGTCTCCCTTGCCGGCACACATCGCAGAAGGTGCATTCAGCCTTGTTGAGCTAATTGTTTAGAAGTGAAATCAGGAATCGTTACGATTGACGTACAGGGAGAATTAAGACCATCTGACTGAAATCCATAAAGGCCTGCTGACTGAGTCGTAACTTGGGTGCTGAAGATTGTGTGGCTACAGTAATAGAAAAAAGTAATGAGCTAAGTTAGCTTATAATGAACCCTATGAAGCCAGCGATTTCCAATATTCAAGCTATTCAGGATAAAGCTGAGCTGCATTTATATTTAGCTATATTTAAGCTGCACTGCTATCTGAGACATTATCAGCACTAGCTGGGCACTGAGCAGAGGTGCAGAAGATCTGCATTTTGTGAATCTAGGTATCTCGCATGCCAGTAAGGTCCTAAGTCCCTTGGCACTGAATATCCAGGCACTTGCCTGGTTAACTCTATCAGCACAGCAGGTTACCAGGAAGAATCATGGAGTCTGTGGGATCTCTATCCTCTTTCATTAAAGGCAGCAAGTTTACTTAATGTGGGTTTTTACTTTCTAAAGCTTTCAGCCTTACAGAAATGAACATGTGAACCTGTAGTTGTGTGTGGGAGAGAAGATCCAAGGCCAGGTCCATTGAGTGTTTTGGGGTTTATTTTGGGTTGTTGGCTTTTTTAATTATTATTTTTATTTTCACAGGAATTGAGATGGGAAGGGAATATGTGTGCATGAAATTTTCCAGAACTTTAGGGTTTGTTTGTACACAAAGCACCTTTTGGCTCTGCTTTCTCTTGGCATGTAATGAGCAATAACAAATAGTATAATTTTCAGAAAGTGTCGACAGTGGAAGGTTTTTCCTTGCCCTTCTATCAGCATTGCTCTTCCATTTTTCAAAGTTCCTTAAGAATCATGGTGCCAAAAGATCTGAGTGGATCTAAGTCCATCAAAGGGTTTTTCTCTTTGAGCTTGGACTGTCCTACCTTACTCATGCCTTACTGCAGTTGAAACTTGAACTCAGTCCTCATAGGTATTTTCTCTGATAGGGACTAAAAGACAGTCTCAGGAAAAGCTTAAATACCACTGTTTCTTTCAGGCAAGATATTTTGAAATCCATATTAGACTTTTTCTGCCTGCTTATTGGCAATAATTTCCAAATTCTGTTATATGGTATAGCTGTAAAGAGAACAAACTACTTTTTCCCCCTACCCTATTGGGAACATTTAACTCGAAAGGAGGCTGCATGTTCTGAGTCCTCCCACTCCAGTCCTGGTCTCCAGGGACTCTGCAAAGCAGTTTGGAATGTGCCAAGACCTTTGGGACACCCACACCCTGAGAGAGAAAAGAAGGATCAGCAATTTGGTAGTTTTCTTGTATTGGCTTTCTGACATTGCTATTAAGAAGTATCAGGGATATATTGTCACTGTTCTATTTGTGGCCGTCTGTAGCCTTGCAAAGTCTTTTTTTTTTTTTTTTCTTTCCCTTTTTTCCCTGTGGATGTTTACCTGCAGATAGGTTCAAGACAGGACAGTGGTCACATGGAGATTTTTCACATTCTCATAGATCATCATCACCACCAAGCATTTTTCAATTTAAAATGCAAACAGCTAATGTTGTAGAAAATGTGCGCTATAATATAATCAGTCATGATGTACAGTGTGTCCGAAGTTCAAGAAGTCTTAAGTAGACTTAAGTAGTCTTAAGTAAAGTTTGTCATTGCGACTTACATTTTAAATAGCAATGTTTTTTTCATTTGAATGTAAAGTAGGGAATGCACCTGAGTGTGACATGTTGAGAATTTTCTATGTTCCGTTGCATCTTTGACTGCTTTGCTCAACCATTTGCATTATGAATTATTCCCAGTCTTAAACTGGAGAGATCGTCCGCATCACAGGGCATAGCGATGGCTGATAATTCCAAAACAATTGGTAATTGGTACTATTTTGGAATTACTGCATGTTTAGGTTTCTGCCATCATTATAAGATGCATTTTATGGCTTTGCGTGTTGTTCAGTCACTGGTTCAAGGTGAGTATAAAATGTTAATGGATCATTTTGCTTGCTCATTTGCACAAGTGTACGTAATTAAATAAAGCACAAGGCAGTGAGAAATTGAGCTGATGCTGTAAATTGTGTTCTTTAATGCCTGCCTGGTCCATAAAACTCTATTTTGGTATCTAGGTATACTTTGTATTTAAGAATTGAGTTCTGGATAATACCAACTTTATCACCTTTTTTTTTTTTTTACTATGTATATAATTCTTATCTTCTATCTGTCAGCCTTTTAATACATTCTTCACATTTTCATGTCTGAATGCTTTCATAGGTAGTGACACAGACCTTTTATTACAGTTAAGTTTCCTCCTTTCCACAATTTGTAAGCTGAAGTTGCTAGATTATCAAATCTTCTTGACTTCTGGTGCTAACTTATTTCTGGAGATCAAACAATGTGGGTTTTGTTTTTCATTTTCATTGCACGCGGCTGGGATTGGTAATTTTTATATTAAAACCCTGCCATTCCTCTTGGCTTGACAGTACAGGGAGAAGAAAGAAGCAGGAAAAGGGCAAAGAGCTGTTTGATACTTTGGAAATGCAGTGTAATGAAATGGTGAAATGTTATGGTGGCAAAATTTAATTAGCTGTAACTTAAGAGAAAACAAATCATGACATTTATTTTTAGGAAGAAGCCTCCCACAGAGAACTGCAGAATACCTTGCAGGGAGAAGCAGACCAGAGAGAGCTTTTTAGAGTACAGATATTCTCATCAAGCAACAAAGCAAGAAAGTATCTTTAGAAACTGAGTTGTTTATTATTATTGTTGCTGTTATTATTATTACTAACACCACCACCCATGGAGAAGAGTGAGTTGCTCCCACAGCAAGTAGTGCAGAACGGATACATAACAGAGTTGGAATCCTAAGAAAACTAGGGATATAAGCAGCTGCTTTTGCAGACTAGCTATTTTGAAGAGAACACACAGCACGTATTTTGGTGGAAGAGGGAAAATGGGTAAAACGCTAAAATGCAACTGGAATGGGAGAATAAGGTAGAGACTGAAAGAGAGAAAAAATTGTGGGAAAAGCAAAGTTGAAAGAAACTCAATAAAGGACCATTTAAAAAGCGCAAGGGTAGATTCTGGGTTGGAAATTAGTATAAATGGAAAAGAGCTTTCTTTCTGCACTTTTTTTCTGAAAGAGTATTTTGCTAACTCTCAGTTTCCCATATATTAGTCTGAATTAACAGATGTCCTGATTCTCTGGATGTGGTCCCATTTTGCACAGCATCAAGCTACAGGATGCAAAATGCCCTGCTGTGTCTTTTACATGAACGGCAAGAATAATAACTGAAGAAGTAAAGAAATGGGATTTTTTGTCTTTATCTAGATGATATGGTTATAATTAACCCATCACAGGCAACAGTGTTCAAATATGTGTTTACACGTACCTGTACACACACATACCTGTATGTGTGTGCATTTGATTAGTAATACCAAATGTCAATAAGCCAGGGAAGAGTCAGCAAATGAGAGATGCTGAACAGCAAGAACAGACAAAAAGATTTGCCTTACATTGTAGTGCTGCATCAGTTTGCCCTTCCTTGTTCTTCTCATACTCATCATACACCAGTCCACACTGAGGTAGTTTCCGTATTCATACCTATGAACTGATTGGAAATATCACTCGACTTCTCATGAGGAGGTACCCACAAAGAAGTTGGTGGCAGCAGGCTTTTGTCTAGCAGGAATGCTGTGTGCTGGGAAATGCGGATGTGGCGGTTGTGTAATATGGACCACTCTGTTAAGTACCAGAACCATGGCATGATTTTAGCCAGAGTTCACCTGAAATTCAGCCTCTGCCTATTTAGATGTTGCAGATCTGATTGATTGTGCACTGATTCTCTCCAGTGTTTGGACTCTGGGGAATGCATAATAGTCTGTGGCTGTTGCTGGACCAGGCAAAGGCTAAATGAGTTAACAGTGGCCACTGTCTGAAGCAGTGCTAGTCCTGTGAAAGAAGAAAGGTTTAGGAATAAGCATTAATTCACTATTCCATTCCTTTTTTGGTGGCGAGATATTCCCTTATGATAATTAGTACAGTGCTTGTCTAAAAATCATCCTTTATAGTTCAGCCAGAGGCAATTTTTGCACGAGTAGGCAGCTTAAAATCCAGCAGAGGGCAATGCTGTATTGCACCTATACAGATATCGCAAGTGAGTCTACCTCGAGGACCTTTGAATTATCTTCCCTAATGAGAAACCGTGCATTTAATTCATGATAGATTACACTAACCTTGTGGTGGTTGGGGCTTTGCAATAAAGTCCTGGAGTGTTTCTGGGGAAATCGCTCCTATTGGTGGTAGGTGTGTTGCTGGTACAAGAATGGACTGATTGCATTACAAGTTTGAGCTGCACAGAAGTAAAACTATCATGACTTGTCATAACTTTCCACCAAAACTATCAAGAGTTAACACCCCCCACGTTTCCTTCTTTCCTTCCCCCACCCCTCCCCAGTACTTGCCTATTAACTTCTTCAGCTATTGCAGTTTTATTAAGGCTTTTTCCCCCCCATCATTGTTTCTTGCAAATTCACAAAAATGAGAAATGACAAAACTCAGTAGTTAAAATTGACGATGTTCTTGGGAGACTCATTGAAACTGAATTCCTGTTTTACAGAAATTGTAATAACCATGCGTACCACAATACTTTTCTGTCCATTAAACATCTGGGAAGAAATTTGAAACAAAGGACCAATGGGAAGTACCATTTAGAGTTACAGATATATTCAGCTCTCTATTCCCTCGTGAAGAGTATAAAAAGCAGTGGAGATCTTCCAAGGTCTAGTGCTCTAGTTTGATTTTTAGACAGCTGCAGTCTCACAGATTTATATGACATTGATTTCATTTGAGATCGATTGTACTCTTGTTGTCTCAGGACTCATCTGTGTGTAATTCTGGTGTAACTGAACAATCCAGAGCCTTCAAGACCTCATTGCTCTGACAAGGGCCCTTGGGACCAGAGAGGAGCCTGTCTTTCAGCCACACACCAGCTCCCCTTTGTTACCACTATGGCAGCTTACTTGCTGCAGTAGTGCAGTCCCCGGAAAGCTGCTTTTACCCTGCTTTTCTCAAAATTCCTCAATCAGCAATAACGGTAAAGGGTTTCAGTTGGATTTATGGGAACAGAGACAAAAAGTGTTCCTGAAAGGATTCTGTCTGGAGTAGAAGCACCTCTTTGAGAAACCTTCTGTACTTTCCCTGTCCTCCTAGGTTGGTCTACTCTCTGTAGCAACCTGCAGAGTGACTAGCAGTAGCAAATGAAAAAAGACTTCACTTTAGAAGTCAAAAATAACTATGTGTTTTTATCACACTTTTTTGGTTTTCTCCTGTTCTTACTTCTAAAACAAGTCAGCAGTGACTTCCACATCTTGCAAGCCAGTTTGTTCTGAGGGACCAACCACCCTTATTAGGATGCCAGGCAGATACTCCATTTTCTGTGGTTTGCATATCTGATTATAATTGCTGAGAGGAAAGGAGAGGAGAGGGTGGAGTGGATGAGAATGTGTTTCACTGGCGCTTGTCTCTAGGACAGTAAGGATGGCATGATATTGATGAATGATATATTGGAAGGGAAGGAGCATATATATAGTGTAACGCCTTGCTAATTTGATCCATGGGTGATACACCGTTTTGCATTTAAATGTTGGTTTCCAGAGGCTGTCACTGTAACTACAGTAGAATCCAACCTGTACAAAGAGAAGTTGCTGCAGAAGAGCAGACAGATGCCATCCTTGCTCTGTCTGAGGTACAGATGCCACTACTCCTGCCCTGCACAGGCACACCTCTCTCTACAAAGCATAAAGACATCCAGCCTGGGGCCAGTAAATCGCTGTGATTAATGGCATTTACACCTTTCTTGTAAAGAATAGGAAATCAAGAACAAGTTAAATATTAAGGGATTTATGACAGTGGGGTACATGAAGGAGGTGGCTGTGAGCTTTTTCAGTGGCAAACCCAACACTCCAGGATTTAGAACTAATCCCTGGGCAAGCTGTTTTTCTTTATTGATCTGTGCAGCAATGAGGTTGACTTCAGTTGTTTAAAATTCAAAGCCTGGAGCCGGTCACCTTGCTAATTCAGTGTGTGTGTGTGTGTGTGGTGCCCTTAGTCATACAGACTGCCTGCTGCTTTCTAGGAAAACTGAGGTGCCTGGATGAAAGCTGTAAAGCCCATGCTGTAGAGAGAAGGGGCTTGAGCTGCCTCCTCTGTAGACACCAAGTCAATGGAGCGTCCGGGAGTGGTGGCACAGGAGGAGGAGCTGTCTCAGGTGCTGCCACCGCTCGGTACCTGCCCCAGTGGGAGCTTCAAGGTGCCCTTGGGGTTTGGGTCCCCTCCACCCCACCCAAATCTAGCCCCACAAGTAGGTGATTAAAAATGGATGAGAAAATGAAATCTATTTGTGCTGTAAACAACAGGCATATGCATGCAAAGAAGCATGAAGGCACAAGACTGCTGTCACATTTCTCTTCTAGCGAGAACCAAAGCTTCCCAGTGTTGTTTATAAAACAAGCCTCAAAATCCAGCTTTTCTTAAGTCTTTAAGAGTGCAAATATAACTTGCAGCCAACGGAATTCCGTTGTCTCTACTCTGTGGCAAAGTAAATGCTTTAATTTTTTTTTCTTTTTTTTTTTTAAGGACGTTCGGACTAGGTCTCTGAATACCGAGTCCCAGCTGAGCATGAATTCAAATGACTTGAGGCCTAAGCCCCTGATAATAAGGGTTTATTAAGGAAGCACTAACGGAGCTGAACTGGAGTGGACTGAATGGCCAAACTGAAATAATGGAATGCTTGTGGCAACCATAAAATGATTGTTTATTGGCATAATCCCAGGACAGACTTCTGCCAAGAGCACACAGTCTTTCCTTGCCAAATTCTTCATATGGGGAAATACAGTACTGAATTTCTGCACGTGATAGCAGTGCAGGAGAATGGGAGGAGGAGAAGTGTCAGTTTGCATGAGGAAAGGAAAAAAATGTACATCCCAAATGGTGTAAACAATGTGATCCCTAGAGCTCCACTCATCAGCAGGTTCTAAAGAGACCACCTGGATTTCCACTTTAGGAATATGCTCTGAAAAGCATGGTTTCGGCTATAGAGTTCTCTCACGTGAATCTCTAACTATCCCTGAGTGCAGCATGCAGGGAACAGAAAAAATTTGGAACTTTGTTCTAAAAATCCTGCCTTTATGATAGTTGAAGTGCTTATGAGCAGTTCCTTTCACACGTGAAAAAAAGAGGACTGTCTTGCAACTCTGCTGAGAGACACGTTCTCAAGAAAATTCTGTTGAATCACACTTGGCAAATATTTTATTCACTGAGAAACGCAGTTATGAGATGTAGCTATACAAAACTGCAGGTTAAGTTAAGAAGGTTATGGAGTAACTGCTGCTCCTGCAAGGGAGAAGAGAGCAGTGAGGCTACTCTATATCATACTGCCTTGCCCTTATCTAGTAGTCTTTTGGATAGGGTATTGAGTGAGGGAGTCCTGATTCACATCTCCTCTCTGTTGGATTGGAAAAATTTTTCTTTTCAGCCAAAAACTCGCATATCTGAATGCTGTAACTATGGTCCTACAAGGCACTTTATAGTGGTAGTTTCTCCATATCACCTGTGGAAGCTAATCGTGTGGTGTAAAATCCTTAAATATTCACTTGGGCATAATAATCCTACCTTCCAGGAAAATGCCCTTGAGGCCATTAGAAGTATCTGTAGTATGAGACAAATTCTCTATATGGGCCATTGAGATGCCTGCTTGAGAAATCTTTGAGATGTAGCTAGGGCTCTCATGAGGAGTAGGAAGTGGAAATCCAAACCTCAGCTATCAATCACAGACAGGATCTGAAGATGACAGATCTTCCAAGCTTCTACATTTTTATTTTGAAATCAATACAAAATTCAACAAAAACCCCCATAATCATAAATAATTTTTCTCTTTCTTTTAATTTCTGCCAGGGAGTTAGCACCAAGTTTGTGTGACTAACTGATTGTTCAAAGTCCCAAAGGGGTGGTTCTCAAAGAGCTTTGGCAAGACCCTAGTTCCTGTGATATAAGGTCCAAAGATAAAAAACAGTCTAGTTTGGAGAGAGGTGGGAAAAGTATTGTCTGGAAACAACCAACCTGTAGATCAACAACAGATCTGAGCTGTTCTCAGCCTGCATTTTTTTTTTCCTTCTAGTTATTATTATATTTGGATATGTGGCACAGATATAGCTTTTAAAAATTACCTTATTTGTGTCGTGGTTAGGGGCACAGAGTCTAGTTGGAGATCAGTGACGAGTGGTGTTCCCCAGGGGTCAGTACTGGGCCCAGTCCTCTTCAATATATTCATCAATGACTTGGATGAGGGGATAGAGAGCACCACCAGCAAGTTTGCTGATGACACAAAGCTGGGGGGGGTGGCTGACACAGCAGAAGGCTGTGCTGCCATACAGAGAGACCTGGACAGGCTGGAGAGTTGGGTGGAGAGAAACCTTATGAAATTCAATAAGGGCAAGTGTAGGGTGCTGCACCTGGGGAGGAATAACCCCATGCACCAGTAGAGGTTGGGGGCTGACCTGCTGGAGAGCAGCTCTGTGGAAAGAGACCTGGGAGTCCTGGTGGACAACAGGATGACCATGAGCCAGCACTGTGCCCTTGTGGCCAAGAAGGCCAATGGCATCCTGGGGTGCATCAAGAAGAGTGTGGCCAGCAGGTCGAGGGAGGTCATCCTCCCCCTCTACTCTGCCTTGGTGAGGCCACACCTCGAGTACTGTGTCCAGTTCTGGGCTCCCCAGCTCAAGAAGGACAGGGAACTGCTGGAGAGGGTGCAGCATAGGGCTACCAAGATGATTAGGGGACTGGAACACCTCTCTTATGAGGAAAGGCTGAGGGAATTGGGTCTGTTTAGTCTGGAAAAGAGACGGCTGAGGGGTGACCTTATTAATGCTTACAAATACTTAAAGGGTGGGTGTCAGGAGGATGGGGCCAGGCTCTTTTCAGTGGTGCCCGGCAACAGGACAAGAGGTAATGGGTACAAACTTGAGCGTAGGAAGTTCCATCTCAACATGAGGAGGAACTTCTTTACTTTGAGGGTGGCAGAGCACTGGAACAAGCTGCCCAGAGAGGTGGTGGAATCTCCATCTCTGGAGACATTCAAAACCCGCCTGGACGCGTTCCTGTGCAACCTGCTCTAAGGTGACCCTGCTCTGGCAGGGGGGTTGGACTGGATGATCTCCAGAGGTCCCTTCCAACCCTATGATTCTATGATTGTATATGTTAATAAGAACTCAATTTGAATAAATCCTGCCTACCAGCAGTAGTTCAACCTCTTCCAGGGCTGTGGCCTCCCTTTGGAGGTTAAAAATGCTAACTTCTTTCTTCCTAAATGCAATCTTGTATTTCTGGCATCTACCGGCTTATACTGTGATAATACAGTATGTCATAAGTATGACTCTTGTCACACAAGTCTGTGCAGAATCTGGACTTTATTTAAAAAAAAAGAAATAAAAAACCCCCAGCTCTTTAGCCGTTCTGGCTTGGAAAGACAACTCTGAGGAAAGCTCTTCATGTGTGATCTGTTGCATTTTTGTTTATCTGAATCTTGACTAAACTGAAAAATAGTCCTTGGATCATTTTGTTATTCTGAGCTGTCTATTAACTCTCTACACCAAAGATGGTGGTCTAAAATTGCAGCATGTTTAATGCTTTTTTTTTTTTGTCTTTGAGTATCCAGTTCTCCTATTTGGACCCTCAGGATAACAATGGGTCCGATTCTCCCTTAGTTAGCTGCCAAAATCTCCAGTTGTCTCCCTGAGAATTTCTGTCTCCTACTTGCACAGTGAATAGAGAGATCTCTGGCAGATGCAAAATGAAGACACTGGGAACAGTGTGAAATACGTGTTTGCCTGCCCACATTTTAAGAAGATTTTCAGTTTTGCATTGCAAATTTTGCATTACTGTTACTCAGTGAATTTTCAGTTCTGTCATTATTGGTGTCTATGATCTTCCCACCATCCAATGAGCCTGTTAAATATTTACTAGTATAAATAACTTCTCCTTTTATTATTTTTTTCTTTTTTTTTTTTCTTGCTTAATGTTCTCCTAATGCTAGAAGTTGTTCTTTGTTACAGGAACATAGGTGGAATAGGATACATGTCTGGTTTTGGAAGGATGTGTCTTTCCTTAGGAACTCTTACCTTCCAATGGTTTGATGAATGCTATCTTCCAGTTTGGAGTGAGGACTTTATTTTTTGTTTAAAAAGAGTTGTTTTGGCGGTCTTAAGAGAACTTTGTGACCTGAAGCAGCCATAAGGTACAGAATGACTAATACAGAGATTCTCTTTAAAAATGTGTGTACAAGGATAAACGAATGAAGAGAAGGTGAGACATCATCTGGAACTAGAGAAGATGAGCCTTGGAAGGGTAATTGAAAGAACAGGGTGAAGTTACAGCTGGGATTTCTGATAACAAGAATTTTTAATTTGAATGGAGTTTCTTCATTTTTTCCAATACTTTCCAGCAGATGAAGATGATAACAGAGAAGGGTATTCAGTCATGAAAACACATTCCCGCCCTCCCTGGGTAGATGAAAACAGGCATTTAAAAGATTGAATGTATTTTGACCTGTTGCATGGCTGGAAGGTAGCTGCGGCACAGTGTCCTTTGACTAGTACTCCTGCAGCAGCGTGCAGGCTTATTTTGTAGCTAGCAAAATTCCACAAGGATGCAGCTCTGTACTGACTTTCAAAATGGAAAGATTTTATGGAATATAGCAAAAGAGCTTAACAGTCTAAATGCCAAAAAGGCTGCTCTGAAGTCTCACCTCTTATGTATTGCGCACTGTACAACTTCGTTTGCCATCTGTATTGAATGATATAGCTACAATATCCTTTGACATTTTTTTACCTTGGGTAAAAATACGAAACTTACTGCAGTTAAGGTAAGTAACTGGAGCAGTGAAAATGCTGTCTTCCTGGCCATATCTGAAAGTGGGATTTTCTGTCTAGGATGTTTTTCTGGTTAAAGTGCAAGACTAAAATTTTGTGGAAAAACGTTCTCTCTCTGTCACACGCTTTCCTCTCCTCCCATGGCCTGCTTCTTTCTAGGACATTTTCCTATAGATGGAGGCACCGCTTTGAGGTGCTGTCACAGAATGCAGCTTTTCACCATCGGTACCTGACAGTGCTTCACCACAGCCATCGAAAGGTGTTGCTCGTTCCTAGCACTAATGCGGTCGTGGTGAACGTTGGCCAGGTTCCCGTACCTGAAAAGGGAGTGGAGCTGCAGCCTGACTCATTTTTTGCTACCATTAACTGACATGGTCAATGTCTTTTTGTGAATTCAAGGTAGGGCCACCCTGAGTGGTTATTAAATTGCGCAGAAGCAAGAGAGGCAATTCTTTAAGCCCTAGTTAAGTAGGAAGGGCTATGAAGTACCCAAAAGGAGGTTATAGCGAGGTTGGTGTCGGTCTCTTCTCCCAAGTAACAGGTGACAGGACAAGAGGAAATAGCCGCAAGTTGTGCTAGGGGAGGTTTAGGTTGGAGATTAGGAAGTGTTTCTTCACTGAAAGGGTTGTCAAGCATTGGAACAGGCTGCCCAGGGAAGTGGTTGAGTCACCATCCCTGGAAGTATGTAAAAGACTTGTAGATGTGGCGCTTAGGGACGGGGTTTAGTGGTGGACTTGGCAGTGTTGGGGTTACGGTTGGACATGATCTTAAAGGTCTCTTCCAACCGAAATGATTCTATGGATATCAACTGCAGAAGATAAGGTCTGGGCTCTTCTCTTTCTTTGCCGACTGGTATCTTACTGGAGGGCATATGTGCCTTGGAGGTGCCATTTGCTTTCTGACTGGCAAACAGGAGATAACATGCTACACAGCTGCTGCCCTCTTCCCACTAACTGCTTTTGGAGGAGAATGATTTAAAAATACATTCTAGCGCTGTGTTACGATGTGGCCGAAATACAAATTTCATTTGCACATTGCATTTGTTTTGGCTGAATTAATTTTTTCCTCATTCATTTTTGCATACGTGTCCCAGTACCCTGAGATTTGTCACTTGAATCAAGAAGATAATTTCTCTGAAAAAAAAAATAATAAATGTAGTCCCTCGAAAAGATTAATAGGGGGCATAGGTGAGAGGCCCATTGCTTTCAGCTTAGATATGTTTCTGACTGCATTGCATATTTTGGACTGCCATCTGAATAGACAGACAGCAAAGGAGACATGGAGTCATAATGAGTAAAGGAAATAAAATGGGCCATTTTCTTTAGCAGTGTCGAGTATTTCCCAGGGTTTGATTGGAGGGGGAAGAAAAAAGTCTCCAACCTCACAGTCAGCTCAGGCAAATCAAAACTTAAGTATTTGGCAAAATTTGATTACTTTCAAGGAAAGGTAGTTAATGATGATAAAGGGGTTCTGCTGTGTCTTGCAACTTTCCCTCAACAACGTGCTGAGCCGCTGGGAGCCGCGCAGTGTTGCTGCTGGTTTTCTCTGCTTGGGGGAGTCTGGCCACCCTGCCCAAAGCCTGGAACCATGGAAGCATGAGATGTAGGAATGTAGAGCAAGCTGCAGCTGATGCTGGATAATAAAATTATCCCTGCTTCATGTAATAATTATTACTCTAGGTTTCTCAGTGTTTCTGAAGGAGGCAAGTGCTCTTATCCCTATTTCATAGATGGAGAAGTGAGGACAGTTACAGATGCTGTGGTTTGCCTGTTGCCATTGAGCTGAAAATGTCCTCATTGGGGCAGAGGGAGAAAAAGAAAATTAGACCACAGTGGAGGCATCTGCCTGGCTTGTACAGTACAGCTGTTCATTATGAAAATCATGTCACAGCTTAAATGGCTCTCAAATCATGATGCATTCACAATAATGGTATGACCACTGGGGCTGTGGTGACGTCAGTGTATATCTGCACGCAGGTTTTTTCCTCACAGTAGTAGTAATAATAATCTTTGGCTGTGGACCTAATTACAAAAATAGTTTCATTCATTGATTGCTCCTGTTTGTTCTGGCCGTGACAGTGTTGCAACTGCTGCAGTCAAGAAAATGAGGCTTCATAAATTTATTCTGTTTCAATAAATGAATTTATAATAGTGAAGGAAACATACTGGAGGCCAGATAGGGACAATGAGAGACTCTTTGCTGCCCTCTGTTTAGCAGGTGGATGGGAATATGCCACTCCTTCCTTTAACACTTTCAGAAGGTACCCAAATTCATCTCTGGTAGATGAAAACACATTAGCTAGCCAAATAGATGTCAGCTGTACTCCTTATACCGTAAGACTCCATATTACAGTGTTTATTTGCGCTTTTCTGGTTCTCTAGTGTCATGGTGTCTGAGTAGTAGGGATCCGGACACTTGTCAGAGGCATTGCAAAACCATGAAAAAATACTTTGTGTCTTGATAATCTCAGGCAACCAGAAGAACATTAGGTAGAGCAAAGACATTAGCCAGTTTGGCGTGGGAAAGGAGGCAGAGAGAAAAACTATAATAAGAGCTTTTTATCCCCCAGATAGGCATGCTTTTTTTCTCTGCCATTGTCAAGTAATTACATCTTTTGCACATTGGGGGAGCAGTGAAGATGGAGTCAAAAGAGAATAGAGAGAGAGGATCTACCAGTGGTTGTGGCTGGGGAAACTCATGACCACAACACCTGGATTCTCCATGAGGGACACACTGATGCCGATGATGCACAGGAGAGTTGAGTCAGCAGCTTGGCTTCCCTCTCACTGAAAGGAAAATGACTGGGAAGAATGGAGGTGAGTCTGCCGTGGTCTTCCTGGGGGGTTGTTGGCTGGTCAAATCCAGGACTGTTTAATCTTATCTTTAGGCTTGGAGAAATTAAGTGTACAGAAAACAGTGTGACTTCACAGACAGTGACACAGCAATTGTGATCATTGTGGGAAGAGCAGGGATGGGAAAAAAATCACAGTAACAGAACTGGCTTAAAATGTCTTTTTCAGTTAGGATCTGGAAATCCAGCAGAACGAACTGAAGTATCAGCCTTGGTTTGGGTTTTTTGCTTTGTTTTCTTCAGCATCTTAGCTAGTGCAGTGGGAGAGGAAGGTTAATAGAAGAGGCAGCTGCAGAAGTCAGTATTAGTTATCGCTTGAGAGCCCTGACTTGCTCAGATCCACCATGAGCAAAAGAGGAAGAAAACGTTGCATTGTGATGAGGGTGAAATAAGAGCTCGGGGAGAGAAGGAGGAGAGAAAACTGATTTCAACAGCAATGTTCATTTCAACCGTGTAGTTTCTAAGAGAAATTTTGAAGGCCAGGGCTAAGGAAATGTACGTTGTCTGGGGACCAACAGAGAAAATAGCAAGCACCCCTTTATGTTTAATAAATGTAATGCCTCTCTGAAAAGGACAGCATGTTTTTTCACCCTTTTATTGACAGTTAATTTCTTAACATCAGCTTATGATGTTAAGATACCGAATGGGGTTTTTTTGCAATTACAACATTTTAAAAATATTAGGTGCGTTCCCTAGGCTTTCTGAAAGTAAAATCACTTTTGTAAAATCTTGTGTTGGAAATTTGGAAAGAGAGAAGCATAAAATTTTTAATCCCCTTTGGAGGGTTTTAGCCATCTCTCTTAGATTTTTAGTTCCCTGGCCTTCTAACCATCTGTACTGTGTGTTGTATTTGTTTAGCTTCGTGTTTCCAGTTACTACACTTCTCTTCTCAGGAAGAAACTATTTTTTACCATTATATTTTTTGTTCACAACACTACTGTGTGAATGCTAAACTTTCACAAAAAAATTGATTCCTTCTTCTGTGATCAGATAAGGGCTTACAGTGTCCTGGGTTGGCAAAATTTTGCTTAAAACTTTCAATGAAGGAATTGCATAGCTTTTGGCACTCCCTGAGAGATAGAGCTGACTAAGGAGAAGTCCAAATGGGGGTTCAGATTTCTAGGTCTGATGTTATGTTGCAGAAGTGTCTGGAGATTCTGCCTATGAGAAACAGTAGGATCCTTTGTAGAGCTTGTGTAAAATTATATTTTTAATGGAAGGGAATACAGTTTAATATTAGTGAAAAAGAATAAAAAGAAAATTATTTTAATTTATAAAAAAATGCCATTTTGTCAAAATTTATGTTCTCCCATGAAACATTTTGATTTTGGCAAAACATTTTGAAAAAATGGAAGAAGTGTTCAGTCTGTATTTGTTTGGACCGGCTCCTTTCTTGAGTCTTAAATCAGTCTAAATTATGCTCAGCACTAAAAGGCAGCATTCGCATACCCAGGGGTGTGTCTCTTACCGACTTGAACTATTAATTTATGTCTGGGGAGCTAGAAGTATAAAATATACACAGTGTGTGTTTGCCTTAGCCTGATGTGAGAGACAAACATGCAATCAACTATGCAAATATCAAAGGCTAGGGGAACTGTTATCCACAACTTAACTAATTACTTTAGCTTATTTACTTGAACAAAGCTAGGTGGGGCATGTTAATTGACCATTGGTTTTGACTTTTTGTTGTTTACATTTTAATAATTTTCTTCAGTCATGCAGCTCTTGGCTCCCTGCTTGTTTTTATGGCATTGGCATAATTTGCTGGCCTCAATACTTATTTTTCTGGCCCTTAATGATGTCCACTTTGAAAAGAGAACATGAAGTTGATTACATATTAAAAAATGCAGTCCCCAAACTGCACACTGCAATTTTTGATGTGAAGTGTTTGACTTGAGCTTATCAGAAGGGTCATGCTGTGATTTTTTTCCTTTTTAGCTACTGTTTGATTCTGGCTTGTTATTATGGGTACCCTGAGCTGTAGCTGAGCATAAATGCTGGTTTAAAGAAAAAAAAAAGTTTGACAAATATAACATCAGCCTTCTAGAGTTTCCTCACTTCTGCCTGGCTGATCTGCAGCAACAAACAGATAGTTATACTCAATTATTATTTTTTGTTTTTAAATTTGCCACTGTGCCGCTGAATAAATTGCTACTTACTCAACTCCTTCCAGTACCAGCTCACATGGGAAGCAATTGCCTCTTCCTTACCAGCTGCTGTTTGCCAGCTTCCCCTGGCATCGCTGGAGATGCCTCCATGTGGGGTTGCTCTTCTCTTCCTCCACCGCCCCCATGGAAGCAAAGGAGGGAGTAGAAAAAAGAAAAACTGAGATGCACCTGAGTTAGTTGAAACCTCCTGATTCTCTATCATTTTTGCCAGACAGAGCAACCTGCCAGCTGCACTGTGTCATGTGTGTTGGAAAGGGGACCTGGAGGCTGGTGCTGAGATGCCGGACCTGCTACACAGACATCCTCCTGCGGCTGAAATGCAGGGAGCTTTTTTCAGTAGGGTTTGGGGTTTGCTACACCGCTTTGAACTAAGTTATTAGCACACAGACTCAGACCACTAGCGTCCGCTGTTTGGTGTTGCTGACACAGCTCCCAAAATTTCATGAATATATCACTATTTCCCTTTACAGGTAAGTCAAAGGAGGAGGGGAGATGAGCACACAGATTTTGCTTTGGGTAGGATTGCAGTAGCTGCAGGGCTCTGAATTAATATGGGAGGTTTATTTTGGTACACTGACCAAGCCACCCACCCCCTTCTATCCCCTGATCCCTCCAAGAGTAAAATACTTCATTGCTTAATTTGACCAAAGAAGAAAACTTGGTATTTCATCATTATTCTAGTAGATTTTCTTTAACAAAATTGTCTGAAACATAACCATTGTTACAAATGAGATTAAGGCATGGTTTTTCAGCCAGACATAGTATAATTTGGTTGAGCAATCAGTTGTTATAATTAAAGGTTCTTTCTTTCCTTAAACCTTGGCTCACTTTTAGGCTTAGACCATTAAGGCTATAGTAGTAGTTCTGATTGAAATGAACACGGCATTTCTTTGGTCCATGAAGGTGCAACTAAATGATGAATATGAGCGGGTTGGCTCAAGGCTTTGTGCTGTGAGAAGAGTTTGGGGATCTTTACCCGTAAGGAGGCATGTATGTGATGTCTATGTCTACTTTTAGTACTCAGGAAGGAAAAAGTAAGGTGAAAGAAGATTTAGCATTAGATAAAGAAACAACAAGAGGAAAAGGCCTCAAGTTGTATGTGCGCAAGGGAGGGGGGAACATTTTACAGTTGGAAGATTACAATTCACAAAGCTCTGGCTCCAAAACCGTGCATTTGCCTCAGTTTTCAATATGGGAGATCAGGTAGGATATAGGGGCATGTGCCAGATGGTGAATGAGAAAGAGACCTGGAGAAGCAGAAGTTTCTGCAGCTGTTACAGAGGTCAAACTCAAATGGTCTTAACTTCTCTTTTACAGAGAAAACTGTGTGTTTCCACCTCAGAGTACAGCAAAAATGGCATTTGACATTTCAGATTCATTAAAACTGTTAAAACATGCATCAAATACTTCCTGCTGTTGTACAACTGGAGCATAGCAAATATAATATTTATATTTAAGAAGGGGGAAAGAAACAGATCTAGGTAACTGCAGACATGTTCATCTGCCCTCAATGGACTGCAAAATAGAACACATTTTGAATAAGAGAATAATTTAAGAAGTGGAGGTAAATGTTAAGTTTCATTAAACACAGCATGTGTTTACTGAAAGGAGACTGATCTCCCAAACTAGCTCACTTAAAAACTGATTTTATAGACGCGACTAATCTGGGACTAATCAAACTGTAATTTATTAAAGTATTTGTTGTGGGACTTGATGAGAAATTATTCATTCAAGCAGGAAAAATAGAGGGATTAATGCAAAAGGTAGTTCCAATGTGGGTAAGAAGCTTAAAGGGGACTCAAAATGAGCAGTGTTGTGAAGAGAAATAATGGGCTGTAGGAATTTAAGTCTGCTTTTGGAATGAATTTTATTTATTCATGATCATGGGATGAAAATGTTAGTGTACTAAAAGACGAAGATGGAAATCATAGTTACGCTCAAAATATTGTTTATGGGCAAAAAGGAACTAATACCTTTTATATATATTTATATAAAGTAAAAAAATGTATTGTTAGTGTAATTGAAATGTTAACAGTCTAATCCAAGAATCATTATTAGAGTAGATGTAATTGTTACAGAGAAGGGATATGTCTATGGAGATGTCGTAGTAATAATAATAACACCACCACAACAATTAAAATTGTTATGCATACGCTTAGGTTCAGCTGCTTTTCCTGATGTTATGCTGACCCTTTCCCAGCTCCTCTCAGCCCCAAGGTTGGTAGTTTTGGTATAGTGTTGGTGGTAGGGATGATTATGGTGACTTGTCAACATCTTGAGTCCTTTGCCAGGAGGAAACCAGGTGGTTTCTTCTTCCCCCCGTTCAGATCAACTTGGGGTTGGTTCTGTGTTTGCTAGCATGCAAAAGCACCTTTACCTTTTCCGTTTTTCCTTGCTCTGCAGCTCCATGTTATGTCCAAACTTAGTATATATGGCACCTTTTAGGTATGTTGGAAACTATTTCTGTGTTCTCTTTCTTACTCCTATATCCAGTTTTGTCTGCTGCAGGTCTGAATTCCTTTATCTGACTATGAGTAGGTTGTTTATAGCTGGGGTGTCTCCATTGTCAAGCCTGTTTCCCATCTCATGTCTCCCATATCTGTACTCCTATACATTCGATCCTATCCCTACTTCTCAAGGCCTTTGCTAAGACACCAGTCCTGTATTTCTCTATAGTACATTATTATAATAGAGTCATAAAACCTGGGTGGCTCCATACAACGGCATAGAAAAGTTAATGAAATTCGCCATAGCTAGCTGGTCAATTAGAAAATTGCTGTTGCAGCCAAACCAAAGATGACAAAGCTACAGACAAGCCAAGGAAAGCTCAGACAGAGCAAGCCTTAGTCCTGAGGCCTTGCAAACTCACTACAAAGCCTGTGGTCTGTCATTACCAATGGCATTACATACAGTATTGCAGTACATGCAGGGTCGCAGAGTTACAGCATTATCAACACAGCTGGTGTTTGGCATATTATGCTGGAAGAGCTGGGGGATATGGGCAGGTTAAATCATGTGAGAAAACCTGATAGTTTGGAGTGGGAGATGAGACTCATATGGACTAATAATAAGATACTTGCTTCTGTAATCTGGGACCTTGCCAGTTGCTTTGGAAAGAACAGATGAAGGGAAGGGCTTGTGGCTAATAGTTATTAACAGCAAAAAAGCCACCTGCAAAAGACATATGTGATCCTAGGATGTGCTGCATATGCTAGCTTCAGTAACGCTAGGAAAAATAAACACTTGCTCACTGATGGAGCTTCATCTGAAGTTGTTTTGTTGGAGGCTTGTGTTCAGGGAAGACTTGTTCAGATGTGAGAAATGGAGAACCTGTGTCTGAATTAATTGCCCAAGTGCAGACAGAGTTGCTCCAGCAAGCTTGTCTTGCACTAACAGAGATCCAAAGGTCTACGGAGCACAGCATGAGAACACCTGGGCCACCTTGGGCTACCAACTTGGGTATGAAGGAAGCAAGCCGCATTTGCAGGGTCTTGGGTTGGAGGGAGTAAAATTTTTCTCTTGGGCTGTTAGACAAAGCCTGGCACTGCATGAAAGCGTCTGTAGTGCTTCTGGACCCAAATGGAAGTGTCTCCATGTGCTATGCTATGTGGATGCTGGTTTGGGTCTCTGGTAGAGCTGGGCCTTCTGTGCTGCGGTCCATAGGATAGATATTTCCTAAAAGAGTGGGTGTACTTAGTCATGTGGACTGTACTCATCACAGGAAACGAATGATTTAATGAATCAGGTTCAGGAGAGATGAGTGCGATTGTAAAATCAGGTCGGGGGCACTGAGGGATTTGGAGTGGGAGCACAAGCTGCAATCAGAAGGTCCTTTAAACTGCAGCCATACTGTGACTTCTTCCTGACTCTCTTTCTGGTGCTCAACATGCAATTGAACCCATGGATGTATGGTTGATGAACTCATTAATTTTCTGATTGCCTCTCATTTTTTAATTTTCCTTTCATTTCTTTACTTCCAAACAGAGATTGACTGTGAAATCAACTGTAAGACTGAAGCAATTCCTGTGCCTCATTTTGGTTGGGAGAAGTCACTTGCTACAGTGCATCTCAGCTGGGCTTTGGTTCTCACCTCGTTACACACTTCATGTTTTCCTAACAGTCTCTGTTTTAGTGTTTACCCATCATTATTTCCTCTCTTCTCTCATTCCTGTTTTGGTGCTCTTTTCGTGATTACTCACTCTCTTTTTGTGATCTTGTTTCAGCTTATCATTTGAACTGTTCTAAACTTTCTCTCTATCTTTTCTCTCTTCTGAAGTTTCCTGGAGCTCCCCCCCACCCCAAATCTCTCTTTCCCTTCCTTCACTTTTATTTTTGTTTCTTCCTGTTGGTTGTAAATGCCACTGATGTTTGTTTAAATGTTGCTGCCTTGCTCTGCTTAGGCGCTGTCATGTAGGATTTTAGAAATACTTTCCCTTCGTAACACACAATTCACTTGTTACCATTGGTGGTAGATAGAAGGCTCATTACAAAAATCAAGATGTTGAGGAGGAGTCCATTTTGCACATTGTGAAACACTTGATTTTTCATTGCTATTAGCAGTTCTGGCAGTTCTTTAAATCAAAGGTTGAACTGGAAACGTTAGCACAGAATCTAATGAAAAGGAAAAATTGTCACCTTCAAATTTTGAAAAAAAACCCCAACAAACCAGACAAAGTTATTTTCAGTAGAATATATTGTTTTCATAAACAAGTCCAGTCTGACAAGTTTTTCTCTTCAGTCATCTTTTTAATGGCCAGCTGAAATATTTGCAAGGAAAACTGAAGACTGAACTCAAGAGATTACTGATAGGTGGGATTTTCTGGCCTTCTGAAAAAATATATAGTAATTAACGGGTACTGTATATACTGTTTGTAATTTTGTGAGAGCGCCTGCCCTTGCTGATCTATCATTTGCAAAACAATTATGCAATTTTCTGTAGTTATAATGGTTACATCAAATTTGAGGTGTTGGTGTGGTGTGAGGCAAGGCCTCCATCTGTACAACATGGCTTTTCACTTGTTGGTAGTTAATAGCAAAGCACTTCAGGAAGCAGCCTGGCTCTCTTTGCCAGAGGGAGATATATATATATATATCTGCAGGTTTAGTGTTTGCCTTAGACAGCTTGGCAAGTGTTTTGGCTGTAGGGAGACTTGGAGTCTTAGGAAAACATGCTATATTAAGACTCCGTGGGGTTTTGTTTATAGGGCTTCTGGAACATTTCAGACTCCAAAACCCAACTGTTCTCCCTGCCTGTTATGCTGAAAATAATGTTGATCAGATTTGATTTTGAGTCCCTCTCAACTTAATATAAGGCAGCTTCCCTACAAACAGTTATCCACGGCTCTCGGTGACTGCCAGCAGCCCCTGGGGTATGTGTGACCACATCCCAGGTCCCTGGGGTGGGCATGAGGGATGTAGGAGGGACCCCCAAGCCCACTGCAGGCAACATCCTGTGCAGCAAACCCACTGGTGCTGCCTTACTTCAGCTTCTGACGCCCCCAGACAGCATGCTGGGTCAGCGTCTTCAAGTTGTGGAAGTATTTGTCTCTTCCGTATCTTTCCAGACAAGGTATTAATATTCCTTCAACAAGGGAGTCTGGCGAGTTCTTTAGAAGAGAGGAGATGTGAAGATAAATTGTTGTGAAAATGGGATGTGAGGTGCAGTGCTATTGGTGGTGAAGTTTCTCCAATGGAAAAGTACTAAGGGGGAAAGTTTGGTGTCTTAAAAGTGTTGCAACTGTGTTTGGTTATGGAGAACCAGTTTGAAGTAAGCTAAATAAAAAGGGAGATTGCATATTTATTTTTTTTATTGCTTATTTTATTTATTTATTTATTTGATTTTCTGTAAAACATGTGAGGCTCTAAGTGGAAACATGTAGCAGAAGAAAGGGAAAACCAAACCCAAGCTCACGCAGGACTCATGTGCGCTCTTGCTTCTGGCTGTTTGAGTTCACTGGAAACGCTGGTGGTCCTTTCTTCATGATGGGAACTGGTATTTTCTTTTGAAGTAAATCAAACTGGTGCTAATGACAGCTCTTTCAGACATTTGAATGCCGAATTGCAGTCTTCACATGAACTTTATTTAAAGAAAACTATTAAATTTTCTCATCTGGCTTCTAGCATGATATTGAAGCTGGATACTTTAAAGTCTGTGTGTTTGGGATTCCTGTCCTGTTTTCCATGTCAATTACAATTATGTTGCTTTTGAACATGAGGTAGCCAGCAGGGAATACTGAGGAGTGCCAAATTAAATTTCAAAAACATTTTGTTCTTTGTTCATGGTGAGAATTATTTCTTCCTTAAGGTTGCTGTGCTCATGAGCTCAGGTTGCCTCTAAACTCTCTGTAAAATCAGTTTAGTTGCGATTTTAAGACCATATTAGTGGCTAGTACTGTTGACGCTTCTTGGAGGACTGGCGCAGCATGAATGTCATGGTCCCTAGTTGGGAAAAAAAAAAAAAAAAAAAGGCTGGGCTTTCAAGCCATCTCCAGTCCACTGTCTTGGTACCCAGCTATCTGCTAGGGATGTGTCTCTGGGTATTGGGGAAGTTGCTCATTTTTAACATATGTGTTTGTTATGGCCCTGCTTTCGGTTAAACAATGCCAAAATGAGACAATGCAAATTATAGCAAAGTGAAAGGGAAATATATGTGTAAAACACTGAAATCAGCCAGCTCTGAATGACTTCCGGCGATTGGCTAATAACTGATGCTTCACCACCAACTAACGGTTTTAATTCCTTGTTATATTTGAATATTTGCTTCCCAAATCCAGATTTTGGGTTCATGAGCATGCTATGGGTAGCCTGTAGCACTGTGTACCAGTCCTATCTCTGTGCCCATTTTGCATTTCATCAGCTTAACTGAAATTAGGAGGAGACAGTAATTGAAGGGGAGGGAAAAGGTGGGTAGCAACATGCCAGTGACAATTAAGATAATATATCACATATTTCCTATATAAGCTTTGATGAAAGAAGGTCTTTTCAGATGTCCGTTAAGCCTAATAAGGACTCGAACCCTTGTAAGGTGGACAGTGTAGCATTCCATACTTCATATGAACGGGTAAGATGAAGCACAAAGTATATGTATTGTTTAGTTTTACACAATAAATCACAGCCAGAGGTCAGGAAAGAAGAGAGGAGTTCCAGGCCCGTCAGGAGCCTTGATTCTCTGACAGGTTTCTAGAAGGTGAGCAATTATTACTGAACTTCCTGTGGCAAAACTCACCCATAACATCAGCGATACAGATCAGGGATTTGGTACACAGGCTGAAAAATAATTGTTAAAAAACTTTGTATTCTCTCTGGAAAGAAGATAATGACCCATTCTGCCAATGGCTAATTATGTTTGACCTGGTTGTGTCTTGTGGCACTGAAGCAGAGCTTCCCGAAAATGCTGTAGCAACACTTTAGAGGGGATCCCACTTTTTACAGTCTAACCAACCTTTTTTTCCTCTCTCTTGTTAATCCACAGAATGCAACAGCAACAACAACAACGTCGGATGTTCACAGCTGCCCTCCTGGCACTTGTTTTCCTTCTTGCAGCTGTGAGTACCACCGAGGCCGGCAAAAAAGAGAAACCAGGTAAGGTCCAGTGTAATTCAGAGTTAATCCCCAAGACAGATTGTATGTGTGGGAGAATGTCAAATGCTTCTGGTTTTGTTATGAAATTCAGGTCATTCGTTAACCTTTTGACATAGAGAGTAGGGATTTGTGGCTGTGACATGTTTTTCTGTGTTAAATAGGAAAACAAAAAGTAGTTTCCGTGAAAGCTGGCAGCTTGACAGCCCCGGAGACTGGAGTCCTCAGTTTATCACTGAGTGGGTATTGCAAGGCAGCTTAGAATTTGCTGTGGGAATAGGTTTATGCTTGACTTAGGGAGAACCAAACAGGAGTGATGAAAAAGCAGTTATTATGTCGCTCGTTCAGTGTTGTATATGACAATGCTACGCCAGTGCTGTGTGATGGGAAACCCTCCGACAAAGAATTGAACTAACTCGCTGCTGCAGATAGACAGCCAGACATCCAGTGGTAATTGCTTTCTGTCAGTGATGAACTCAGACCTCATTATAGGAGAGACAGGCCTGGGGAGGAAAATTCATATCTAGCAAACCCAGTTTTGACATCTTTTTAAGTACCACATCTTTTGGTGGTTTTCTTAAGGTCTTAGTATTAACAGGCTACTTACACACCAGTGAATATGACCTGTGAGTCTGTCAGGATTGGTGTTCCCATTAAAAAAAGGTGTTTCTAATCATTGTGGCTGTATAGAAATATGAGAAAATGTGAACGTAAATATACAAGAGCTAAAAGGAAGATATTTTATATAAGGTTATTTAAAGTTACTTGTGAGGTTTTGGGTGCCTAACTAATTGGTTTTTTGAACCCTTGGGTTTGATAACGTTGTTGTCTTTTCTCATCAGACTTGGGTTTAAGGATTTAAATGAAATCATGATCCTTTTGTCCCTGACCAATAAACTCACCTGTATGAACAGCATTTCAAGTACACTTCTTCGTGTAGTTTTTAATTTGCCTTTGGAGTTTTGGTCATATTCTAACATAAAATGTGACATGATACACCAAACGAAAAGCTTGTATCCCACAGCTGTTTCCTGGAGGTGCTCGAATCCTCTGATACACAATGTCAACACACACATTTCTAATCTATATAGCGTGTAGTGCTTCAGTTGGAGCTCAAAATATTTGCATGCCGTCAACTACTGGAGACAGAGGAGTTTCCTTTCTGAGTGAGCCCTCCTGCATGTTTTGGTCAATGATCCCTGACGGTTTCTAGATGATTCCCCATTCTGAAGATGAGAATCCACTTGAGAATATCTAAGTGGACTAGTAGACACGGTATTGGGACTGAATTTGAATGATCCGCCCTGCTTTGGAATCAAAGAGGCTGACCTGTCTCTGCAGAACTGCGAATAACATGCCAGACCTTTTGCTTTTGAAGCAATTGTTTTACAAATATCTTCCTTGTTCATCCTTTCGGGTACTGTGACTGTTTAGTGAAGTTTAGGGAACTTCTTCATAGGCTCTGGGTACTGATCACTTCTCGTGCTTGGGTTTGGTTCCTTGTCTTCATCCAGAGAAAAAGGCGAAGAAGTCTGACTGTGGGGAATGGCAGTGGAGTGTCTGTGTACCCACCAGTGGTGACTGTGGCCTGGGGACGCGCGAGGGCACTCGCACTGGAGCTGAGTGCAAACAAACCACCAAGACTCAGAAGTGTAAGATTCCCTGCAACTGGAAGAAGCAATTTGGAGGTAAGTATCGCTCTCTTAAGACGTTTGCTTTGATTTTTACTGAAGTATGGAGCAGGAAGCCTGTATTTTCTGCTTAGGTCTGCAAATGTCTTGGTGAAGGTGCTACCCCTGTATTTGAAGTTCATTGGAGGTAGAACACATAAGGTATCAGAAGGCAGCTTCTTCAGAGCAAAGCAGCTCCTCTGCAGAGAGTCCATATAACTTACTTATAGTAAACTCAGTCTTCCAGCAGCATGCTGAAATCTGCTGTGTACAACTCTACTTAAAGCAGCAATGTAAGTGTCGTGTGTTCACTCAGTTGTGAATCTCTGCAATGGTTACCACCGGCTTTACGTGACCTCGTGATGTGTGATTTGCAGCATGGAGCATGGGTGGCTACCAGCGTGTTCATTGAAAGGAGTGAATGAAGACCAGTGTATTTCATCTATATTATTCAATTCAGAAGGTTCATATGTAACAACTCAGAAGTATGGTCACATTTGCCCTGAACAAGATGTCTGTCCAGGACTCAGATCTGATTACTTTTGCAAACTTGGCTTTTTTTCTAGTAAACAGCTTGTATGGCTTTGACATCACTGTGACCTTACCAAGGCAATCAGTGCAGTAGTTTCAGACTTGACAAGTTCATAGTTGCACATACGTTCTTGAAACTATTGAAGCCTTATTTGGTAACCTTTCGCATCACACAAACGGAGGAACAGCCATATAGGAAGTGAATGACATTTCCCACTGCCGGTGTTTCTTTCTTTTTTTTTTTCAATTTATTTATTGTTTATCTTCATAGTTGAATAGATTTTCCTTTATATGACAATAATGTAATATCCTCTTGCTTTTGCATGGATTAAATTTTAAAATATTTGGGGGGGAAGACTGCAATTATCACTGCAAATTATCTTAAAGCTTTGTTGGGATTCCTTTCTTCAGTTTCATGATCCTTTTGTTTACAAGCACTGACAGTCTGTGATATCCTATTAGACTCATAACATTTTTGTTTTCACACTCAATCATTTTGTTTTAAAAATTGCCACTTATTCACTCGTTGCAGCGGAGTGCAAATACCAGTTCCAGGCCTGGGGAGAATGCGACTTGAATACTGCCTTGAAGACTCGAACTGGGAACCTAAAGAGAGCCCTTCATAATGCTGACTGCCAGAAGACTGTCACAATCTCAAAGCCCTGTGGGAAGCTTACCAAACCCAAACCTCAAGGTAAATTCCATTTGCTGAGAGCTGCACACTAGTTCATTTAAATCACTGCATTTGTGATGTCCCAAATGCTTCAGGGGGAACTCAGTAGTACAGGAGATTGTACTTTCATGGCCTTTTCTCAGTTCTGCACTGCTCCTGTCTCTCAGCTTTCAGGCAGACAATATTCCGGAGTTGTGTAGTCAAGGCAGTGTCACACACAAGAGGTAAGCTGAAGATTAGAGCTCCAATTTTAACCTTAGACCACATGTACTGCTACCAGTTTGCTGATGCAACTAGACTTCCAGAGTACAGATGCTTTTCATAACTCACCTGTTGATGGCAACTGACCAGTAAGAGCACGCAAAAGTGTCTCTTGATAAAGACACCTTTTATATAGGCTTTGTTTGGTATTGAATAATGACTAGTTGAAAAAAGGACTGCTTTCCTTCCGGGTAGGTGTGATGAGTTGACCCTAGCTGGATGCCAGGTGCCCACCAAAGCTGCTCTGTCACTCCCCCTCCTCAATTGGCCAGGGGGAGAGAAAATGTAACAAAAGGCTGATGAGATAAGGACAGGGAGATCACTCAGTGGTTACCGTCATGGGCAAAACAGACTCGACTTGGGGAAAATTAATTTAATTTATTACCAGTCCAATCAGAGTAGGGTAATGAGAAATAAAAATTAAATCTTAAAATACCTTCTCCCCATCCCTCCCTTCTTCCCAGGCTTCACTTTACTCCCAGATTCTCTACTTCCTACCCTCACAGCGGCACAGGGGATGGGAAATGGGGGTTGCGATCAGTTCATCACACGTTCTCTCTGCTGCACCTTCCTCCTCAGGGGGAGGACTCCTCACACTCTTCCCCTGCTCCAGTGTGGGGTCCCTCCCACGGGAGACAGTTCTCCACAGACTTCTCCAATGTGAGTCCTTCCACAGGGTGCAGTCTTTCAGGAACAGACTGCTCCAGAGTGGGTTCCCCACAGGGTCACAAGTCCTGCCAGCAAACCAGCTCCTGCTTGGGCTCCTCTTTCTCCATGGGGCTACAGATCCTGCCAGAAGTCTGCTCCAGCACAGGTTTCCCATAGGATCACAGTCTCCTTTGGGTGCATCCACCTTCTCTGGCATGGGGTCCTCCACAGGCTGTAGGTGGATATCTGCTCCACCGTTGACCTCCATGCGCTGCAGGAGGACAGCCTGCCTCACCGTGGTCTTCACCACGGGCTGCAGGGGAATCTCTGCTCCAGTGCCTGAAGCATCTCCTCCCCCTCCTTCTTCACTATGCTTGGTGTCTGCAAAATTGTTACTGTCGCATATTCTCCCACCTCTCTTCTGGCTGCTGTCATACAGGGTTTTTTTTCCCCCTTCTTACATACGTTATCACAGAGGCACTGCCACTATCGCTGATGGGCTCAGCCTTGGCCACCAGCGGGTCCGTCTTGGAGCTGACTGGTATTGGCTCTGTTGGACATGGGGGAAGCTTCTAGCAGCTTCTCACAGAAGCCACCCCTGTAGCCTCCCTGCTACCAAAACCTTGCCATGCAAACCGAATACAACAGGTAGTATTGAAGGGATGTTCTTCTCACTGCATGCAGAAATATGTGGATGTTCTGCACTGTTGAGGTTGTATATTCTTTATTCAAAGATAGCAGGAGGGAAAGTACAGAATGTATATGTCTTATTTAAATGCAAGTGACAGCGTAATTCCTAGTACACAGAAAGGCATATGCCCTGCATTTGTGTTTCCAGGTGTCCCTTAGACAAACTTATTTTCTTTCCAATCATTAAAGCCTTTTAATGTACTCTTTTGTTCGAGTAGCAGGTGTTATGTGTGTAGGATGATTTATAGTGGGAGCTAAAACTGTGAGATCTTGTTTGAGATACAGAAGTAATGTGTTTTAAGTGGATTATACAAGCTATGCTACCCTGGCATTTGTTTGCTTAAAATCAGCTAGGTTTAACACATTCCAGGCTCTGAATACTTGGATAATTATAAAAATAAATGAGATTAGGAGTGACAGGTTTGTCTGGGGCGAGCGATTTTCAAATTGTGGGTGGTGGTGCGCCATTGATCTGAGGAGCAGCTGCAGGTGGCCTGCTTTGCTTCTGCAACCAGAGACATGTCTGACGAGGTTGCAGACCCTTTCTGTGTGTGTGTGCGCGTGCGCGCGCATCCATCTGCTTTGCGGTCAGTACAGCTGTAACTGGTCTTCCTCGCACACCATCCGTGGGGTTCTCAGCTGAGTGCTGAGCCTAGAACCTGCGTAGATAATGACAAGCCGTGAAGCAGAAAGGATACAACTAGATTTTCAGAGCCCAGAGGACTTGGTTGAGTTGGCAGCAATAAACATCTTCATTTGGGGATGGAAGTGACTGGGTGGGAATGCAGGAAGGGCTTTGAGCTGTGTGATTTTATTGTCTATTAGTTTGGGGGGGGAGGACTTTTTTTTTTTTGGTTGGTTCAGTTTTTTTGAGTAAGTTTCCGTGTCCAAGTGGCATTTGGGAGTTTATTGAATGAAGTTTCCTATTGTGCGGCCAGAAGGCCACTGCCGCTTGAGCCACTAGTAGCCCTGTGCCTTGTTCTGCTTCTGTTGAGGCAGTATATTCTATCAATGGCTGTCAGAAGAAGGGAGAAGGAGACAAAGCAGAGCGCCGATGCAGCATCATTTTGTGGGAGCAGTGCTGTTGGGTGGTACAGGATTGTTTTCAAGTTATAGTGTTAAAAGGCAGAGCTTGTGAAATTGCTGGATTGGAGTTAACTTTAACGGATTCGAGGTATGAGTGAGTTATAGCTGAGACTGAAACTCAGATTGGGACTGAATGCAGCGAATATGTGGTTTGACTTAATTAGAAAACCCAACTTCATTTGATTTGAAGGAACGCAAAAGGAGAAATAGGTAAAAATGCAGGTTTGTGATCGTCATAACTGTGGGCAGAAATTCTGCTCTCCTGATTTGTGTAAGAAATCTCACGGCGTCTTCCTGCAGGCCACCTGCTCGTTCATCTGCTGTTGGCATTAGTAGGAGCAGCACGTGTGGAAGTCACGCTCGCAGCCTGCCTGGGCCCTGAGCGAACGATAAGAAATCCATATTGCAGATCAGTGGGTATAACTACATGGGAGCTACACCGGACAGTGTGTTGGCAGCAGTAGGAGGAACTAGAGTAAGGAATTAGGTCAAGCAGATTAGTACTGTGTGAAATATTGTGCCCTACTGAACTTTATTTCTGAGTTAAAAATCTGCGTGCTGACATGTTGGCTGGAATGAGAGTATTTGTGTTCTTCCTGAGGTGAAGGAAATTACAGGTTGGAGGTAAGTCCCTACCCACATCTAGATAAAGGAAAAATTAAACTGTATGCAATCTGTAGTCAGAATAAGACCCAATTTAATTATTTGGAGACGAGAAGTAACATCTGGATTGTTGTCTGAGCACTTGGAATGGAATATTAGCCTCCCTTTTCACTCAGCTTCACATCAATGGCTCAAGACTACAAAAGAAAAAGCATGTGATACGTTATTTGGAAGCAGCAATTTTCTTCTGAGGGATGAGGTCTGTGGTGATGATATGCAGCTAGACCTGTAAATGTTGATCAGGTGCTATATGTTCATACTGTGATTGCCTGGAGTAGCAGGGCAGCGGTTCTCTGGCATTTGGGAGCTCTGGCAGCAGAATAGTAAGTGAGGGACTTATTGATTACAGGAACCTGTTCTACCGCTAAATGGTTACCTTTCTGACTGGTGTCTGCGTCAACAGCTGCATCACGGAATACAGCTCTGACAACAATAGGTTGGGAGTACCAAAAGCAGATGTGAACTGACTGAGCATATGTAACAGAAAAATACCAGTATATTCAAAAAAAGGGTTGTTTTCATGATTTTCCTGACTAACCCTCTTTCCTGTGCCCTTAAATTTTCCTTCTAGTAGGTCGTCTTTGTAACCTCTCCATTACATCACTTTTCCTTTTGATTGTAAATAGGATGAGTAAAAGCCCCTATGTAGATTCTCCAAACAATTGTAGTTTTTATATATCTTCTGTTACTTTTTGTCACTTACCATCTTTTAAAGCTAAAACTTCAGACTTAAATATTCCGTTGTATAACACGTATAATCCATGATAAGAATGCTCTCTACTGGACTCACCTAAATTCCTTCTATTATTGCAAAATCATTTTTGAGGTGAAGAGACTGGGCTGTATGCATTATTTTAAGCATGTCCTCTACAGATTTTTGTTGAAAAAGGAAGTATCATTGTAATACTTCCTTTATTGTTCATTACAGTGACTAAATAACCCAAGTATGTTTTTCTTTTGATCACTGCTTGCATGTGGAACTGATATCTTTATCTGAGACCTTCCCAATTCTCCCTAACTCTTACATATTTTTAAAAAGTTATTTAATGTGTTTAGTTAAGAACCCAAGGAGGTAAGGCAGATTATTTCATCTAGGTTTACCCAATGAAGTACTGTGTATCAGATTTCACCTGACACATTTCCTTAGTGTGGCTTGGTGTCTGAAGTTCCTCCGCACCACCTCTGTTCTTAGAGGAAAATGCAAATAAATGGATATTATCTGTAACTGCTGCTCTCCTGTTGCTTTTCTACCTTTCCAGCTCATGAACATGCAGCAACTTTGCTGGTAGGATGGATCCTTTGTCTCTCTCCTCTCACCTAACTATTTTGAAGATGACTGCTATTTCATAGGAGTTTGATCTATGCTTAACAGAAAAGAAAATTATACCTGCAGAAAAATCCCAAGGGTTATAATTTTTCAGATTTTGCTGATAAAAGTATATTTTGATTTTCCAGGAACTTCTATGAGCTGTGGCAAAACTTCTGCTAAATTAAACGAGGAGATACTAATTAACCTTGGGAATCGATGCCTGCCTCATAAACCAGTGATCTGAGTGTTCTTAAAAATTTGTTTTATCATTAGTCAGCATTAATGGAAAAGCGTTAAAATCTTTTTGAAGCACACTCATTATTTTGGAAACTTAAAAATTAAAAAAAAAAAAAAATTGTATTTTTTCCTCATTAGCAACTGCTCTGCTCAGTATTTTTTCTTCTGAGCAGTTGACTCTAAGTATAGATTGTGGTCTGCGACACTTGGACATTTTGGAGCTCACTTCTTGCTAGAGGAGAATTATTAGAGAAACTCTACTGTATACTGGATTTAAGGGGGAGAGCAGATGATGAATCAGGAACTTGAATTTTATCTGGATTTCTGACGAGCTCTTTTCTCCATAGCTTTGCTGTTCTCAGATTGGAAGACAATAGCTTGGTCCTGGGCTGCTGTGCTGAAGTGTAGTTAACACAGGATGAAAACGGTCGTTCGTTCTTGAATATTGTGCATTTGAACAGAGAAACTGTCAGCAACGTGACAGTGATATCCCAGACACCACGGTTTGTGTATTTAGTACACAAATGAGGTCATGAGAAAGCCTGTCTCAAAGGCTGGAAAGGATGAAAGGATAATTTTTATCACAAAATCCCAGCGGAGGCAGCCACCTCTCCTCTAGCACACACAATTGCATATTCTAATCAGTGTCTGCAAGGCCGGGGATGTTCAAGGTCTCCCTAAACTATCTTGACAGATGTGAAAGACTCAGGCACTTCTGTCGAGTGGCTGCTCTAATGGCCAACTTGCACTGAAGAGCAGAAAACACTTCCGACATACTCCATCTGGCCTACTTCATGGCCACCCAAACTTGATTGATGGTTGTTTCGGGTTTCAGTCGGCCAGAAAGTAAAAGAATGGGGTATTGTCAGGATTCAGGAAACATTTTGCTTTAACCGCTGAGAGAGGAGGAATTTATTTTCATTGAGCTGGGTTGCCCGATAGGCTTTATGTCTTTTTGCACTCTTTCTGTCACGCTCATTCTTCCTCTCTCTCCCCCCATAACTCTTGTACTTTCAGCTATTTATTGTTCCGATTAAGATAAAATGTAGTAGAATAAGCAGTCTGCCTGCTCTTTCTGCAATGTACCCTTCATTTTTTGAATTATGCTCCTTTCTGATAACTTTTTCACCCGTCTGTATTTAGTTCTTTTTAATAAATCACCCTTCCCAACTTTTTATCAATTTACAGTATATCTGATCTATGAGTTACTTTATCCTGGCTCAGCTCAGTCCTTGCCACATCGGGAACCAATTCCAACTAAGGATGGCAAACGTTAACACTGCTTACCCCACTGTTGTCTTCAATAATTAATAATAACTTCCCACATGCAGTGTTTGGAAAGGTTTCTCACGTGAAGGCAAGACCTGCCCGAGTCGTTAATGGCTGTAATCTCTTTCCTCTAATGCAGATCAGGTCTAGCATTTGAGAGTCTAGCAAGGTGTCAGTGCAGTTCCCTGTGATTGGCACAGCGTGTGTGCTGCTGCAGTGGAGAAAAGATGGCGCTCTGTGTGTATTTAATAATTTCATATCGTTTGAAGAGCTTTACTTAAGAGTTTAGTGCAGTATAAATAATCTGCACTGCATTGTTTCTTTTATCTAGCAATCTTTACAGGTGGCAATTAGCTAATCCTCCTTGGCGCTGAAGAAGTGCAATTTAAAGAAAAAGTGATAACTGAAAGTCAGAAAGGCTAAGTGATTTTCCAGGTTTACACAGTATCGGTGGCAGGTCCAGGCACTCAGCTAGGAGCTGTTGACTTTTGGCCCCATGCTCTGACTAGTAGCTGCTGCTCCCTTTTTTCCCTTAGTTTGCAATTACAATTACCAGAACGTGACGATTTACTTCAAGGTGAGTGTCTAAACTACAGTCTTTAACTAGGGTCTTTGGTTTTGACATTAGTAATCTTAGTGGACTTAAGACAGTGTTTGACACTGATTTACCTTGTGTCGTATTAGGGAGCTTGCTGTCAAAACATACAGCTGGACCTTCTGTTAATGAGCAGGTATATCCCCATCCTTACTTTGGTGCCAGGAGCAGGAAACAACATGTGGTTTTTGAGCACTACTGTGGCAGCCTTGACTTCTACCTGCAACGAGGACGTCTTACTCGCGGCGCGCTGCCAGGACAGACTGCGCTGTGGCAGGATGACTTGGCTGCTGGCTGTTGCAAAGAGCTGACAGTGGTGTTGTCCGAATGAATTGCTCTCCCTATAATGCAGCTAGTCATTGCTCTGACAAACTGGGTGCTGCATTGACAAAAATGATCACCTGTGGCCCGCTCTATTTTGCATGTTGGGACAATATGCTTTTTCTGGGGTGCCCTCCCTCAACTTTGCCTTTGAACAGCAACAAAAATGTCTGCTTTTGAAGAGTAGCTGGAGGGGAGACTGGGGGAGAACAAATTGGTTGTTAGACTGTGATTTTCTTTTGTTTGAAAGATGCTGGTGTCTCCTGTTTTGGCATCACACTCGTGCTGTATCTCCCTCTGTAGGTTTCAGAATTCCCCATCTTTAATGTAACTCATTAGTCGTGCAGGCATGCAGCTAGCGTAATAATTAGTATTACAGGGGGCAGAATAATAGGATCTGCTCAAACTAATTAGATATAAAAATGAGGTATTTTCTCATATTAGGAAACAGCTGTGACAGTTAAACAAAAACCTGAGAGGCAAAATTGGGAGGTTTTTCTCTTGCTGTAAAGGATGAGGCAGGTTTATTGAAGAATGGCCTCTGGTGCTGACCAGGAGGCTGCAGTGAAATACAGTGATCTGAGCTCTGCAGGGCAGACGCTGGCAGTGGATGCCTGGTGGGATCAGCGTGAGCTGGCTGTTATTATTGTTGCTATCATCATGATTATTTGTATTGCATGAATGCCCAGAGGCCCCAGCTGAAAAAGAGTGCCATTGTACTAAGCGCTGCATAAACATTGTGAGAGGCAGTTTTGCCATGAATAATTTATGCCTTATGGAGCTGAGAAATGTGAAAACCAAGAGAAGAAGCAGTGGTCCAGAGGGGTGAGACTGGGTACGAAATGCTTGGTTGTGTTTCCCTGTGCCCCTTGCTAGTCTGAGGACAAGGCTTATTATTTCAAGATGAAGTAAAACTCACTGGAAACTTTAGGCTCTGAGACATATCTTCTTGCTGCCATGAGATGAGGAAATATAATTTTTCTCAATTTAAGTGTGAACAAGAGTAAGCCATATAAGAAAAATAAAGCACAATAGTGGTTGCAGTGTGGACTAGCCTCAAGCTGCTAATAAGCTGCCAGTGCAGCCCATAACTAATAAAGTTTGGATGTCTTTTAATGGTGTTTTTTCTGCTTCCATTGGATTATGTTTCTTGGAGGCTTTGCACTGTGGTCACCCTTGAGACTGCTTTTGTACCTTTGAAAAATTATACTGTTGGGATAGATAATTTGAATACATTGTCAGATCATAACATATCAGTCTGATTGACACACAGGGGGCAGGAAATGCTTTTAGGAGAGGGAGAAAGAGAAATATTTTTTTTTAAATAAGTATATTTCAATTTGTAGTTGTTCTGCAGCTTCTACAGGTACTTTTGAAAAGAAAAAGGTTGGGAAATTTCATGGGAAAATCTAGACCTCCATCGTTTTGTATACCCCCTGGTTTATATTTCAGATGTTTTTTTTTTCTGTGCTGCCCCAAAAGATGAAAAACTGTGTGTGACAAATGTTCTTGTTTAACTCTCTTGTGCCTGCAGGACTTTCTTTTAGGTTTAATACAGAACTTTGTGGGTGAAAGTTTAAATAGCCTTGCGTGTGCCAATTCTGTTACATGCTCATTGTCTCACTTTCCTGGCTGGCGAGAGCAGTCCAGCCTCCTTGGCATTAGTCAGTGCCCTTGAGCCGTGAAAATGCCTGAAGCTGTGGGATTTGCTGTGATAAAAGATATGCCATCAGCAAATGTTTACACTCGTTACTGTTCCCAGCAGTGAAACAGAGAGAAAGCCCTGTTCCTTCCTTTCTGTACTTTCCTTTCCCTTTCTACTTCTTCACTTCCTTTCCTTTCAAGCTTTCTCTTTTACCCCTTCTTTGTCCCTCCATCTTATTTTCCACGTCACCATCTCTCTGTCTTTTCTCCTGCCTGTGCTTACCGTGAAAGTTTTGCAGGTGACTCTTCAGAGTGTGGAGCGCGGATCAAAGCCAAGCCTGTATCCCGTGGCCTCAGGGTAGATCCTGTCTTGGGCAGATGCACAACCAAGAAATGCATGTGCCTGGTTTTCAAAAACTAACTAAATAAAATAGAGTCTCTATTCAGAGTATGTCACAAATAACTTTCTGCTAAATAACTATTTATATATAATATATATATTTATATTTTTATATATAATGGAGATCTCAGTTTGACATATAAACTGCTTCAATGTATGATATTTTTGCTGTATAGGTATATGCCAAACTCCAAATGGATTACTAATACGTTTTGGTTTTGGCAGTCTCCTGCAGGCATGTGAATGCAGAGAGTAAACTCTGAATGTATCAGTCTGTGCCTGCACCTGTCTCGCTGGCATTAAGAAGGGTCTTGTGTCCAGCATAGACAGAGGGCTGAAGTGCCAGCTGGGACTGGGTCCCTCTTGTGCTGAGCACAGAACATGACAAAGAACAGTAAGAAAGGCCATACCCTGCAGAAGCAGCAGTAAAAATGTACCAGAGGCAGATGAGAAGCAGCAGCAAAAAGAAGAACAAAGTGAGCTACTTCTGGAAATCACTTTCCTGTGAGCCAGACCCCTTCAGTAGCCTGCAAAACAGGCTTTGCTTGAAAAGTTTGTCTGTTGCAGTCTTACAAATACTTACTCTTAAGGCTCTAATGTCTAAGGTACGTGTGACCCTGAATTTAGGAAAATGAGATGAAACTTTCCTGATCTTTGTCTTTGGACAAATAGGCCATCTAGCAAAATCAGAAAATGCATGTGTCTCTGTGTAGGAAATTTTGAAACTTTTTCTGCCAAATTTTTGAATGAATGAAATCACCAAAATTAAACCTTTCTGATGAAAATCCATGGTTTCAACAAATTACCATATAAAAAAACCCCACTTCCTGTAATTCCTGATGAGTTTTATGTAAGCATGTTAAAGTGAATGTTTTTTAGATCTTACATGCAAAAGTCAGGTTCGAGCAATGGCTTCTGACTATCTTAAGATCTTTTCAGAGCTTTGTGGGTGGTTTTAGAATAAATTTGATCTTTTTTTTCCCAGCATTTATTTCTTCCTGCAATTCCAATGAGAAAGAAAATGAGTGAAACTTTCTCCATGAGTGTCTCTCTGCTCCATTTCTTTGTCGGATACACTAGCGTTTCTTACAGACATAAATCTAGCTGTTTGCCATTCATAACACACATTGGAGCCTGCCTTTCTGCCTTATATGGTGCAGCTCCGCCCTTTAGGCTTGAATTGGGTCCATCTTATGTTCAACTGGGAACAAATCCAAGTCTATCCAAAATGGAATTTTAGCAAAGTGAGATGCAGAACAAAACCTGCTGGAGAGGAGTGACTGAAAGAGTGGAGAAATTGAGAAACACAGTCAACTAGAGAAGGTCATTAAACAAAACAGAGCTAAGGTATAGGGGATATAATAAATCATAATATATGAATGAAATAAAAGTCATAGAATCATAGAATGGTTGGAATTGGAAAGGACCTTAAAGATCATGTAGTTCCAACCCCCCTGGCATGGCCAGGGACACCTACAACTAGACCAGGTTACTCAAAGCCCCATCCAGCCTGGCCTTGAGCACTTCCAGGGATGGGGCATTCTGGGCAACCTGTTCCAGTGTCTCACCACCCTCATGGTAAACAACTTCTGCCTCATATCTAGTCTAAATCTGCCTTCTTTCAATTTAAAACCATTACCCCTCGTTCTATCACTACACTCCCTGATAAAGAGACCCTCCCCATCTTTCCCGTAGGCCCCCTCCAGGTACTAGAAGGCCGCTATAAGGTCTCTCTGGAGCCTTCTTTTTTCCAGGCTGAACAACCCCAACTCTCTCAGCTTATCTTCATAGGAGAGGGGACCTCTGATCATCTTCATGGCCCACCTCTCGACTTGTTCCAACAGGTCCATGTCCTTCTTATGTTGGGGACTCCGGAGCTGGATGCAGTACTCCAGGTGGGGTCTCATGAGAGTGGAGATGAATCACCTCCCTTGACCTGCTGGCCACGCTTCTTTTGATGCAGCCCAGGATGCAGTTGGCATTCTGGGCTGCAGGCGGCACATTGCCAGCTCAAGTTGAGCTTCTCATTAGTCAAGACCCCCGAGTCCTTCTCTTCAGGGCTGCTCTCAATCCATTCTCTACCCAGCTTCTATTTGTGCTTGGGATTGCCCAAGCCCATGTGCAGGACTTTGCACTTGGCCTGGTTGAATTTCATGAGGTTTGCACAGGCCCAACTCTCAAGCCTGTCCAAGTCCCTCTGTATGGCACCCCTTCTCTCAAGTGTATCGATTGCACCACACAGCTTGGTGTCATCAGCAAACTTGCTGAGGGTGCACTCAATCCCACTGTCCATGTCACCGACAAAGATGTTAAACAGCACCAGTCCCAATACTGACCCCTGAGGAACACCACTCATCACTGCTCACCACTGGGACATCGAGCCATTGACCACAACTCTTTGAGTGCAACCATCCAGCCAGTTCCTTATCCACTGAGTGGTCCGTCTTTCAAGTCCATGTCTTTTCAGTTTAGAGACAAGGATGTCATGCAGGACAGTGTCAAATGCCTTGTGCAAGTCCAGGTATCGTATCAAATCATATCAATGTCATTGATTCATTGGATCCAAAGTTGCCTTCTACTGCTGTTTAGTTAGTGGAGTATTGCTTTTTTTTCCATCCAGTAGAATTGTGTGTTTCTCAAAGAGGCTTGTCAGAAGAATTCATTTTGGAACAAATTTGCTATCATAATGTAGTTTTTCTTTCTTAAATTCATTTGGAATACATAAATGCTTTGTGTAAGGCAGGAAAATAGGAGGAAAACTAATTAGATGGCCATCAAATGTTCTCTTTCTCTGGAAGCAGAAGAAATACCATATTTAAAGGGTATTTCAGAAATCAAGGGATTTGTTTCTACAGTCATAGAAATCACAAGATAGTACAGTTTCTGTTCCTAGAGAGCAGGATGAACCTCTTTAGGGTGATTTTTTTTTTTCACTGGGGAATAAAATCTGTGGCTTTGTCAAGGTCAGACTGCTCCCTCCCACATGGGTTGACATTTCATCCCCAAAATTTGGAGGTACCCTGCACTGCCATAGCAACCAGGTGCTTTGGAAAATTTACCCCACTGAGAGGTAGAGAGCCCTTTAGAAGACCTGCCTTCGTCTGTACTCAGTGGTATTGAGTGCTAGTTCCTGGGAAAACTGTGTCCTGAACACCTGGTGTTGAAGTTCTTCACTCTAACCTTCCATCAGCACAGCTTTTGCTATTTTGAATTATTTAAATTGCTTTTGGGGACACTGCTTGACGTTTATATATAGGAGTTCAGCAGTGCCATGAGTAAATAAATTGTTACCTTCTTCTCAACAAACGAAAATAAGTACCTGCAAATCTTGACTTACAAATCTTGGCTTCCATTAAAATGTAATTACCTCCCTTTTGTGCCTTACACATTAAGCGTTGCTTCAAATGGTATGTGGCTCCTGTTCGACATAATTACTTTCCTTTGCTGCTTGCATAGTAAGAATGAGGCTCCAGAATAAAGACGACTTTTTAAAGAGGGCTGCTGCCATTCCAGATTACATAGAGAAAATTCTGCTTATCAAGCTAAGTTGTTTACTTGATAAGATCCCCACTGAAATTTTTGTTACCCATCAACATGGACCCACAGAAGTGGGTCCAGTGCTAAACTATGACCACACAGCCTTTAATCCTATGACTAATTCTTAGGCACACAACTATTCATAGGGTTATTTAGGTGATGAATGATTAGGTAGTCCAGTGTGTGTGCATCAACACCGTTCGCTCTTGCAGGGCTATGTGTACAACACTATGTGGGTGTGTTTATCTTGCTGGAAGTGCTCTGAGAGCGGGATGGCTGTGCAGTATTTGGTTGCTGTGCTCTTCAGGGACTGCCAGGTATTCTGAATTTGCGCTTTGCCTGTGCCCTCCTCCAGGATCCTGGTCTCCATCTGAGCAAAGGCACCGCTAGGCAGCTGCTCACTGGGCCATAAGGAGAAGAGGGAAAGTGTATGCTGTAAAACAGACACAAAAATTGAGGACTGTTTTGTCATCCTCATTAATGTTCTGGAGCATACATAGCTCACTCCTCTGGTACTTTTGGTTTGCTGCAAGGATGCACAAGAATGGTAAAGATAGGTATTTCCTTGAGGTGAAGAAAGCCCAGTCCAGAGTGGAGAAGGTATAGCTTCTGCTGCTCCTTTCCTCAGTGTGGCTGTGTGTTGAGCCACACCAGAGGTGGAAGGACAGTTTGGGGCACAAACACACACAGCGCACTTAGAGCAGTAGGCAAACAGCTACCCTTATCTGTTCCCTCCACTGCACAGTAAAGGCTGTTTCAGTAGGCGCTGCTTGACGGGTTGCTATAATTTCTGATGGCAGGCTGGGACCACATGGAGAGACCTGGTAGGAAATGACTGAACTGAAGGTATTGCATCAAAGGTGTACTAAGCTGAATTGATTTTTGATAATTTTCATGTATGGAATAGGAATCTGAATGGGATTGTTGTTGACAGCGTATCAAGGGGATCTTTTCCTCACTTAACTGGTAGATGGCGACAGCTGGTGCTGGGGCATGGGCCTGCTGAGCTTTCAGGTAACTGGCTTTGTACTCTCAACCGGTCAGGGCTTTTGAGCATGGTGTCAGTGCTGGCACTGCTGGCATGGTGACCCTTTCAGTCAAGCCTGGTTACTCTGGAAAGGGAAGTGTTGGCAGACCAAGTGATGAAGGTGACAGGGATCCCAGTGTGGCTGTGTGAGCCGACCTGATAGCACATCATAGAAGTTGAAATAGTAGTGTAGGGTGAACAGAGATGAGGACAATAAAAGCCTGAATAACACAGATGCAAAGAGTAGGTCTGAGCAACGAGAAAACATGAACAAAGTAAATGTTAAAGGAACTTTATACAGGACATACTGTAGTCTGTAGCCTGACCATAGTCAACAGGTGGAGGGGTAGCTGTGAACAGACTTGAGCATGAGAGTATGAACAGCGACAGTTTCATGGGTCAGTACCTGGGTATTGGTGCCTGTGGTAGGATTTTTAAAAGAGCCTAAGGACTGCTACTTGAGCAGTTTTCTTTTTTTCTTTTTTTCTTTTTTTATATTACCACAACTCCGGGGGTGCACATCATTTCATGGGGCAAATGAGCTTTGCATCAATACAGCTTACCTGTCTGAAAGGTTACGCTCTGGTGGTGTGAGCACCTGTAATGCGAGAGGAATTACATCCCGCACGTGAGGGCTTTACTCTGCTGAGGCATGGAGCAGAATCACTTGTCTTTGGAGGTAGACGGGTTTGGCAGTTTGGGTGATATGCAGATTATCACAAGATAGACAACAGGGAGGACTGAGCTTTTGCTAACAGGAGCAGATATAAACCCACTGGGGCCAAGTGCAAATGAATAAACAGTGGGTTATGTGGTATGTCAAGTCAAGCGCAAGGCAGGTAGTTGAGGATGGGGACCTGATGCAATTGCACAACTCCAGACCAAAAAGCTTCTCCTGGTGGTGACTTCACCCCTACCGTGAACTGCACATACTCTTCGTAGAGTCCTGTTAATAGCCAGCCCATATTCCTACATCTCCTTTGCTTTTAGTAAATTTAGTTGAACTCTGCAGAGCGCCTTTCTGCTTGTGCTGGGTCTAAATAGATTTTACAGTCAGGTGCTGGTCTGATTGATAAAATACTGCTGTTTCTTTCAGAGAAAGTGGTACTGGGGGGGAAGAGAGAGCACAAGAGAGAGCGCAGTCAATACAGAATCCAGGAGGTTCAGTGGCACAGAGGGAAAATTCACAGAAACTCAGTTTCTGTCTCTCTGTAATACCTGTTGTGCTGTGTTTTGTGGTGGTATCCACAGGGATATATTCATGTTCCCAGTGAGAGCTGTTGTTCCCCCCCATTACAAGGTGACATGTGATACAAGAGTATTTAATTATCTCAATTAATTTTTTAGGTCCCTCTGTGAATTTCCTTTACCTGTAGAACACCACACTACCCTATAGCACAGTGAAAGTTCCCGCAGATGGTAGTATAATATATAAACCTTCACATGGTTCCCTTATTTACTCCAAATTAATCAGAGAAGCAGATGCGCCCTCGTCCCTTCCCTGTCCTATCAGTACCAGCTGGATCGACAGACTGTGCTCTAATGACTCCAGGCCAAACTTCAGTTGCCTCTCAAGTGTGCGTAGGTGTTTGTCCCAGACGAAAGGGAAAGGGCTGGCAATGGAGAAGCTAAAGAAACAAGTGAGCTTTCTCACCACAGTCTGGAGTTGCCCTCACATTCAGAGAAAGCCAAAGACTAACAATGAAATAGAAAGGAAGCAAGGGAGGGGTTTGTGTGTGGGTAGTGTGTGCAAAGCTTTCTTCCAGCTCTCCACTGAGCCGTGACCCGGTTTCTCCAGGAGCTGCCTGCTGTTTTCTTATTTTCGAAGCAAGTTCCTGAGACAATGCTTTGCATGCCAAACAGGGTCAGCTGCTTAGATAGGAAGGGTTCTGAACTAGACATGCACCCCCTTTCCATCTTCCCTAGCGTCTCGGCTGTTCCTTTTTTTTCTTCTTTTCCTCCTGTTTTGCCTTTCCTTTTTCAGAATGAGGAAACAAAAGTAGTCCTTATGTGCATAGAGAAAACAAGGGGAATTTTCAGGGGTATTGAATGAAATTTATTGCAATGACTGCTAGATGCTGATTTTTTATGGTTATTGTTATCTTCACAGAGTCCAAGAAGAAGAAAAAGGAAGGCAAGAAACAAGAGAAGATGCTGGATTAATGGAGCTGACTTGGGCAATGTGAGAAAGGGACATCAGCGAACACGATCAGTTAACAGTTTCATTTATACCTAGGCATTTTATCCTAAAATTATTTATAGCTTAATGGTACCATAGAAGGAAACACGCAAACACAGAAAAAAAATTTCCTTTTTTTATTACTTTAGTATTTTTAATGTATAACCCTAACAACAATTTTTAGAGGCCTGTAATAAAGGACTCCAAACTCATTTAGAAAATTATGTCTATTGTATATTGAAATGTAGAGGTTTTTAAAATATTTTTTCTCAAGTCTTGCCATAGGTCTCAATCTGGTAATTACGCCATGCAAGCAGAACCTGAACCTGTGTGGAGCTCTGCTGAAGCCAGTGGTGCCCTGGATGCAATTATATTTAAGATTGGGATCTTATATCTGAAAAAAAAGCCAGACTTGTTTCTTAACTTCTTATTATATCTGGATATCTGTATGAAATTATTTGTTTAAGGAAAGGATGGGGGCATTTTATTGTGTATTTACAGGCATAGAGGTTTTTTGGATGTGTGATGAATGTTCATTCTAAAATGCCACCATCTCCAGCTAAAAACCTGTAGCGCTCCTATCCTTGGCCATATTTTGGATGTTGGCAGGAAAAATTCTGAAATCTTTCAAAAGTTGGACATAGAAGAGTCCTAATTTTTCACAATTTTTGAGCAATGATTTTTCCAAGTGGAATGATAGCAAAAATTTCCGTTTTTTAGCGTATCAGTGCTGGTGGATGGTAGTGCCCTCTGTTTTACCTATAAAAGATGAAAAATGCTGTCTTTTATTTGTTTTTTTTGCCAGAAGGAAGAATATCCTTTTCAGAAAAATCTAGCTGAAGTTGTTGTGATTCAGCCTGATCCAATTCCCTTTTGTATCATTGGGAATCTTCCCATTGCTTTTAATGATAGCTGGTTGAAAAATAGTATGTCTGGTGGGAAGTAACAGAAGAAATCTGTTTGGAAATTGCCTGAGATAGTTCATGTTTTTGACCAAAAAGGGGAAAATTTGTGGAACTTGAAACTAATAGGAATGAAATTAATTTTTGTTTCTCTGTTAGTAAAGCAGAAGGGAAATATAAACCCAGTACCTTTTGCTTTCTTCCATTTTTATATAAGCAGAAAGACCTTGGAAAAGCTCAGTCAAAATAAAAATAGTTCTGTGATTTTTAATTTTTTTTTAAATAGTCTGCAGGGGAAAAAATATATAACCAGCTGTTTTTCAGCTTGCTCAATTTTACCTATTCTAAATGATAGCAAGTCCTGAGAAAAGTCACAAAGTAGAAAAAAGATGTGACAAAAGGGTGGTCTATCCCCAGATAAAGGGTTGTTTAACAAACTAAACAACCAGAAGACCAGACTATTTAGAGGAAACATAAGGGATTTCAGTGCCCAAATTAATTTCAAAATCATCGCTTTTAAATTCTAAAACTTGAAATTCGACAGCAAGAAATAAGCTTTGCCATTTGGGTAGGCTGCAGGCTTGCCTGCCGCTCAGGAGGAATAGTCTCCCTTGTACTGCTGCAGGTACCCACTGACTTCAGCGAAGCTGCAGCGAGGTGTGTTCGTCTGAGTAAATCACATTGCTCTCTTGGGATTAGCTTGTAGACAAGCAGAAAGTCTTTTTCCAGACTAACATCACTCCCCTTTTCTATGCAAAAAAACCCTGTAACAACTGCAGAGCTTACCCTCTTTTTTCTTGCATGGAGGGTATGGCTGATCTGAACTGACAGTGAGGCAAGTCCTTCTGTAGACGTTCCCAAACCCTTTTGAAGCCAGCTAGCCAAGGCTGCATGTAGCTCAAGGTAGACTAGCCACACAATTATTTTCCAGAGTTCTTGGGTGTGTTTTGCAGTCTGTGTTGATGTCCTTGGTATTTTGACTATGCTGTTAGACATACCTGAGCCAGTGGTATAGTTAAAAATGTCCCCAACATGTGGTGGATGTGCAATGACCAAATCCAAAATCATAAAGGCTCATATTTGGGTGGTTCTGGGTGCTATTTGGTGTGTTCATGGTCTAATCAGGTCTACCTGTGCTTGTGCCTCAGACTTAAACTAATGGATTGGTAGGTCTGACTGATAGCAAAGGGAGAAAGAAGCTTTTTCACTCACCAAAGGTTTGTCTGTCTAAATGCTGCATCAGTTCACTTAAAGTGGTTCAGCTTTGAGTGCAGACACTGTTGCACCATTGTCTTACACTGGTTAATTTAGTCCATTTTTCATAGGGAGCTGGCAGGGGCTGGGAATGATGCTGTGACCAACAGTTTGACTATCCTTTAGCAAACTTCAGATGTGACTTCTGATTTCCACCTCTGTGAGTAAGAAGAAGATAAATTCCCCTGTGTTTCCTCTGACACCTTACGGCCCTTATGATTAACTGCCCATCTGGCTTGTTAAAGGAACATTCCTTATAGTTTTTGAAGGAGGCCAGTCAAGTTCCTCTGGTGGTGTAGGGCCTCCGTGGAGAGAGTTTACAGGAAACAAAGAAACAAACAAAAAAATACCATGTTAGGACGAGAAGAAAGTCCTGGTAGCAAAGGGTGTGAAATAGGAGAACACTTCCTCTGTACTACTTAGCCATGTATGTTTGGATCTGTATTGGCATCTTATTGTTGACAGTATTTGGAGGTGTATCTCATAGTTTATAAACAATGAAGAAATTTTCCAAGAAATCAGCAGAGAACATTCTGTGGAAACTCTGATTGTGAAGGAGATAATAAAACTAATTCATGTCAGAACACAGAGGAAGACTAGAAAGAATAGAACAGGTCAGTCATGTCATCTCTGAAAGGAGGTACCTGGTACCTAACAGGAGCAGTTGCTTCACTAGTGACAGTATCAAGAAAGCAAGAGGCAAGTAACTGAAGAAAACCTCTTCCCACCCTGTCTTGCTCAGTTTCCACTTGAGTCATTCTGAAATTTCTCCTTATTTGCTTTCTAACCTTTTACTCTCCTTCCTTTGGGAGGTCAAGCTTGTCTGATAGTGCTGTGGGGGCGGCTACTTCAGATGAAATACGTGTTTTACCCTCTTGGTGCTATCCTGTTACAATGGAAAATGACTTAGCATAGATGTGTTGCTTAGCTAGTTTAACCAGCTGAAGCTTGTTTCATGAATGTCCCTATCGAGAACTGGTTTCCATCTTCATTTGCTACAGCTATAATACGCTGTGGGGAGATGATAGAAATCCCCCAAATGACAGCTTTTTCTGAGCACTCAAATCTCTTAGAAAAGAGAGGAGTGAGTTGCTGAATATCAGCTAAGGATGAACCTGCATCCAGACTCGATTCTAGCAAGTTTAAACTTGGGGGAATTTGAGTATAGCTCCCTTCCCTTCCTCCAAGTAGGCTGAGCCATGCTTCTAAGCAATTAGGCCTGTCTGTATCTTGATTTAAAACAGTATTTGAGGATTGAGGCATTTTCTGACTTTGACATGTCTTCTGACAGAAGTGCCCATATTGAAAGAGAATCATTGCTTGTCAGCCTGGCATGTTTAACAGACTATTAAGTGCAGCAAAACTACAGGGCAAGGCTCCAGGAAGGGAAAACGTTTGTTGTACATGCAGGTAGATATTAAGTTGTAATTTACTGATTCTCATCTTCTAATTCCATAATGATAATTCTGGACTGTAATGTTTTTCAAAGGCAAAAAATTATGAGAAATTAAAGAATAAGAATTATAAAACGTATCAACAGACAGTGTTGGAGACTTTGTCAAGAAGAGACAGATATGAAGTCAGGAGCATTTTATACAAACTTCTTTTGTATTCTCCTTAAGTAAGGAAGGCAGGATTACTGGCTGGCACATCTGTTTTACTGGCTTTGCTTGATTTGTGCCTTAATGAAAACTAAGCAAATGTAGAATGTTAGAGAGAAGTAAAGTCCCCTCAACAGAACGTGTCCAACAGGAGGCAAGGTCAAAAGGAGACATTAGTATGTCTTTTTTTTCTGGTTTAGGAGTGCCAGTTATGATGAAGTTTATAGGAGAAAACATAATGTATTTCTTTTACTTTGGTGTATATCCTTCACCACTTGGCATGTGGCAACGGACAATTCAATTAAAAAACCAGAGCATTAGGATGACCTAAGGGGAGGTGAATACTTACGGAGACTGTTTATGGAAACAGGCCTATAAAACCCCTGAAACTAACCATGCTGCTAGCAGGGAGCATCTGAAGATAAATATTGTATAGCATTCCCATTTGTTTAATGGAATCCCGCAACATTTGATGAACTTTACCTGAGTTCCCTTAGTCTAATGTCAGTGATAAGGGTGGGACAAAAGCCAACCTGACTTTCCCTCAGTCTAGGAACTGCAACAACATTAACAATGTAAACCTGCCACTTTTCTAAAGCAAAATATTGGTGAGGTACACCATTTTGACCTGGCACAGTAGCCTTTCACATCTCCCAAATTCTTATAAGAAGGGGAAGCAGTATGTTAGTGGGGGTAGGTATCTCATATTTGATCTTTTTAACTCTCTAGGACAGCATCTTCTGTGAATTTCTGTGTTCTCTCCTTTGTGGGGATGGGTTATACCTGTTGTCTGCTTTCCCCCACTTGTCCCCAATTGTGGTAGTATTTGTAGGTTTCCTGTCAATTTTGCTGAGGCACTCTGCCTGTCAGCCAGCCTTCTGTGGATATTGTTGATCCTTCCTCATGCTTGAGGATTCTCTCTGTATTCTCCATTTCTCGCTGGGTTGTTGCAGAAGAGCCCCAGCAAGTCCCTACCATCATGTACCTCTCATTGTGTCCTTCTAAGATTAAAAGACACAGTAGCAACTTGTTAATCAGAAGATGACAATGAACAAGGAAATATGAGAATGAGCAAAGAGATTCCCTGGATTCAGCGGGAAGGTGGCTTGCTGCTAAAACCTTTGACATAGCTCAACCTGGGCAAAGCTTCCTAGGGGACAGAAATGCATCACATTTGATTGAAAATTAGAGACAATGATGAAAGAGTGTCTGCCCTCAAACAGAAAAACACCTTAGCTAGATAAACAGTGGCAAGAAACTGCATGCTTTCCCACTGTGTCCTCTTTTACCATCAAATTAAAGGGAAGAGGCATGGTGCATAGAGCTTCAGGGATAGTGGAAGACTTGCCTGAGCAAAGTGGAGCAAGGAGAGAGCCTCTTCCACCCTGTGGGCATTTGCATTTGGAGAAGGTCTAGGGAGTCTTGTTCATAGCAGCAGAAAACTTTGTGTGCTTTTGGACCAAAACTAAATGATGCTGAAGTCCAGTTGTTTTCCTAATGTTCCCTCTCTGCTACTCTTCAAAAATGGCAGTCTGCCTTGTGGCCTCATCACTCTTACCTGAGCAGAAAGGAGATATTTCAAGGAAAACATGGGAATTCAACTATATTCAACTATCATTATCTCATTGGTGGGGCTGAGCAATCCTTTTGACCTTTCTGCAGTTTGCCATTTAAATGTGGAGTGTCTTAGCATCCCAGATGGCAAAAAAGTCAGTAGGTATCTCTTAGCCTTTGACTCGCTCGGCTTTGACTGAGTTATCACAGAATCATAGAGTTGCCTATGAAAAAACTGTACCTACAGTTCTTATTCCTTTCTTAGAAAAAACACAATAACAAACAAAACCCACAACAAAACTAAAAGCATGTGTCCAGTGTATGAATTTACTGATGAAATAAAACAGAGGCTCCCAAGTATTCCCATTTCAGAAGGTCATTCAAAGTTAGAGACTGCACGAAAGCTTTAGCCCTGAATTCTGTGATGTAAAGCTAGGAAAATGGATAGCGTCCGCAGTGCTGTCTTACCCATAGCCAATTTAATTCAATTAATTACACTGTTTGAATTCCCTCACCCTAATCTACCTGGCAACAAGAGATAATTTAACTTTTCTCATTAGGTCATTCATTACACTTCCCATATTATCATTATGTAGTTCATCTAGATTTTCACAGCTGAAGGAGATGGCTCTGATAATCCAGAGTGTGTTGTGGTTGCTGAGGGGACCTGAAGTAGAGACGGGCTAGTACTGCTGCAGCTTGGGGCTAGAAACCACCTAATGAGGATGCCAGCATCAGACACAGCAGCTCTCTAAACATACATGTGTACATACTCCCCATATATGGGGAAGAAAAACTCTATTAAAAAGTGCATCCTTAGCTCAAAATGTGTCTCACGACTAGTGCTGCCATGTTTTCAAGCTAAAGTAGAAGTGAACGAGCTTTTTGTCCTGCCTTGTTATTTACATGAGGATACAAGAGTAATATATAGGATGACGAGCTAGGTTTCTTGCCACTCGCCAGCATATCATTTAAGGATAGCAGTGTCCAAGGAAAATGCAAAACACATGCCAATGAAATGGCCAATAGGACTTATTATCAGAGTGATGTTCTCTTCTGTCACACCAAGTACATGGAAGGGCCTTGTTCAAAGCTTCAAGGTGGACGAACTGCTTCCGGTAGGTGTGAACATACAAACCTGGGCAGAAAAAGACTTTTTCTCTGCCAATAAAAAGTGAGGAAAATGGGAAAAAAAGATGGAAAAAAAAACAAAGTAAAACAGAAATCGTCTTGATACTTGTAGTTCGGGTGTTAAACAGAAAGAAAGAATGAAAGTCAAAATAACAAATTAAAGCCTGAATATTGCGTTCAATGGATTTCTAATTCTGTATATATCTATTAAACCAGTGCTATATGGTATCTTCTCATGGGTTACTCTCTTTTTCCTGTTCCTTTTCCTTTTTTTTTTTTCAGTTTGTATATTGATTTTGTAAGCTAGCAGTGTGTTACCTTTTCGATTTTTTTAAACTTGTATGAAAGCCATATATCTGTATTGTAGAATGAAAGTATTAATCCTGTAACATCCCTTAATGTTTCCCTTAGCTCTGTGGGATTGTGGGAGGCTCTAGTGAATGTATATGTTTACCAATTGTATCAACATAATTTACTTGCTCTTAGTGGCGATAAAGAATTAAATAAACTAATACACAGAAGTGTGCTGTTCTCATTTAGTTGTGGAAACTGTAGGCGACTTCTGAAGTTTCTTAAATTAATTCCAAGTATTCTTAGTGGTCTTTCTTTATTGTACTAATTTGCCATCAGCTATGGGTGTTGCTTGTCACAGAAACACTTTTCTTTGTAAATTCAGAAAAGGTTTTAGACTGTAGAAAGAAATCTGCCAGAAAATGATTCTAGCAGAAAACAGCTCTTTGGTTTGTGTATAGTGAAGTCTGTCCGTCCCAAATTCCTGACGCTTATCAGTTCTGTAAAGCAGCTTGGTTTAGTATATAGATATATCAACCTGTATAATAGTGACACAATGATGGGTTTTGACACAGATGAGGAGTTTGACTTTTTTTTTTTTTTAAACTGTTCTATCAGCTAAGCAGTGGGAAAACCTTATTCCCAGCCCTGTCATGCTCAGCTGTTTTACTTTAACGGTGACTTTAATGAGTATATGTGTTCAGTGAGAGATGATTAAGCCTCAAGAGCAGAGCAAAGAAGTTAAATTACATTAATGGACTAAATAGTATTATGCATAAATTCAGGTAATGCTCATTGTATGTTAATTTCTTCTCCTTTCTTTTTGTTCTTTCATCATCTTTTTTACCTAAGTCTGCTTTCTTTTCCGACTAGTTTTCCTGGCTTTGTTTCTGTGTCCAACTATTCGTTAAAATGTTAGAATAATTAATTACATACAAGCTATTCCATCACTCACTGCCAAAAGAGGGAGATGCTTCACACTGTTTACAAGACTAGGAGAATTATACAGGCTTCTGAAATTGTTTGGAAGAAAGTGAAGTATTATAAGGTATGAAAAGTGACAGAGCATTCTTCAAACCACTAATGGACTCAACAACATAAATCCTATCATTGAAAAGGAGACCAAGTACTTAGTATTGTTTAATTACGAAAAGAAAAAAATTAATTCCTTTTTAATATGCTACTTAGCAGTTAGTTACATTTTTATGTTACTGAGTAATGAGTTTTAAGATGCTTTTGTTCTTCTATGGGAGATATCTGATCTCATCAGGAAGCCTGATCCGCTTGAGGATTGTCTCAAGTCATGCTTAGCTTCCCAAAGCTCCATCATGCAAGGGCATACAGGTCTCTGATTTCTCCTGTCCTCATCTCTGTCCCCAGATGCTGACTATAAACAGGTGTGGCGAAGATTAGCTCTTTTCTGGTGGGTTGCCTTCACGGAATAGGGTCTTAGAAGGTCATCTCTGTCTTTACGTAGCCTCCTTTTGTTATATATGGAGTATATGAATGGAGAGGACTTCGTGCAGAAGAGACCCACGTTCTCCTACCACTCTGTGCTCCAAACTTCTGGGAGTGGTGGTTCATTAAGTGCCTCTGTGCACGCAAGGAGGACTGCCAGTGGTGAGTGGGACGAGATGTTCACACAAAAGTAACCACTAGCAGTGCAAAGGCATATTGAGATCTCTAAGACCCCAGAGCTCAATCTATGCCAAAGTTAAAAACCTGTTTGTACTTCATCATCCCTCTGGCCTTGCACAGGGTAGAATTGTAATTAATACTCCAATGCATGATAGTCGAACATGCACACACACGTCATCCCTTGCCTTGTAGATGGCAGAGCAACACCTGATTTTCACTGAGAACAGAGAATTTGCACAACCAATTGTTCATATTCAAGATGAAGCATTCCCACAAAGTAGTAATACAACTCTTTGTCCGTTGTCATCTTTTACGGTGATGTGGGAAGTCACCTACAGAGAGATCCTCTCTAGGTTTATCTTACTTAACTTGTATTAATCATCTCTAGAGAAACCCAAATGGAATAAAAAACCCCTGTAATCTTACAGAAAAACAAGTCTGTTACAAAATCTTCACTGTTTACTGAGAGCATTTCTTAAGAAAGACCGTTACACTTGGCTTGTGGTAAAATGAGATTTGACATTAAATATAAATATATGTGCACACACACATACTCAATGTGTCTTTTACAGAAAAATATCTCTATCCCATCCAGGTACCCTGAGTTATAGAAGGCTCCATCGCTACACAATCACCATTGTAACTATTATGTCCATTGGCAAAGAATATTTTTATTTGTATTTATTCAGTCTCTGCTTTCTTAGTTACACTGTTGTCCTTTTAATTTGCTGCATCCCCCCATTTCTACCCCAGGAGCAAAAGATGAGAGCTTGGATCTGAAAAGGTCAGTAATTATTTTTTGTCCTGTTCAGGATAAAGCTTCTCAAGACCAGAACAGAAGAAAGAATCCTTCTTTAAAAATAAATGAATAAATAAATAAATAAATAAATAAATAAGTGTAATGATAGATGTTTTCAGTTAATTGATATCTATTTAGCAGTTGCTAAGTGTTTGTTACTGGAGGTTTTGGAGGCAGAGTAAAAGAAAAATGTAATATGCTGGGGATGGAGGAAAGGAAAAGATCTTTCCATAGCAATGATTAACTTGCATGCTACTGCATTTTGAAATACCGTCTGTTGTTTTGGTTTTTTTACCCTGATATACAACTTCAAAAACCTGCTGTTCATAATGAAAGAGTTCTGCACTCAAATTACTATATTTTTTTCCTGTCTGAAAAACTTTAGCTTTTTTATTACATTAATTCTTGTATTTCTGTTATTCATTACATAGCACCAGAGATGCTCATGGGACGTGAGTACTCAACCTCAGTCAAGTGCGGTTGGTGTCACTCCAGGGAGCACAGTGGGCCTCAGTCTGACAAAGTGGCTGCCTGGGGATGTGCTTGTTGCAAAGGGAGTCTCCAGCTGGAAGAATGGACCGACTTCCACTTTCTCCTCAACGCATTTATGGTGGAGGTAGCGGCCAAAGAGATGTAACACAGGGCAGTATTATTCCTACTGGTCTTTCTCCTTCTCTTTCTTTTTCTTTCTTCTCTGATGTCTTTCTTTCTTCCACTCCCTGCTTGGGCTTAGGTCACATACTGCTGACCCAGAACTCAGGGAGTAAGTGATTACCTGGTAAGGGATGTGTCCATGATGTCTGCAATTGCATGGAGTCACTGTTGTAGTCTCCAAACTTCTGTGGGTCTGGGAATTTTTAGGAAGAAATGTTAAGGAGGAGAGTTGATTTTGGAAGGTGGGAATTCAATCCCTGGTGTAAGGATCAACACAACAAAAAACTAGGTACACATGCCAGAGAAAGACACAAAAAAGGGCCCAGACTGAGGTGCCGAAGGGCCCCATCCCAAAAATAGGATTACCTGGGCAGTTGATGGATGTTGAATTCAGGACCTGATTTGGAATATATTCTGAATGTGAAGTAGCCCGTTTTCAGTCTGGAGGAATGTCTTGATATTCATGATATAATGTATAAAGATCCTGAAATATATAGTATCACAGTCCTGTAACAATTTACATGAGTGCTGTGCTTTGTGTGCTGCAGATAGTCTTCAACAGGACATTTCCCAGTGCAAAAACCCACCGAGTGGCAGGACCAGGTCTGCGTTTATCCTTGGCTGGGAGAGAAGTACATTTGTTCTCTTTGCTATTGTCCTCCGTTGATGACAGGGGTCCGTCAAGCCGCCTGCACAACTGAGTGTCACAAAGACAAAACATATGCTCCCTGTGATAAAGACGGTTTTGTAAGTAGCTGAATTTGAACTGGGCCTGTGTATCTTCAGTGGTACCTACTTGCTGTCTTATCAGGAAAGCTCCCTAAATAAGCCGCTGCTCTGTCTACCAGCCATGGGAAGAAAAAGACCAGTAAATTTTCTTTCAGTGCCATGCGTACCCAAAAGAGTAAGTGCTCTGCAACCTTAACGTAAGGGTCACAATAAAGCAGTACAATAAAGACAGAATGACAAGCTCTTAGAGGAAATAAAAGCAACGGAAAAGGCAGCCACCTTCCTATTTTGCAGCATTTATGCTACAGGTCCCTTGAAGTAGATGGATTTCATCGAGGGAGATGAAAAACACTCTAATCTTAAAAGCAGAAATAGACATTATTTGCAGTTGTTATTACTAGCAATGACAACAACAATTTAACAGCCATCATTGTGTGTTGTACTGCAGTTTAGTAATACACTCTCAGATAACACCTTTGATTCAGAAACTTTTATGCAATTTGTCAATGCTAAGTACCAACCATCCCCGTGTGTGAGGTGGAAGGTTAATCTCAGAGGTTGTCCTTAGGCTCCCTCTGTAGTCAATGGAGCATGACAAGTCTATTCAGAAGGTGGTTCAGAGTGGAGGGCTAATTTAGCAAATCTGAAAGATGTCATGAAGGGCCTCTCCCTTCGCTAGCTGTGGAGGGAGCTTAGGGAAATGAAGTGTATTAGGCTGACCTGCGTTTTGCCTGGTAGTTTGCCCTCCCGTTAAGGTAGCAAGCTGCAACAATAAAATCCAGCACTTCAAAGATATTTAGGAATTTTAAGAGTAAGGGGTCTTAACAGCTTTGATGACAGGAGCCAAAAAAAAGGAAAAGGCCATGGATTGTGGCTGTGAGTGATCAGAACTGAAGTCCTAGCACAAATCTTTCTTGTTAGAGGGGAGGGAGGACTGCCCACGTAGCACGGCTCTGAGCGGGACCGGAGAGAGGTGAAAGAGGAGAGCTCGCTGCCTTCTCCTTGGCCCTGACATCGGTATTGAGGCAGAGGGGAGAGAAAGTCCCCGCTTTTGTTCGCTTGTTTGCCTCAGCCGCGGGAGGGAAGAAGGGAGGGAGGGAGGCCGGTCGAGGGGCCGTGCCCCCCGCCGGGCTCCGGGTCCTTTGTGCCACGCAGCAGGTGTGAGGGGAAGCTCCTCTCCCCGGATGAATGCGCATGTGGATGCGGATGCCCCCGCTTCTTTCATGGCTGTGCTGGGAACCAGAGCGAAGCTGCATTTCTCAACAGCAGGCCAGTAATTCCTGGAAACAAGCGAGCTCAGGAAGGGGCCGCGGGGCGAGAATGGGGATGGTTTGGGAATAGCTCTGCAGGACCACTCCTTATCTAGCATTGCCCATTGACAGATTTAGGACTTCATCCCACAAGGCGTTCAGCATCTCCTGAGAGACCGAAAACTGGTATCCTAACTACTTTTCTCTGTGAAAAGCTGATCTGGCCAAAAAAAATCTCTCTAAATTCTTCAGTTGAAAGGGGGTAAATAAACCTGAAAAAAATTATCATAGTACCCACAGACCCCTCTTATTCACATCCCAGTTCCTCGCTTGCTCTCTGTTTGGCACAGGCGAGCTCTCGCCAGCCCGACGCTCTTTCCCCTGCATCCATATCAGCGGCTGCAATGACAAGAGCTCTAAGCCAAATGCCTGGCACGCGGGAGCCTCTGCCAGGACGAAACCCACATATTTAGATCTGTGCTTTGAGTGCCAGGTGGGAGGTGTGAGCATCAAAGAAAGGAGGCCTGAGGCTGCGGCTGGCAGGCTGTGCTGTTGATCCGGGAGGGCAGCCACTCTCAGAGAGCTTCAGCAAAACAGAATTAAGCCGTGGGTTAGAGCTGATGGGTTGTGGTGCTGAATTTGCCATACGCTTCCCCACAGTTTCAAGTTGGTACTGGTTTCATCTCAAAGCCAAATCATGTCATCTCTGGAAAGAAAGGCTGAACTTCCTTTTAAATATAAGTTTTTAAGTATGGTTTTAGCAATCTAGGCAAATAAAAAACTAATCTATTCTTTTCTGTAGCAGATACAGTAGGCCAGGCTGTGAAAATTACTGCCTCCGGGGACTGAACCTCCAGCTGTTGGCGCTAAAGCATGTACTGAATTAAAGGACCCATCCCCTAGGTGTGTTGAAGCACCCAGAATTATGTTCAGGTAGCCTTAACTCTCTCTGTGTCCTCGAGAACAGTATTCCTTGCTGGCTGGGCTCTTCTGGAGATGTAGAGCAAACCAACAGGAATTCAGGGTCTGGGACCTTAATGAGGAACTAGTCCAGATGAGCTGGACCCTTAATACAAAGTCCTGAGCAGCCAGCAGCTTCAGAGCATGGGAGGAGCTCAGATAAACTTCTCAGTTTACCTTTTCCTAGATCTAGCTTCTTCCACTAACGATGTGAGGATTGTAGTCACCGTATTTATTTTTTTCTGAATCACCTGCTGGAACATTACAAGACTTTAATTAGACCCCAAAAAAATACCTTTGAGGATCTAAGCCAAAACCTGGAAATCAGAACAGACTTGTGTTTTTTATGGATCGGATGCAACTGAAGATACCAAACTCCCACTTCCATCACAAACATCTCCAACCTTTTGCTTTGCAGATATCTGAGAAATAAGCTGGAGAGAATCAGGCCTTTTGGCTGCCAGGATCATTGTCAACTAGTGTCAGCAGTGCTTGAGACTTCTCAGATGTGGTGGTTAAGATGCTGAACAGAGATAATCTTTTCAATAGTACAAATTTAAGCTCTGTAGTCAGTTGATTAAGAATGATACGGTATTTGATGTGGAGATCAGGGCTGACTAGGACAAAAGCAAGCCACCTCAAGCAGTGGTTTCCGAAGGCTGTGACCTGTTAGGAGAGGTGGGGAAGTCTGTGCATTTGGCAAACCTTCTGATAGCATGTCCTTCATTTTTCTTCATGCCTTTAAAGTCGGCTCTCTTTGGAACGGGCTAAGGTGAAAAAGTTTTGATTCTCCAGTGTGAATTACTAGTCCTGCCACCACTAGTTCTCATGCACTCCTATAATATCTGCTGGGGCAGCTTTTGCTATTCTGATACAGCACTTTCACCTGTGGAGAGATTTTCTAAGTGAAATCAGATGAGACATTCCAGAAACTGTGAAATGGAGATTCTGCAGGCAAATGCCTCATTGAAATATAAAGCATGGGAGGTGAGACAGAGAGGTTAAGCCAAAAGGAAATGGGAAATCATAAAGCAAACATGTCTTCCATCACAGTAATGTGTTTTGGAAAAAGCACCTAATTTTCAACTTGTGTAAGTTGGTTTGGCTCAAACAGTGATGGAAGAAGTTTGTTAGTGAGCATAGCTGAAGCCTTCAAACTGTGATGGGAGAGAACCGAAAAAAAACGAGAGGAACACGCTGCATCCTTAAAGGCAATAGCAGGAGTGGTAGGCATAGAGCTTACTTTGTGCAAGTGTAAGCAGAAAAGTGGAACCCAAATTACATACACTGATTTATTCAAGCAATTTTGTCATCACAATCTGAAGTGTAGAGAATGCACCTGGAGCACCATAGTAACATGGCTTTCAGAGCTGCATTCCTCAGAGTTTACAGGCCTGATGACTAGCGCACACCAAATAAAGGTACCTTTATAAGGTCACAGTTCTCTCAGTGAGGGACTTCTACCTGGAAAGCAACAACAAATTAAGGCTGTCAATAAACTTTTTATACTTTATACCCTATATAACATTTCTACAATCTCTTGTATTCCTGCCACACTGGTCTTGGCACTGATACTGCACAGCACAAGAAAAATTTCATCCCTTTTGGCTTTGGCTTACATTCCTGTGAGATATCTGAATTCAAGCCACCTCCTTCTCAGCAGTGCAAAACAGGCCTGGCCTCTGACCTACGAAATCACCACGTCCCATGGATCGCTTGACAGGACCAGACAGTCCAGATTTTCATGGGCGTGGGAGATGGAAAAAGGGATAGGAGAAAGACGCTACACAAAAATTCCCACCAGAAATGGGTACAACAGAAGTTAACACTGCCTTTAAACCTGAGACACACTTTAGACGTATACATGGAAAAAGAATGTGTGTAAGAATCTGAATTTTTATAATTCACCATGTAATTTTGGAAGTACTAAACTGACATTCTTAGAAGTCATAACTTTCTATTTGCAAAAAAAGGCATTGAACCTCAGCCATGTTGTGGTAACAGAGTTGGGTAATTTGTAGATGTGGTTGGTCATTTGCAGTAATTCCACCCCAGTGACAGAAAGGATAACGACTACCTACACCAGAAAGCCAGCTTGAATTATGTGAGGAAAGGACAAAATGATAAATTCTGAATAAACGCTGGATGAGAAAGGTGACAGATTCACAGTGAAGTGCACAAAGAAAATGAGCCAAAAGAAAACTAAACTTGCGAGCTTGATCTGCAGTTTCGAGGAGGTTTTGCCTGGCAAGTTGTAGAGATGACAGGATATGTTTTCTTCCTACGGTTATCTAGCGCTTGCAGTGCACTCCCTGGCCTCCTGCCAGAGAAAGCATCTTTTCCTGAGAAGTTTGTTTTCATAGTCTGCCAGGTAGGCTTGCAAAACAGCACTCATAAAATTAGACAGACTACTGCTCAAAACAGTTAACAGATCCGCATCAAGAGACTTTAATGGGGAAGAGAATGGATTACAGATACCTTTTGGCTTGGAACAAAAAGCTGAAATAAAATCTGCTTCCTTAGCATCATTTGTCCCTGTAAACATCCAGCAAGACTTGAGCATGCCAGGCTCATACCACACGAAGAGCTTAGGGAGTTTAACTCACCGTTCCTTGGTGAGAGACCTCTGCTTAGATACTCTGCTCTCTGTCACAGCACATTATGCCTCTTCAGGCTACTTGCTTTCTAGTCTTCACCTCATCGGAAGAGGCTGCTCCATGAAATGTATTCAACAGTCATGGGATGAAGGTAAAGGCTTTTATCTACTCATTGGCTTTCTCTGTGTGACTTCTTTAAATGAAAACCTTCGATACTCCTTTTTAACTGTTTGCATGTTGAAAAATTTTAGAAGGAAACCTGCATTAAAAAAAATTTTCGGTTGCGTTTTCCATGCAACTGAAAGAAAACATGGCCCCTGAATGAAGAGCTAACACTAGTTGCTTTTCCAAAGAGCTGGTCTGGAAGAGCCCTGCTTAAGATAGCTTCCCCCATAATGACTCTTGGCCCTCTGGGGAATGCCTGGGTTTGCCCTAATCCTGGATATTCCTTTACCAAACTGTAGCATCCCAGGGGCAGGGTACTCTGCAAGAAACATCATGTTTACAAGCACCATTTGGCACAGCTTTTCTCTCCATTTCTCTCCAAGAGTGGGCTGTAAAGAAATGAAGTGGCATGGTGAAGAGAAATACTGCTGATGTTTTCAGCCTGGTTTGTTTCTTTATCAACTGTTTATGTTAATGGTGTCCTGCAGAGTCTGTTTGCAATCTGGCACAGGTGGAGAATGCACTGGAGATGACTCTTTTATGTAATGTTTATGTAGGCCATATTTTTTTCCTAATGTACAAAATGTAGAATGCTGCTATTAGTTTCCAAAAATGCCCAGTACTTGCAGCTGCCACATAGACCAGGAGGCCAGCTGGAAACATACCCCAGTAGCTCCAGACAGAGAAGCTGTCAGGTACATGTAGGGGCTAAACCTAAAACACAATGGAGGAGTGGAACATGAGTCATTAGCACTGCCTTTGTGTACATAGAAGGCGGAGATAGAAGTCTTGGTGAGATGGGGAACAGCAAGAAGAAGGTCTATCCAGGACAGAGATTAATGTTTGAGTAGTAAGAGCACCATAGGACAGCTGGGTCTTCTGTCCTACAAGCTGGCCAACATGCTACGACTTGTACTGCATGAGACATACTGAAATGGTCTAAGACCAACTTGGTTATGTATGTATTTGTATAAACCTATAAATATGTATATACAGAAGGCATATATACATATATCAATTTCGACATATAGTTTATATCTAAATGTATTTTTGCATAACCTATATGTGCATTTTGTGGGTTCTCTCTTGAAAACTTAGTGCGTACTTAAGTTGTGGAACTGTTTCTGGCCAGTTGTTATGATAGCTAAAAATTTAAACAGGTTCAAAGGGTGATTGGACAAACTCATAAGAAAAAAAAATCCATTCAGGACTGCTAAGTGCAAAGTTACAACTTATAACTTAGGAAGCCTCCAAGATGCAGCTGTTGAGTTGGCAGTAGGTGTGAACTGGGAGCTGAGAGATTGTCCTACTTGCCCTGACCTTATTCTATCCCCTGGTGCAACTGGCCACTGTCTGTATTGACAGCTCTTCGGGCTGGGCTGATGCATGACCTCTAAAAGTACTCACCCCCCCGGGAAAAAAAAATGCAAAAAATAGCAGATAAACCAAAGGTGTCGAGGAGCAATAATGAAAAGAAGAGCAAGGGAAGAGAGCACGAAGTATTTTGGCCATGTGGAGGCAGCACACAGAGCTAGCTGGACTTTGGCTCTTACCTGGTTGTCTGTCTTCGTGTTTTCTGTAATGTTTCCGATGTTTAACTGTAAGCCCATTGTGTCCCGTACTGCAGCCTTTATTAAACAAGCTTTCCACTTGTTTTCCTGCCAGAGCAGTCTGGTGTCGGTGAGCACAGTGAAACAGAGCTCAAGGAGAGCAAAGAGAGCCGAGAGCCCAGAGGGACCTGCACCCAGAGACATGCCTGGGGAGCCTGGCAGTGTGTCCTGCTGCCGCAGAGCACGAAGCTAAAGGCTGCAGCCACCCTTTTATGTCTTCTGCCCTCCTCTCCTCTGGGCACGAGGCAGAGCCTTGCCACAAGCTTGAGTAAAGCCTGAGATGTCACGTATCAGCCCTATGTTAGTGTTCTTAAGCTGTCATATTTATCCCATATTCACTAATATTTTTTTTAAATGAGCAAATAATTCTCACTTAATTTTTTCTTCTGGTTCCACTCTTCTATACCTCTGTTGCTCTTGAACAGCTCTTACATGCTGTTCTACATGGGAGGGATTCATTATTGGAAGTTAATTGCAAGCACCTTCCTGCAGTGATTTGCTCTGTGAAATCTTGTGCTGCTTTAGTTGTTTTTTAGCTGGACACACAAAGTATGGCATGGGCTGCATCTCTGTCCCTAGGTCAGTCTGCAAAACTATTAGAATTGCCTCACTGGCAGGAAAAATAACATTTTCGGATTCAAAAATTGTAATAAGTCAGCTATTTTTTGCCAACAAACCACACCGCTGGATTCTTTCCAGAAAGCAAACAGAAAAAGGGCACCTGTGCATTCAGAGTGAACCCATTTACAATCTGAATTAGTATTCATGGAAGACATTTTACACTTGATTTACTAAGAGTTTTTGGTTTTATCTGAGTCTCCCTGACTTTTTGCTTTTGGCTAAATTTCCACTGAGCTACCTGGGACCCTGACAATCAGAAGAATTGAACCATCATGCCCTCATTTTCATCAGTTATGAAATGCTTTTTTTCAGTTCTAGTAAGCTGGGAAGTTTCAGTAACAGGTGAACACCCCTGTATACTTAATTGAAATAGAAACTGGAAAGCTGACTTTCTTCCTAGGGAATGTGCTTTTCTATTTTTTTTTTCCTGTAGTGCAGTTGCAATTTGAACTTGTGCTGATTTTATAAAGTGGTGGCAAATACTCTGAATGCAAACTAGCTATTGCTGACAGGGGCTGGCATGTACTGTGACCTCATGAGCAAACAATAAAATTTTACTACTGTGTCAATATATTGCTGAAGAGAATATGAGCTTTCCGGGAAAGTGGAAAAATCCAGGTGGTTCAGTGGGACTAGTAATAATGTGAAGCATTTCTCTTCAGTCGTTGCTGAAAAAATATAGCTGGCCTATCATGCAAGTGAATTTGATCAAAAGACACATCATTAGTTTATAGTGAAATCATTTGGACTCCACCTATTTCTGCCTTGAATACATCATTACTGATTTATTTTTTTTCATTACTTCCATTCTTTACTTTGTCATGTAATTTTCAAGGCAGAGTGCACTCCATGAATTTATCCCCTCTCACTATCACAGCCATGAAAACCCGTTTTCAGCATTTAGCCGTCTCTGCTGTTTGAGTTGCCCTCCTTCCGCAAACACACTGACACCAAGTCAGTCTGCTGTGATTTCCCAGGCTTCCAGCAGGGATCCCAAGGGCTACCGGCTCTCCCAGCAAAACCATGATCTCCTCCACAGAAGCAATAGACTAAAAAAAAAAATAAAATCATCTGCTAGGTGGACAAGAGAAGATGTTTTGGTGCCAGCCAGGCTGTGTCTGTTGTGCAGGCACAAGACCTTTATTTTTTTTCCAAAGGGATTCTGGCACACGGTGCAGCGCTTTGCAGGGTCACTGATCAAGTCAATCTCTGGCTGGGACACCTTCATGCTTGCTTTTGTCTGTTCCAGTGCTCCTGATCTGGCAGCATTTTTTCTGGCATCCAGGAATTCCCAGTTGGACTTGCCATCAGGTAATGTAGTTTCTCCCAACCCATTTTTGCTTCTGACACAGTCTTGTTCCTTGCCATCTTTACTGAAAAATCAAGTGAGGACTGAGACAGTGTTAGGTGAAAAACATGACTGCAAGTCATTGTATTGTGTTTATAAAATCTTAGGTAAGTGAGGGCAAATTTACCCTATAGTCTAAGTAAAGAAAGCACACTGCCATCCTAGGCATTTTGTTTTATTCGATGTCCTTTTCCCATCCCAATGTCATTTGATTCTGACATTTACACCAGGGGACTAGCTAAAAAGCTTTCTCTGTATATATGCCTCCATAAGCTAACGTCCTTTATGGGCAGTTAGGTAGGAGACCAGACAGATTGCCCTGGAACGCTAATTAATGCGGAGCATTTACTGACATTACATCACATCAAAACCAATTACACTTCCATTACACTCGTCTACTTTACCCCTTCCTGCGTATGTGCCTGTTGAATCCAGTCCATATTTAATTTGGGAGTGGATTAGCTAATGAGGTGGTAGAATCTGTTACTACTCTGGCAGCAAGGCAACAAGAGCCATCCAGCAAACACTTTTGATTTGGAAGTTTTCTCTGAAGGGTAGCAAAATAAAAATAAACTGGAGCAGGCCGCCTTCGTTAGTCCAGCTTCCCTTAGGAATGCTCTGACCACAGTTCCCTCATGCTGTGAATTTTCTTCTCTTTCTTCTATCTCATGGTAGCAGGGGGTGATTGAAAGAATAGCTATTGAGCAAAAAGTATTTGTGCAAGAACCATTCCAGAACAGAGCAGAGGTTTATATCTGCACAAACCGACTCCAGAAAAATCCACTTTGGTCAAACAGTAAATATTCTGTGATCAAAGTGATAGAAATACTCTATCAGTGGGATTATTCTGGAATAATTCTAATGCTGTATCTCTGTTTCCAGCTCTGTTCATGTAATTTTTACATTGAGGGCAGAAGCAGAGCTGACAACATTCATAGCCAAGCAACCATGAGCGGCATCAAGCAGATCTGTGTTCCACTTGCTGGAAAAGAGCACACAGCGGCAATTAAAAGTGAAGCTCAGAGGTCCCAGCAGGGAGAGGAATTGGGAATCTGTTAGGGAGGAAAGGATACTCAGTGCTACCAGGGAGAGAACAGAAATGAGCCTGGGTCCAGCCGGGACAGAGCAGAAGTGGTGGCAGCTCCCATGACAGCAGATGAGCTCTGAAGGCCGCATGACGCCGTAAGTATGTGGTTTGAATGAACTTGGTTTGAAGAGGAGCTCCGTGTGCAGGACCAGCAGAGCATCTGGCTCCCACACTGTCAGAGCTCGCTCACTGAGCCATGTTAAGGACGAGGAGGACAGCAGAGCTGTGGAAAGCTGCAGCGTGGGCCAGTTTTGCGGTGGTTTATGCTGGCATCGCTTCATGACGCCCAGGAAAACAGAACAGGCTTGCAGGAGGTGAGCATATTTGGGTCAGCAAGTACTGTAGGACTTTTCTATTATAAAGCTGTGTGTCATTAAGAAGTGGATTTTGAAAATACTTTAAAAGTAACAAAACCAGGAAGTCTGTGTTTTGACAGCAACACTGTGAATTCCACTGACTGAGAGGAGGGAAGAAAGAGGGTGGTGTGGGTGCTGTTACCTCAGCAGTATTTTATTTGCTGCTTAGTGTTACTCTTACACACTTCTTTTGCCAGGGTGATGTTGGTGCCTGGCTTTTTGAACAGTGACAACTGTTAGGTACAGCTGTGTCTGAAATGTTGATACTCTGCCTTTTGAGAAATGACAGCTGATGTTAATAGCTTGTAGCTTTCAATCATGAAGGGAAGAGCAAACAAAACTTTTTCTGCTAATAATGTTTACACAAGTCCTAAGGCAGGCTATTTTATCCTTTCCTACAGTCAAGATAAAATAAAACAAACCAGACTGTCCAAAGAAGGGAAGAACGAAAGAGTTTTTATCCAGGCTCTTCCCTCCTGTTCTCCACCCCCTATTCTCTACAACAAAAAATTGATTGAATCGCGAAAGATGGGAAATCCAGCATCACCGATTACAAGGAAATGCAGCACCTCCACTTTCTTTATCAGGAGACAGAACTGCCTTCTAGTCACAGCTCCAGCCCGCCCTTTCAGAGCCCTGTTAACAGCAGCCTGGCTGAGCATGGCAGTTTGACAGGGCCAGGCTGGTCCTTACTGTTTTGCTATTGCTTTGCATTCAAGCTGCTGTCGTTCTGCTCTTTGGCTGCTTTGAGTGGCAGCGTGCAAGGGCCGCGTTTCCGACTCGAGGACCTTTTCCTGGCGAAGTTGCATGCAACTTCACAGATGAGGATTTATATGAGTGGAAGTCACAAAATTAAGACATTGAAATTACAATCCCAACACCAGTGTGAAGTCAGCCACAAATTCAAAACATGGCAGGAAGTGGTGGGAAGAGAAAAATGAGAGTCACTTCAGCACAGAGTTTAGTCCCATATATTTTTCATGACACAAAATCTATATTTTGCTTTATAGACAAACATAGCTTGCTGAGGGATGAATGTCTTCTGTTTCTGATTTAATGCTTTTAGCTCTTCATCTCTAACATTGTACTGAATATTTGTTTTATTTCAGTGTAAGGCCCATTGGAAGGAGAAAATACATGTGTGTGTGGTGCTTCTCAGTAAACTATGGTTATATTCACTTTGCACTCTGGAAATATCATATGGATATCTGAGGCACTTTTTGTCATGGTATCTCATGGACTGGCCACAGAATTATGCAGCTTTTCAGCTGCACTCCTGCATGGATTAATTTATTGTGTTTAATTTACTCAGCTTATAATAGCTAGATTGCTGCCAGTACCTAGGCTAGATGGTTTAGCGGTCATCTGAGATATGTTATAGTCCATACCAGTGTAGGCGTGCAATAGATGACTGAATCACTATGCAATATCAGCCAACAAAAGCAGTAATAAAGGGATCTGGCAGTAGGAATAGAAAGGGCAATGTGAGTTTTGGATACTGCAAAGATTTCCAAGATCCTGGAGAAACAGCAGCCACAGCTATTAGCAACAATCTAAATACAAGCCTGTAGGAGTGAGAAAAGCAAAGACAGTACAGAAGCTTCTGCTATTATTAATCATTGTAGAGACGGAGGAGGGAAGACAGGGAATTTGGGATCTGGCTTATTAGATTTGAGCGCATGAAGGAACTTGGAGCTGTGACAGCCTGGGAGGGCACCCTGCCACAGCGTGTCTCACACTTTGCCCTTCCAAGGTCATATTTAAAACTCTAGTGGATGCATGCGCTTGCTGGGAAGCCAATGAGATTTAAAGGCAGTCTAAAAACGTTCAAGCTGCCCTCAGTCCTGCCCCAGAATGGCCAGTGTGCCCAGCACATCACTAAGCAACTCAGAGATGGGGAGGGCCGGGGGGGTGAGGGGGTGGGGAGGTGCACAGAGCTTTTTAATGCAAGACATTTTAGCATAGTCCAAAGATGCTGTCATGACACATGCCAGCAGTGATTCACAGCCTCTCAGCTACCACGTGATTAAACCCCCCTCACATTCATTCTCTCTAATTATTGCTTCTTTTTTTTATTATTATTATTTTTTAAATCATGTTCTCATCTTTTCCCATATAAAACCGTCAACTTGTCAAAAAAGAGAGGAGCTGGAAAAAATTCCTCTCCTTTTCACCTTGTCTGGCTTCTTTCAGGCTGAACTATGCAAAGCTCTAGTGCAGCCTGACAAGTCCTAACTGCTGAGATTTCACAGATGCTGGGGGAATGGTGGTGGGAGGGAACGGGGGAATTGTTCCTGTAGGGGCTTTGCTATAAGCTACTGCGTTCTGCAGGGGCTCTCACAGACACCTTGCGATTGAAGGAGGGCAGGCAGCTAAAATGGAACAGAGGGAGTCACATTCAACAGGCAAGCAATGGATGTAGGAATAGAAAAATATGATGATACATCTTCTGTTTCAATATAAGAAAAACTGATGGTTTAAGCAGCCAGGAAACACAGAAAGTTATTTCTGTAACGAAACTTGCCCCCGGAAAGGAAGAAGAAGGTCCTGAGTCATTATTTCGAATGTTTTATTTTGAGGCAGAGGACTTACTTTACAGACTGAAACTGGATTGCAGGATTACTGTGCTACAAGCAGGCCATCTGTCCATAACTGTATTAGCCATGATAATGTTCTTTTCTTCACAGCTATTAATACCATGGCTCCAGTTGGCCTGCTCCTCTGCATCGTCTGCCTGATAAACAGGCGGTGGAAGAGACTGCTATATTCCTAAGACAAAAATATTGGTTTGTGTCTAAAAACTCACGTTGCAGAGTTAGCGAAGTGAAGGGAGCTTCTGTCTTTGCCATGTAATATGCAAACCCCTGGCATCTGGAAAGTTTGCTAAGTCAGTGTTCAGCGGCAGATCTGGACATCTTTATACTGGTGGTGTCATTCTGACATTCACTGCATGATGATGACACTAGACCAGGACAGTGCCTTTTTCTTACTTTACCCTTTCATATCATTTACACAATCCTTAGTGGAGAGATTCGGAGAGGCATTCCTGATTTGTTACTTTCTCATGCAGGTGTCTAGTTCCCTCACAAGTGCAATTATAACTGTTGGCATATTTAGGAAGAAAGCTAGTATTTTATGGGTTACACAAGCAGGGTGGGGAGCAGTGACATGATGAAAAGTGAGATCTGCAGAAAACAATCTGCTTTTGTAACAGCAAAGTTTCAGCTTATTTGCCTCTGATTGTGACACCTTTTGCTTTTGCAGAAGGAAGCAAGTTGTAAGTAGCTTTTAATCATCAGAGTACACAGGGATCCAAATACTCTGTGATTACATTGTGACTTTCTCCTGCCAACATCTGGAACAGCAATTGAGCTTACAGCTGGAAAAATATCTCTCTCCTTGTCTTTTTTCCCAGTTGTTACCTTTCCAAACGGCAGATAAGAGCCAGGTTTCTCTTCAGTAGTCTTCAAGCCCTATTTCTTAATCAGCAGCTGCTGTAGGAGCTCCTCTTTCTCCTATGTTACACCAGACTCACTATATTTCAGGAGACAGGAATTCACTCAGGAACCATCTTGGTCCAGAAATCCTTTGCAGTTTTCTTACAACTATGTACCCAACCATTATGTCACTGGATGAACAACCATTAGTGGCATTGGTTATAACTCATCATCAGCTACAGTTTCTTCTCCTCCAGGTTTCGCTTCCCAGATGGACACCACCTTCCCTTTCTTTTACATTCAGTACGCTTGTCATTAGGTGCTGAGCTCCGGTTTTCATTTGCCAGGAGCTCAGAGCTTCTGGAGCTGCTGGTGGCAGGGCAGGACTTGTGGAGGAAACACTTCTTCCATCAGCTTCCCAGAGCAAGGGACATTTCTCCTGGCAGCCATCCAGCTCCTGCAAGCTGAATATGCCAGAAAGGTAACAGTTTCAGGCTCTTCAGAAAGCCTTTCCTCTCTTTCCATTTGAACCATTCACCTTTGAATAACAGAGCTCTGCGCTGAAAGAACAACTTTTCTTACGGGGATCTGCAGCAGCATCACCCTGTGCCCCCTTTGCAGACTGTGAGGAGCAGTGGGAGGCTTTGAGTACACTGTACCTCATCGAAAAGGAGGCACAAAAAAGGTTCAGAGGGCTGGTTGGAAGTGCCTATGCTTTCTCTATTGGCTGCAGAGTGAGCCTGACGTACCTAGCTCATCTCCAGATGTCCATGTTGTAGACAGTTGCAATTAGGTGAGAGAAAGTCAGTCTCTCTTCTAGTCTAGACGCTGGTTTGTCTTTCAAGGGATTGAATATATTATGTCTATAGTGTATTCTTCAGCGCTAACCCTGCATTTCCTACAGTCCTTGTTAATCTTTATTCAAGATCGTAATCATAACGTCCTGTGCTAACCTCACAGATCTGGAGAAACGTAAGCCTATGTTCAGGGAAGATTGCCCGAATCGTTGCCTCATGCTGAGCTGCAGCAAAGTGTCTCCCTGCTTCGGATACCTACCTGGGGAGCAGTGAGTGGAGGCAGAGGGAGCTGAGCCTGGCTGACCAGGGCTGCTGCTCTTCAGGGAAGGGGCTGGGGTTAGGTGGGAGCAGTGGCTGAAAGGACCCTGCCAGGAGCAACTGCAGGGAGGAGGAGGCATTTGGGGCCAGGCATACAGTACCACGAGGATGGGAACACCAAGGAAGAGCACTAGAGCAAATAGCTCTAGGCAATTTATGTCTTCTTGCTCCCTTCTGCCTGCCCATTGTCTTTGATTGAGACATTCTCGTCACTTAATTTCTTAAATTGTGAGACATCCCACAGTGCAGGTTGTCCCAATCCAAAGGAAGTCCAGTTACACAATTACAGTGGGTGCAGTGTCATTATAAAAAAATTAAAGAATGTTCCTTGGGCATAATGGCATCATTTTGCCAATATTCTGTAACTCAATAAACAAGCGGTAGAGCACTGATTCATAGCCAGTGGAAAAAAAAAAAAAACACAATTCTCGCTAATAACATTTCTCATTTCTGATTTGACAATAGCTGATGGCAGCTTTTATAGACCGACCTCTGCTGAGCACGCACGTGCAAAGAAATGAACCTGTGAATTAATGTGTTGCATAGACTAAGTTTAAGAATAATTTGTGCAAATTGATGATCAAAGCCAAGTCAAACAAAAGAAGCCTGCTATGACAGCGGCTAGTGAGGGACAGGCCTCGAGGAGGTAGGTGACTTCCCCGTGAACTTCAGTCAGAGTCCACAATGTGCCCTGCTCTTCCAGCTGAGCCTAGATCCAAAACAAATGTAAGCCAACCCTTTCCAAGAGCTGCGTTTGGTAGTGAGTTCTCCCTTGCATGTGTGAATCCCGTCTGAGTAAATGTTCTTCACTGCGCGGAAGGATTGAACATTTTAGCACCAGGTTCAGGCAGGAGATGAAGACAAATGAGGGAAGATACTATATGTGGGGAAAGCAAGTGGCAGTGTATTCCTGTGGCCAAAGGAGAGTTTCTTAGATTCTCCTTGTCTCAGCATTTCAGGGCAAAATGTCATCTTGAGGAGAGCTACCTCTTGCTGGGGTTGCTCTTTGTGGTGAAATGCTTTTTCAGTTCTTTTTCTGATGGAGGATGTATGAGGCTCTAGACTTGTCAACGCTTTGTATTGAAGGCCAAATTTTACCATAAAAGGCTAAGTTACTGTCATGCCTCAGTCTGCATTAAGCTTCAAATGAAAAGCAGTTTTGATCACTTCATGCTTCTTGTCTCTCTAGGTGCTCACTGGACCTTTTAGCATAGTCTGAGTGGAGATGCTTCACAAAATGTGTCTCAGGTTTGTCTCCGGTAATCAACCAAAAACAGTTTTAAGGAGAAAAATTGCTTCTCTCTGCAAATCATTGCCAGGTGATTTATAACACTAGTATGTGTAGGCCTAAATCAGCTTGACTGAACTGTTTTTCTGCATGCATCAGATCATTTGAATAGACAAACGGTCTCAAGAAAACTGGCTGTAGCTGTTCCACTTTTGTGGATTAACTGTTTATTATTAGTGCAAGGAGGGATGACTATGCCACTGCTTTGAGCATGAAAATGCAGTGTGGATGAAAATGGCCCCTCAAACAGGAAAATGTGGGAAAAGGTGCAGTGTCTTGTCACCAGAGGAACACAGTCCTTCCTCAGTGGTCCCTCAGAGATATGGGCAAACAGATGGCATGAAGCAAACTGATTTTGAAGTCGTAGGAGCTATTAAGGGATGCATGGGAGTCTCTTGGTGGTAAAATGTTGTAAGCGTATCTTCTGACAGAGTTACTCTGGCACAGAATAGGCTTGCTGTGTCTAAAATGGAGTCAGGATCAACATGTTCCCTGAAAAAACTGGTTACTCACCTAATTCTCATTCAGGCTTGGGGTACCTGTTTTGTAAGTTTTTCTTCCCTCTTTCAGGAGAAAAAAATGCATGAATTTTTGCAGGCATGCATGTTCTCAATTCCATCAGAAGAAACTGTCCTTTCGTCAATCCCAAATGTTCCTTTCCCTTGCCATGACCAATGCGCAACAAAGATATCTGATACTGAATGCTGAAGTGTTCTTGTTCTGGGGAGAGTGATCTGTGAAAGGCAGGGCCAAGCAAAATGGAGACCTATTCTAACTTAATGAAGTGCAACGCCTTGTGGTAAGTGAAAATAGCCTGCTTGATACTTTTTTCTGGAGAAGAAAAGAACAGTGAATCAGGAAAGCTGCTCTAAGAAAACATTAGTCTGTGTACAGCACAAGAGGTGGTTTGCTTTATTTTTCTTCTGTGAACAGATTGAGCCTGGCTCCTAGAAAACTACACTTTCTTCCACATGATATAATCAGCTCTCACTCACCGGGGGAAATATCTCCTGGTAGAGAAAAACTGATTCCTTATACGTATGGAGGAACCTGGAGCTAAAACAGTAGAGGCTGCGAAGTTGTGCTTTCAGTTTCTACTTCTGATGTACCTCAAAGGTATGTTGTTCATTGGGCAGGATAAATTCACAGTGAAGAACTCAGCTAGGATACGAATGCTATGGACAAAGTAAAAATGGCAAATACTGTCCACCCTGCCAGTTCTCATCCACATTTTATTAGCCAGTTTATCTGTTCTGCTCTCATTAATTCTTTTTGAGCATGTCTTTTTCTGTCTTCATTTTGCACTCATCCTGAGTACACTGTGCTGCAACAAGCAAGAACTATTCAGCAGATGTTTCTGCTTTGTGGACTCTGGTGTTCCATACTTGGTTGTTTCTTGACAACTAGAAATCCTGACTGGGATGTTTCATTTTTCTCACATGAGCTTTGGGAGCACCACAGAATAACATCTAATCAGTACTAATTCCTGTAGCTTGTATTAATTACTCAACTTTGGGGACAGAACATACCCTTAGCAAATTTGCAGATGATGCTAAACTGGGGGTGGGGGACGGAATGCTTAACATGCTGAACAGCAGAGTTACAATCCAAAGAAACTTGTGTATTGGGCCAACAGGAACTTCATGAAGTGCAGGAAGGAGAGTGCAAAGCCCTGCACGTGGGAAAGAACACCACCAGGCATCGGCACAGGCTGGGAACAGACTGAAAGGGGGGTGGGAGTTAGAGTGGATGCCGAGCGGTGAGTTAGCCGTGCACTTTCATTGCAAACAACACAAACCTCGTAGTGGGCAATGTCAGGGGCAGGGCGGTCAGCAGTCCAAGGGGAGGTGGTAATTTGACACTGGTGAAGCTGCACTTGAAATAACTTCAAGTTTGCAGACTCTACAGCCCAAAAGGGAAGGGGAGAAGCTAGAGAGGGTCAAGTAGAGGACTAATAGGATGATCAGGGGCCTGGAGCACAGACCTACACGGAGAGGCTGGGAAGCTTGATTAGCCTAATGTGCTGAAAAGACTACTGATCAAACTAACAGCAGCATACCGCTACTTGGTCAGGAGCTACAGAGGTGCCTGAGGCAAACTCTTCTCAACAGTGGCAGATGGTATAACAAGGAGCAAAAATCACATGTTGCAGCTTTGGGAGTTCAGGTTAGACATTAGGAAAAACTTCTTCACTGGGAGGGTGGTGCAGCACTGGAACAGGTAATGCAGAGAGGTCAGGGACTCTCTGTTCTTGGAAGTTCTCAGGACTCAGCTATGCAAAGCAAGAACTGATCTGATCTAGTGTTGGCAACAACACTAGAAGCAGCCCTGCTTCTTATGGGAGGCACAACCAGATGCATCCAGAGACCTCTTCCAGCCAGCACTTCAATGATTGTATGAATTTGAGGGATGCAGTTAGCCAATCTGAAAGAATCCTGTTGCAGTCAAACTTTAATTGAACAGCCTACAGTTATGAAGTGTTACTGAGAAGTGAACTGTATCTTCATGTACAATGGGGAAAATATTCTCCCAAATCGTGCTTCACGTGTTAAAATACTGCAATGGAGTACATGACTCCCAGATGAGTTTAACATAGGGCAACTTTTCTTACTGGCTTGTGCCCCAGTTCTGGAGAACTTGTAGTACCTGCCAACGTTTTAAGTGTGGACTTTGTTTTAAGCCTTTGCATCTATCTGTCGTTTGGTTAATTCCAAAACTATGTGCATAATTCTTTGATGAATCAAAGCATTTGCAAGTCCTTAGCTGGCTCCTGCTGGTTGTTCTATTCCTGAAGTACCTCAGCTGTGGCTAACTCTGAAGAATTAAGTCAGACAAACTGAATGTACATTTTACATAGTGCACATCTGTGTCCCATATTCAGGTTAATGGTTCACAAAATATCATATCTGTCTTCCAAGTGAAACTTCCATGAAAACACAAGCTGCTCCCGTGTCCTCATGAGTGCAGTCCTTCCCAGAAGGAAACCCACTCAACATCTGCAGAAGAAATAACTATTTCAACAAGAGCGTTTGCTGTCCCTTGCAAAATCCACCCAAAAGAGCTGAGGAGCATTTTTAAAAGTAACGTAGAACTTGCAAAAAAATCCATGGAACTCTTTAATGCTTCATCAGATTCTTGCCTTGTTGCACTAAAGACAAGAATATTATCACTCTAGTTGACTCATTATTCATAGAACTGATTAATTTGTTGTCACACAGCCAAAGATATTTTTTCACGGCACCTTGTGTCAGTATGAGTGAAAACTGTAGAGCCTGAATTCAAAGTGTGTTTCAGGCCTGTGGAAACCTTTGCTAAGGCTCTTTTTTTGAGTAATGCTGTACAAAGCTCATGGGGAGGGCATTATATGTTGAGACATTCTCATTTGACTGCAGCATTTGGATGATACACGTATCTGTAAGAGTGTATGGCTATGTGAGTTTAAACTTCTCAAAACCCGGATGCCCACTGGGAAGTTCAATGTACTTTTTCAGAACTGTTTTGTGTTTCGCTTCTTGTTTTCATAATTTTTTTCCATGTAATTTCCTGGTACTCTTATTCCACGTAAATAGTGGTTATATCTAGTGTAAAACAACCCTTTGCTATATTCAAGCCCCATTATGTGACCAGCGCTTTCTGATAGGCTTGAAAAGGTTGCAAGATCTCATTTACAGCTAAGAACAGGTAAGTTAGTGAATCTCCCATTTGATAACCCTCTCTATCAATAGAGAGGTAAGGACTATAATAAACATTACATGCATGTAACATGAAGGGAAGTTACAGAGTCCTGCTGACAGCTCTTGTCTTTGTCTCCTTTCAAAAATATAGTGCTTTGAGGTTAAAAGGCTTCCCGATTTGAACTTTGGCTTCAGAAATTTGTAAAGTTGTATGTTTTATCTTGTCCAGTATTGCGTCTTTGGTTTCAGACATTGATATTTACTTAGTGTAACTGAGTTTGCGTTACTGTAATATGAATTACTTCATCCAGGCAAGGAAGAATAACAAAGTTCAAGTACTGTGACTTTTTGTTTGATCTTCACTCATGGTTTAATTTCCATATCAATTATGTATTATAGGAAGCCAGAGACAGAATTAGCGTCAAGAAAAAACAGAAAGAAAAAATTGCTTGAACATGCAAGATTCTCCAGAGTCAGCTCATTCAGCCATTATACTAAATACATTTGTACAGGGTTCTTTTTGTCTCATCATTTTATCCTGAAGCTATGATTTAGTCAAAGGAAAGAATGGAAAAGTACCGCATGCTATAATGGATGTGTGTACAAAACGCTCATTTGTGCCTTTTCCGAAGCTGTTATATTGTCCTGTTTTCAGCCCACTGGGCAATGTATGGGGATGAGAGGCTGTTTTGTACCTCTGCCAGCTGCCCTCTGTGCAGTGATAACTCTCATTCCCACCTCCTCTACTATTGTAACACAGGTGGCCCATCTGCAACAGAAGTAGTATGAAATGAAATAACATTTGCCACAGTTGTGTGTCTCAGTAGCTACCCCTCAGAAGGACCCATGGCTGTACCCTTCAGAAAGGTTTAGATCAACATTTAAAGTAGATGCAGTAACCCACTTCTTAAGAGAGATACAACGTGTGTTTTGAGAAAGTATCATTCGTGAAACAGCAAGTAAGTGTTTTAAAAAAGTGCTCGGGCCTAGGCTTGTATTGTTGTTAATCTCTGTGGAGCTGCTGGTCTTTTTAAAAGGGTATCATTGAATTAATATAAAGCCATCTGCATATATAATTAGGAGACTGCTATGTGAAATTTGGCTTTTTTGAAACAATCATTTATTATTGACATGAATACTTGATGCTAGAGATGCCATTTGGTGTATGGCTAAGCATAAAGACCCATAAGAAAATATCCCTGGTTTAGAAAAAGAGGCTGGAAGTAAGGATATTCAGCTCCAGATTGCAGACACCTACATTAGGAATCTGAAAGAGATATCTCCATATGAGCTGGGTGCCTAAGTACCCGTTCATATCAGAGGAAAATCAGTGTTTTATTTACCTGTCTTTTTGTAAATATCTAACCAACAGGAATTCCTTTAAGATACTTGAATTGTCATCTTTGCACTGGCAAATATGACACAGGACACAAGGGAATCCTGTGCTCTTCTGCACATAAATGGAAGTTGGGAAAGATGGAAAGATACCATAGGATAACTGAAACAGCACTATGGGCCTATATGTGGGCAAATAAATGAGCCCTTGATCTCCAGTGACTGTGTTAAGGAATTCAGACATCCAGACCACAGGTAAATACCTACAGGTAATTCTCCAAATTTCTGAATTTGAGTGGAATGAATAATCTAAGTGAATAGTTTTCACTGAAGTTGAGAGGGTGTACAAAGCCATTGTAAATATATGCCTAAAGATCCATAAAAAAATTGTTCCTGAATTGTTGGTCTTATTATAGGGGAGGCTTTAATTAATAGTTATAGTTATCCAAAATCTGAGCTTACCATCTGGACTAACAGTTGATCAAGAGTAGCCCTTCTGGGCAATGACAGAGCTCAGAAGGTCCTTTCTTGAAAACCCTCAGCTTTTGTTCAGTGATGCCTTGATAGACCTCTCATATTTGGTGATTTACTAGGCTGTTTTGGCTTGTATAGCAATAAGCCTAAGTACTTATAAGGTTCCTTTGGTCTGGGTAAGTGACAGTGTTCTCTTCTTTGACATCTCTTGTAAATGCCCTGGATGTAGACTCCCTTCAGAGAAGCAAGCTTCTGGGATGCAATTACGTCCTACAAGGATGTGGACACACAAGGTTCACCAGTTGTTTGCTGTTTCCCAGAGCAGAATAACTGTAGACAGTGTGTTTAAAAGTTGGTTTTCCCAGAAACTCCGAGTATTAGAAGATTCTTACATACTGACAAAGTTTTCACTTCCAACTGCGTGGGAGACTTATGGGCCTACACAAAACAATGAAATATCTGAGTTTCTACCCTTGCATTGTGTTCCTTGGACTTAGGCCAGATACTTCAGCATCTCTATAATTCCTCCTATGCGTGTCTTCTGTACAGCCCATTTTTCTCCTCCCTGAGTATTCCCCAATGTATAAAACCAAATTCCTTGTCAGCTGAAAGTGGTGAACTGACTTCTGTGAGATTTTGTTCACATACCCTTTATATTTTTTAAAGTGGCCTCGGAAAAGACTTCTTATCTGTTGGATCCCGAAGTAAATCAGTCTGCAATCAGGACCAGTTACCCTAATTATATTGCTATACAGTTTTTCAGAGGTCTAAACCTCCTGAACTGTTCACTTGCCTTCTCACTTGGTGTGACTGTGATGTTCTGGTATTTGTGTTGCCTATTCAAATATCAGTTGTACTCAAAGAGTTAATGAAGAAGACAACAGACGCACATTGAGAAAGCATACGTTAGGCACCAGGTACAATTCAGCCTATCCCTTGTTCCTGATCTATATCTGCCCATTGAAGAATACTGTATTAAATCTGCAGTTTAGAGAAGCTTTCAGTATTACACTGATTTCATCAAAGCAATGGCAATTTCCACTAGCTGAGGGCCTGGTTATGCTTGGATTTTTAAAAATAGCCCAGCAGACAAGTGTAGTGAATGCAAAGGATTATCAAATAATCCCTGTTTGTGGTTCATTCCATTACATATCTCGCTGGTGTCCAAAATGCTTGTGTGGTTCTCTTTGAGGGAATAACTCTCCCATTTCAATTTTGGTTTCTTCATCCTACCTGCTATGTTATGAGTTTTTTTCAGAAAATTACGTTGCAGCAGAAGACCATAGTATCTTGGGTGAAACTGTCAATGGGCAGAAACTGCAATCTGGACATTTTCAAGGGGAGATCAAATTAACGCAGCTTGCTGTACAAAGTGCAAACAAATTTTAGTCTGGTCGTTGCTTATCTATTTTTGCAAGTACATCACTTTGGAAAGAGACTTGCTCAGCTAATCTATAGCTGTCATGGAAAAATAATTTTTCCTTCCTCCAAACCAATAATGGGCACCTGGCAAGCTTGCTTGTGCACCCATGCATTCAAGTCTAGCGGTTTCCATGGAAACCCATCAAACTGTCGCACCAGTTTTCTAACATGCTGCCACTTCACAAACACAGGACAAGCTGTTTTGCACAAAATTCCTGTATAATACTATTTTGTTTTCTCTCTGAAGAAAATTCAGTAAGACTAAATGTTTGCAGACTGCAAGAATTGCATCTTATTCCAACTCATCTATATGAGAACATGCAGGCTGAATCTTTCACAAACTCCCTGAAAAATACATTTTAGGCTATTGAACTCCCCATCTTTAGATGAGAAAAATGAAAAATTCCTTTTAAAATATAACTATATTTATACTGTGGTTTCATTAATACACTACCTATGTCTTTGTTTCCCTTCTAGGAAGATATTTGAATTCCAAATTCAATATGCCAGGCATAGCTTCCTCTTTTGATGGACTCCCATGCTAACTTTTAAGTGAGTTTGATAAATTTGTTCAAGGAGATTAAAAATATGATCTCTGTGAGAACAGGAGGTGGGACTCGGAGATCCAAGAGGTCTCTATGGCTTAAGGCTCATCTGATGACTAAAAAATCCAAGGTTTCTTTGATTATGAATAATTCACATTTCAAGCTGTATCCTAACATATCCAAAAACAAGGTTTCAGAGGAACTTCAGAATCTCAGAGGTACAGAGGAGTCTGGTACTCCCTCATCAAGACTATATGAACAAGTAGGTTTCAGATATGGTCCAGCACTTATAGTACTCTTAGGTTTTCCTTTTGAGTGAAAACTCAGGGCATGTACCCTCCTCCCCGTGCAAATCAACATCTATTTATCATTCAGCCAATAGCAAAGTTTTTCAGTAAACCAATATCCTGATATGACCATTTTTTGATTCATAGAGTGCTCATTTTTAAAAATTTCTTGACTCTTAGAAGACGCCAGCTCCTATAAGTGAGGAGTATGTTACAGGACTGGTTGTCTTTTTTACAATATCAAGCCTTCTTCTGCATTTGTTTCTTCCCTACACAGTAAGGTTTTATTGATATCAGCAGTTGGCCCTCATTTAAATTGGAGTAGCATCAAACACTATGAATTCATCCTGTGGAACAGCAAAAAATAGTTAACGGTACGTGTGAGATGAAGCTCAAACAAAAGGTTCAAAGAAAAGGACAATTAGTTGGCAGGAGCCATAGAATTAAGGGACAGAAAAATTTACAAGAATGTCTCATCCAGTGAATATTTATAATGGAAATCAGATGGAGCTGGTAGCTAAAGAAGCATAAACGGGATAAATGCCCATTATGAAGAAGCATCTTTCAGCTGAGGAATCCCGAGACTGAATAGTGCATTCTGTAAAAGATTGAATACACTTAATATTGGCTTACTTAATGAAAAAGTTTGTTTGTGCTATTTAGCATTAATTTAATGCTAATGTGCCCATTTAATAAAAATTGATATTAAACAGTTTCCTATTTAATGTTAATTGAAAATCACTGGTCTCCAGTTCCAGATAGCATTTAATGTCACTTTTTTCAGCTAGTGACAAAAAATATATTTTTATTTTGACCTGAAAACTTTGCAGGAAACCTAAAATACAAGAAGCACAGGTCAGTCAGCAGAACTATACAATTTAATTTAATTGTATTATTCTTGAAAAAATAACCATCAAAACCCTAGAAACATAATTAAATGCCACAAACCACAAAGGATACACTGAGATGATACTGCAGTAGCTGTAAACTGAGTCATACGTTTTTTTCCCTTTACTTTTTTTTTCTTTTTCTTTTCTTTCTGGTTAAGCAGGGCAGAAGGTGGTTGTAATAAGGAAAGGGATTCTGGTTTGACCACCACCTTTTCCAGACTAAAGCCTGTACTCACCTTCTGACTTTCCAGGGCAGATGCCAGTGGCCTGCCAACAAAAACTGATGGCATGACCCCTTAATTTGCATTCCCTATTTGGCTATCTCTATGAATATACACTCAAAATATGCCTTGTGGGTTCCAGACTGTCTGTGAACTGTACAAAGATCCTCAGCATCCAACAGCCCCTCCCTATAGGTATCTACGATGCTCAGTGCTCAGTGCTCCAGTATCTAAGCTTCTTTTTAGTTCCAGCATCTAACTCTTTTTGGAAATTATATTCTGTCTCCACTGCAGGTGTGTTGCTTGTATCACATGGGCGGTGTGTGCAGCCTGTTCATAAATTATCTTTGTCCCTTCCCTCATGCATGTACGGGCACAGAGTAAAAAGAATATGTAACATCTGAGGGTAGGTTCATAAAGTAAAATATTTTCATATGCTACGTTAAGTACAATTGCATCATTATTTACAAGTCATCTGCCAGTCTAGCTATCTAATCTGCTACTGTTTTCAGGGTCTTCTTACTGCCCTCAGTCTTGCTATATTTCTTTGCTGCCATTTTGTTCCGCAGGATTTGTGATTCCAGTTTGACACAAGGTATTGTGGTTACCTTTTGTGTGCATTGTCTGACTGGTTTATTTCAAAAACTACGAGTCAATTATATTATTGCCTGTTTTCTAAGTACCCAAGAGAAGCTCTAATTGCTTTCTGTCAGTTGACTCGGGCATGGCTATTTCCTAAGTCATTTCTTTTCACCATCAGAATAGTCTCCCACTGAGAATACACCCTCCTTATTGTGGAAACTTGTATTTTGGTGGGTCATAATTAATAACAGTGATGTTATTAATCTTCACTGCATTTTCTAACCTTTAAAGCAAAGAAAAGCATGATTTATAATGTTACGGAATAAAATTATGGCCCACTCCTTCCCTGAGGGGAAATAGGTTTCCTGCACAATTCTCAATTCTTTCCCACAGTGAATATAGCCTGTAGCAGGCTTTTAAAAGGAAAGCTAATTGTAGAAGAGTGGGGGGCAATACGAATTGCATTACTATACTGTTTGCCTCATTGCTCTTGCACACAGAAAGTGAAGAATGAATTCAGGGATATGCTAATGGTAATGGGTTCGTTTTGGACGGGAGATAGACGCGTCCACTGTGAGCACCACTGACGGATCGTCCTCTTTCTGATTCTGCTGACACATAAACGTCTGTGTATCTGAATCAATCTGAGGCATTGCACTCAACAAACTGTTGCTCTCCAGTGTTTGCATTGATAATTCATCTTCTGCACTAAAATTTGACAAGCATAAAATTTTGAAAAGGCCAAGTTTGGGGTCTCTTGAGATTATTTTTGACCTCAGCTTTGACAGCAAATGAAGGAAATCACTAGCTGTCTGCATTTTGCAAGTCCATTAAGCAACTGAGGCCTGGCAAGTTGCTGTTATTAGAAGGGTTAGTGATAGCAACCTTTCCATAGCTAATGGAAGCCACCGTTGACGTTAGAGGCTTGGCAAATACAGAAAGGCTTGCATCACTGCTGGGGCAAAATAAATACATGCAGGAATTCATTGAGGTACTGTATGGACAAATAGAGGCTTTCCAAACTGGAAACCCTATTGTTTTGAGACCATGAGGCCATATCCTAATGAGGTCCTTGATCCCTGAGGTATCAGCATTTCAGAAGGAGACTCTAAGACTTTAACAAGGTTTGTTGTATATTCTTCTTCTTCATGATAACTTAAAATCTCTGAAATCTGAATTGCTGATCTGATGACTGTGGTGTCTTATCCAGCCGGAACAGGAAAGTAATCCCCACTTGAACATGACTTTGCAAGGTCAAATTGGAAGGTTCAAGGAAATATTCTAGACCAACTATTGCCTGAGGAGTGCCATCTCCGAAGACAAGAGTAGGGAAGGAGATACTCCTCCAGAGGGAAAAATCTGTGGGATCACCCTCCTTGTGTCTCTCTGCTATTTGCAAAAGTGCTGCAATGGCACACCTTTCTTAAGCCAACATTTACCTGCAAAAAATACTCTCTCCCCTCTTTCCGGTGTGGTCTCGCTGTCACTCCACCTCCATTCAAAAAAAATTTTATCCAAAGATCTGTATTTTACTGTTTCTACCAGCAATAAATTACACCTGTGGTACTCTTGCTCACACTAACAGGTAACTTACTCTGAGGGGACCCAGTGGCAGTGATGGAGTTACTTACGCAGTAAAGATGTCATAATCTATTTTACATGTGCACCAGAATAAGAAAGTCCAATTAATTGAAGCTTAAGTAAAAATGTAAGAACTGTATGTTAGGAAATGATCGTGCCTGGGAGAGTAACCACTCTGAAATTAATAGTATAGATGTGGATTGGAGCCCTCTTTCACAATTCTACCTTTCTGATGTTTGCCTTTATGTGATGGTTACAAAAAGAAAAGGAGAAATAACTCTAGCAGGAATACCATGAAATTGGTATTAATGAAGAAGGAGCTCTGTGCTCCCCCCTTCTTCTGTGGGCAAGAGAAAAGGAGGCAGCAAAGACCACAAAACCACGTAAGAATGCATTTTAACAGATGGAGATATTCTAGTTTAGCACAGGAGAAAGGAAGAAACTGAGGTGAAAGCAGAGATGCTGAAGAAGTGTATATATTGCAAAGTAGCATTGCAATAGATTGCTTTGTTGTTTCATATTTGTTAAGGTTTCCATTTTATTACAGCCATGCTTTAGGAGAAATATCTTGTTGTTTTTCAAGTGAAGTGATAAAACAGACTGTAAGTAATTTGATTTGTCACTGGGCATTTCATTCCTAGAGGTGTGGCGACCTTGAAAAACCATCTGGCATACTAGAATATTCTAAGTAAGTTCTTTGCTCTCCAGCACTGGTCAAACAATAACTGTATGATCTTCTACCTGGCTTGCATGGGCTGATTCGAGCATCAGTGCAGCAAAGGTGCCTGTCATTTTCACCTATAGGTAATCTATAGGTAACAGATGCTTTATGCTTATACCTCCAAAGACCAAACGCATCAGAACTAATTGGGAAGCTTGCCAAGCCCAGGTCAACAGAAAATTTATGAAGCTGCTTTTGACAATTCATAGTTACTAATGTAGCCTTTGTCTAAATCAATCTAAATATTAATTGCTAATACAACCTTACTGAATTTTGTGTAGTGGCTTCGTTTGGTTTTATAAGTCTTCTTCATTTTACTAAGTCTTACTTTTAGGGAACAGAGCAGGGTTCACTTTCTTTTAGATCATTTCTCTCTTTCGGTGTTTGATTTAGTCTATTTAGAAGTGAGGATAAATCCTTTGCAATGAAAAAAATGACATGGTGTCATGGTTTGGGCTGGGCACTAAAATGAACAACAGATGCTCTCTTTTACTTCTTTCCCCTTCAGAGAAGGAAGAGCATCTCCCTTCAGGGAGAGAAGGATGAGAGAGAAAAAGCCTTATGACTTTAAAAGAAGGTAAACTACTTTAATGAAATATTAATAATAAACAGTAAAAAGAAAAGAAAATAGTATCAAAAAAGAAAATAATGAAATATATACAAAACCAGTATCGAGCTCCCAGTGTGATGACCACATCACCAGCAGGCACTGGGAAACTCCCAGACTGGACTCAGTGATGGACAGCAGGCGGATTCTGGATCTGGGTTCAGGAATGTGCGGACTGGGACTAAAGGCAGATGAACAGACAGAGTCCTCCTTGGACTCTGGCCATTGAAGAAAGAGGGCTGACCCTTTGATCCTTCAGCTTTAATACTGAGCATGATGCAGATGGGATGGAATACCCTGTTGGTCAGTTTTGGGTCACCTGTCCTGTCCTTTCCTCCCTGCAGGTGCGACCTCTCTAGACTTCTCTGCTTCTGAGCCTCCAAAGGGGCATATAACAAAGTTAGCTGGCCTTGGTTGTTATAGCAATAAGTATAAGCAAGGGCCGCTCTGCATGCCGTTCCTTGGCATTAACTATAAACAGAAATTCTTGTCACTCTTGAAGTGGATGCTGTCAGAAAAATAAGCTGTTCATTTCAGAGAGTTCAGTTAGTTAGGTTTACCTAAAAAGTCAAATTACTGAACAAAAAACTGATTCTTTTTTACCTCAAACTAGGACACATGGGAAAAACAGAGCTGGAGCCAGAGCTGATGCAGGCCCATAGGCTTGTCCATTCTTTTTTGCCAGAGATCTTCTAGTCACTTTCCTGCGTTGCCAAAAGTGCTGCCAGTGTGTACCAGCTCTGCCCATTCACCACATTGGTCAGCAGTGCTGACTCCTCCTGCCTACGTACCTGGCTCCGGCACAGCACTCCCAGTGCAGGGAAGTACCTCATCTGCCTCTCAGCACACGCTCTTCAGCGCAGGTTTTGCATGGCTGCTTAGTAGCAATGCATTTCCATGATGTTGCAAGAACAGGGAAAAGTAAGGAGGGAAGACAAGAAACTTCAGTCAAAGAGAAATTATTTCAATTCCAAAAGGAAAAAAAAAAAAGTTCATTGGTGTCCGTTAGAAAAAAGTAAACTCAAGGCAATTCAGAAAGTTACTAGAATTGCAGACAATGTGGTCTTATTTTGTTCCCTACTGAATTTCTGTTTTGGCTGTACCGTATGTCGGTTTATTTTTTATTTATAATAGTTTTTAAACTCACAGCCAGCTGAGCTAAATGAGTTCATCCTTAGAAACAGGCTATAATTTATTATGAGTTGTCTTGTGTGCCATGTAAACTATAACAGTCTCGCAGTCTTAGGCATTTTTTCACTTTTAGCGTCTTATGGCACACAGAGTATAGCGATAAACCTTCCATACCTTCAAAGTCATATCCTTGTTCTATATTGTCCTAAAATCCTCCAGACTTAATCAACACTGAAGGTGTCTTACGATTTGAAGAAATGAATGAAGGAAGGCAGGGAAGAAGGACAGATATTAACTTTCACAGTAGCAAGAGACATGATGCAAAGAAAATATCTCATTTAGGGAAGAAAAAGAACCAACTATATTTACTGAGAAAAAATGATGAAAGAAACAGTATCTTAGGAGGTGAAATAAAACTTTAGTACAGTCTTGAGTTCTGCTGTGACTATTTTACCCCTTGGAGGATTCCTTTATGTAAAAATAATCTGATGATATTCAACTGTACAAGGAGCTTTGACAGTTTACCTGAAGTCTATGGAAGAGCATAAGAGGATGGTTCAGAAAATGAGGCGTGATTTGGAGAATATTAGGTGTCAGCACAGTTAACATCTTAAGATGTTAACTGGATCTTAAGATGTTAACTAGGTCCATTTTTAAATTATGTCAAGAGTATTCTGTATTTTTCTCTTAGAACCATGCCTTTGACGTGATCCCTTGTGAAACCTTCTAGTGCGTAAGTTTTTGGTCTGACCTAAGGCTATTTGTAGTCATCTGTAGTCACCACTCTACCATTCGCTAACATTTTACACTCACTTTACGTAAAGAATGACAGTGGGCAAATACACCCGTGAGCTTCCTGTGTGATTTGTGCCCAAATGGAGAAATGCCCTGTGCTGTGTCATTAAGAGTGATGTAAATGATGTCAGTGATGTAAAAACATTGTAAGTACATGCTGTAGCATTTTAGCTCTGAGTATTTAAAGCAATACAGCATCTGTGCTGGATGATTTTATTGTCATTAATTACAACTGTCAATGACAGTGGGAGGTGGCAGAGGAAAAGCATCAGTTTGATTTACCCTGAATTTTCTTTATTTTCAAAAAATTACTGAGTCCTGTCTGAATGATTTCAAAATAATTACTAGTACTTTGCATTGGAGATAACCTTTTTTCCTCTTCTTTACAGAAGAGCACAGTGACTGCATCTTGTCTATGGGCTTTATGCTGGCAGAGACAAAATTTTAGAGAAGCATCAGTTGTTATTTTGCTCAAAGGAAGTGAATTGCTCTGAATCTCACATGACACTGACATCCTGCCCTCCCCAGGAAAAAATCTCAGTATTCAGTTGCACTTGAGTTGGAGACTTTTTCTCACAGGACCCTCTGCTGAACCAGAGCTTTGCAATAACCGGTTAGTTCTCTTATCAATTTGAAGTTATAAGGCGTCAATACCCTGGGGTTTGGATCACTGGCATGGGTCAATTTTTTAGTATTAGAAGGTGTTGGGAAAGATAAGTCTATTTAGTGCAATTGTCTTGCAAAAGCTAAAGCTATTTAGCATTGCCACAGCTGAAACTATTTCTTTTGTATTTAAAATATTTGCAAAAACTTTATTTTCCACACATTTTTCATATTGAAAAAAAAAAAAGATGTTTTGTAGTTAGTGAAGAAACATACCCAAACTTCCCATCAAAGGGACTTTTGAAGGCATAAGCCTTGAAGTGGAAGAAAACCAACTTGCAATGGAAAAAATGTAGGATTTTCTCCGTAGTTTGGAAAGTAAAATATGAAAATAGTAATTGTCTTTTTAGAATTTTATCTGAAATACATAAAAAGTGTAGTAGTTGATTCATATTTTTCAGTGAATAGAAAATTCAACAGATGTATTGTCATTGATTAAATTTAGTATACTTGTTACAGAGTGTGTGAATGTAAGAAACGTACAAATTCAAGTTCCTTCTAAAATAAATGGATAGGGCTGGTGTTGTGTTGTTACATTAACTTATTGTATACATAAAGAGTGCAAAAGTGTGTGTCTGCGCTAGACAGTAGGATCAAGGGCCATACTAGATATTGAAATTTTAGTTCTTTTTTATCCATAAGTCATAAACCAATTTATCTCTCACTAATTTTATAGATATTTTCAATTTAATTGGATCTTGTCTTCTCTGAAGCCATCTCCTCCTTTGACTGAATTTGAGCTTCTACTGAAGGAAAATTATGCTGAGCTTGTGACATCCATAGCAACATGTTATCTTGACATCTAATGCAGGGTCAAACAAGGGTAGGTGCCTTATTGCAACAAGAATAATCTTTTACAGGAAGCCTGTCCAGTGAGGTAAATATTCCCATCACTCCAGGTTCCTTTAGGGAAGTAGTAGCCAGCATATATATGTCGTTATCAGTTTGAAGTGGTACAAAGACTAAAAGAAAAGCAAAGGCTATATATGCTTCTACAATGCACCTCAAATAGACTGAAAGTCAGGCAGATGTGTCAGTTTGAGAGTTATATTTTTCAAACTTTTGAAGAACAAAATAATAAATAAGTATTCTGGGAAAGATGTTCTGTCCTGCAGAAAGTTTATTTGGACTTTTTTCTGAGCTTGAAACCATCTAGTAAACTGAACATTTCAAATGAAGCACATTTTAAACCATGGATGTCGTTAAGCCTGAAAAAATTTCTGTTGAATTGTGATGGATTCTCCATTCTTGAAAACTGTGACATTAAAAATGATAATTCTTCCATAGAGGAGACACTTGTCCAAACAGAAATAATTTACTCCTGAAAGTCTCATGACCTGTGTTGTGCTGTTGCCCAGACTGGACTGTCACAGTGGTACCCTGGGATTATTTATGGTTGTATCTGTGAGGCACTGCTTACTAAAGAATCGGTCACTTATTTTTGTTCAAGAATTTTTCATTGATTGTTGGCTTTGTTTTAACCTTTTTTTTTTTTCTCAGTAACTGTGCACTAAAAAAACCCGATAATTACCAGCTTGTGAGGAAAAGGTGGGAAAAAGTTTGTCTTCATTTCCTCATGGAGCTGTTTAGCTGCAAGCCAGAAGCGTGGATGAGAGAGCCAGAAAGCTGTAGGCAAGGGCTCTCCCAGCCTGTTAGGGATATTGGGTGATGGATGCCTCTTGATGCTTACCATGCTGGAAGCCTTGGCAGCTCCCATCTGAGCAAATCACAGACAACAGCAGCACACACATCTTATTTAAAGGATGAGGGATTACTTTTGCTGCTGTTTCAGGTTTGGGGAAATGCTTTGAACCTCTGTTCTCCAAATAAAGCAACAGTTGAGGGAAGAGAGGGCTAGGCTGCAGGCAGAGCAAAGGCTATGAAGGAAACTGCAGTGTTAAGTAGCTTCAAATTCTCTTCCTGACACCAGCAACAAGCCGAAATGGTGCAAAATCCATAGTGTTGGTCCTGCTCCTTGACTTGCTACAGTTTGAGGAGAAGAGCCATTACCCTGCAACCAGCTGTTCCCTGCACTGGCTTTGGGCACAGTGGCACACAGCCCCTTTGCTGATATGTGAATGCCTATGTAGACTGCAGAGAAGTTTCTTGCTTTTAAATTATTGCAAAGTGCATCCAGAATGGTCTAAAAATTGGCTTTTCATGTTTGAGATCTCAGATGGATCCGTGAAATCCTTCTGTTCATTCCTATACCCCGAACTTTTCCCTGGCCCAGTTTGCTTGAATGCTTGGCATATTTTTGTTTGAGGAATGATCTCAATGGAAGTATAACTGCTTTGTTAATGTTAATTTATAGGGTCTTATGACCAGAACAATTAAACTGTTGCTGTTAAAAGTGAATATATATCTGGCAGGAATTTATTTATACATATTTAGAAAGAGCTTGAGGATGAGCCCGGTGGAAAAATAAATCCTGGCAATGTTCTGAAGTCTCAAAGTGAAAAATGCTATGACTAAACTAATGATGATGCTGTTTTATGTAATGTCTCCCTTAGTGAAAAGAAAGCAGGACACATATTCACACTACATTATTTTTGCCTCCTCAGATGGCCTTTCTCAGGGAGCTGGAAAATTTGCTTTTGCTAGAAATTATTTCTGGATTTGTGGTGTTTTTGTTTTTCAGATTTTCAATATCATGGAGAAAAGCAAAAATTCATTGTGAATATTTCCATCTCTGGTGTGCTGTATCAGTAAATTAGTGACAACATATGTTCATTCTTTTTTCTCACCCACCTACAACTTTTCCTCCCCCTCAAAAGGTGAATAATTTGAATTACTAAGAAAATTAAGAGAATATTTTGAGGATTCTGTTGAAAAACCATATTTTTCATTGATTTGAACTAGACTGTAAGTAAGGCACAGAAGGAGAAAGAAAGAGCAAGAAACTGTAAGAGAGAAAGAGAGCAAAAACTAGCTATCCATAATCTATATCAGTCTGGCTGCTTTTAGAACTCTTCTAGTTTAAAATTATCTCTGCATTGACTTCAAATTTCTGATTTCATAAATTCTCTTAATTAGTCTTGGCACAATTGTTGTACTGATCTTTTACAAGGCATCATGGCATATCATTACACTGAAAGTGCACTTAACAGAGTTACTGAGTGATGTGTCACAACATCTTAAAAGACGTCTGTCTCTGTCTTTGGAAATCTGCTTTTTGAAACAGCTATACTGAAGTACTGGTGAGGAAAGACCGTAAAAAGTCAAAGGTGCTTCTCAAATGTCATCCCTGTTGTATCCTGATGAAGTGGTACCTGCTGATCTCTAGTTTCCGCATTGAGAAAGTTATTCTCTAAATTGACGGGGAACTGGCGTAATTCAGAGATGATGCAAGGAGACTGTGAAGGTGAATTTTGTGTACATTGTATGTTTTTACCTGATAATATACAAGTAATTCCACCTTATTATTACCTGCATCTCTCAAGGAAGCTGAAGTTCACTACAGCTCTAGCAGTAGGCAAGAATGAATACGGTTCGTTTGTCAACATGTCACTGACCTATTTCGGAATAACCTGTAGAGAAGCTACAAGTTCCAGATTTATTTCTCTGGTGAGGCAGTGAAAGCAGTTTTATTGCAGATAAACTGACACTGGAAACAAGCTCTCTCTTTCCCTTGAAGCATTGCTATGGGCAGCAACTGTTTGCCGGCAAAAAACCCCACAGACAGGGCCATGGGAGCCTTTGAAGGACTGTGTACAAGTGAGAGTTTTACTGCACAAAAAATAAGCATACATAAGGTATCAGATGCCACCAGATACTCTGCTGGAAAAGTAAGCCACAAAAAGAGATGCACACTCACACACTTACACAGGCATCAGCCTGTGTCCACATATATGCATACATACACAATATATATTGGCATATGTGCACATAGCCCCAAGTGCATGTAAGATGAAGCAAAGGTTTTTTTGTTCCACTGTAACCATAAATGTACAAAATCTTATTACTTTCTCACTTTCAGAACTTAATATTCACACAGGGAAGAGCAATTAGGCAAGTGTTAGCCTCATACATTTATCATGTCAGTATTAGGGGCAACTTATTAACCTTGACAGAGGAATAAAAAGTGGGTTATTGCATTATATGGACTTGGCAATTCCCTAAAGAGAGACGGAAAGTGAGGAGCCCTTTAGAAAGCCCTTTCCCAGTAGGTTACTGTAATTTATGATTTCCAGGAATGTAGAAGAGAGGTGGGAACAAGCTGGGGCTTTTGTTTCTCTTTCTTTTCCTCCGAGGCACCTGCCATCACCAAGGCAAGTGTATCTCTAATTATCTCACTTTCTTGAGGACCAGTGTTGTTTATCAGGAAAAATCTGTTTCCCATCCTTCCTGCATGTGGTGGGAATAAAATACTCCTACTAGCTTTGTGACATGTAGCGCACTCAATTTAAAAGAGATCTTTTATTTTCTTTTCAAGTGCCTTTTCTGTTAGCCCCATACAGAGATCTTTTATTTTCTTTTCAAGTGCCTTTTCTGTTAGCCCCATACTTTTGAGCCTATCCGCAGAGTAACTGCATGGTGATTGTTTTTTAAAATCCTCTTGAAGTTTCATTAGATTTTGCTGGATCCTGTAATAAGCTATGACCAATTATTTGAGACCCATGAGTATAAGAAGTGCATTTATTTTGCTAAACTTTATTTTGCTCTCTTCTGTTGCCTAGGGCTCATATTTGTTTTGTGTGACACCTTATAAAAGTATTAGAAGACTGTGGGCATACAGAGAGGGAGGTGATTGCATAATTAATGACTGTCTCCATGGAAAGAACAATATTCCATTTCTCCCTGATATCACCGGTAAAGGAAAAAAGAAAGGTAGGAAGGAGGTGGTGGTGGTTTCAATCTTCCTCATTAAAACCTGCAAAGGAATTATCAATTACATCAGCCTCAGTGTTGACAGAGCAGATGAGTTGAAGCGTAAGCCCCTCTGGCGGTCTATTGCTTGTCAGCTGAAAATGGAGAGGGCTGAGATGAAGGAATTGTGGAGGGCAGTTTGAGCAGCTCACACTTGCATGGTGCTTGGCTTCAGAAAGCCATCTGCTCACAATGCTTTCCTAAGACATGCATGCATTTCCAATGGAAAGTAGTTCATGTTTATAATCTCAGTTTCTCAATCTCCCTCTCACAGACGTAGAGAGAAAATGCAAGGCAAGGCAGAATCAGACACCATACCTGTTATGCAGAACATTAAATTAAATCTTTGAACCCAAGTTTCTATTCCTCTGTGTTCCAATTAAGTTAGTAGGCTTGAAAAGATATAGAGATAGTTAATTTTCTTCATAGCAGCTTATATGGTGCTATGTTTTGGATTTGTGATGAAAGCTGTGTTGAGAACACAGGGACAGCGTCAAGGCCTTTTCTGTTTCTCATGCTGCCCTGCCAGTGAGCAGGCTGGGGGACATAAAAAGTTGGGAGGAGACACAGCTGGGACCGCTGACCCCAACTGACCAAAGGGATATTCCGTACTATATGATGATGTGCTCAGCAATAAAAAGATGGGGGAAGAAGGAGGAAGGGGGGACATTCAGAGTTACGGCTTCTGTCTCCCCAAATAACTTATGTGTGATGGAGCCCTGCTTTCCTGGAAATGGCTAAACATCTGCCTGCTGATGGGAAGTAGTGAATGAATTCCTTATTTTGATCTGCTTGCATGCACAGCTTTTGCTTTACCTATTAAACTGTATTTATCTCAACCCACAAGTTTCCTCATTTTTACTCTTATGATTTTCTCCCCCATCCCACTGGGGGAGGGAGCGAGTGGCTGTGTGAAGATGAGCTGCCAGCCAGGGTTAACAAACAACAGTCCTTTTTGGTGCCCAACATGGGGCACGACCCTGGGATTAACAGTCCCACACCCCCATGCCAGTAAAATCTGTCTCTTTGGGCTTAATGTTTTTGTCTTGAAGCATCATTTGTTTACAGCAGTTCAAAAGGGATGCAAAAAGGACCCTGTTGAGACCTGGCAGTAATTACCTCTACCGAATATAGACTTAAGTGCAAGTTGAGTGTAAAACAGAGGTGAGCAACTGCTTTTTTCAGGGAAATGAGTCCTTGTTCTGTGTGTTGGAGGAAACTGGAAGCTGGACCCTTCTCTTCCCTTGCACTGGGGATCTAGCCCATGACAATGTAAGGGCGTGTTCTCTTCAGAGGGTTAACGTATGTACCTTGGCGATTCACTATCAGTTCATTAATCAATAAAGAGCTGACTTCTTATGCAAAACTGAGCTTCTAAAATTTTCATGATTGCCTAATGGAAGGGACCAAAGAAAAGCCAGCCAAAGCCTGTCGGCTATTTGGGATTCGAATATGCATAAATTTCCATTCACAATTAATGCAGCGGTGCACTCTGCGTGAAGAGCAAAATCACAGGTTGTCCCTGAAATGATTTTTAGATGACTTGGAGGCACCCGGTTTTGTTCTTTGTTTGTGTACTTAGGACAATAAAAGCCTCAAGGGATCCTAGAGGGTTGTCTTGGATCATTTGTGCTAACTAATTCAAAGTGAAATGGCCTAGCTGCTGGATTAGAAGCATTCATTAAGTTAGTAATTTGTTTTTAAAAACTTTGTGCTATTTCTCTCTGTGTTTTTCTTTTACTTAAAAATTAAAAGCCTCATTGTACCAGAATAGAGAACATTAATTTAATAATTTGCAAATTTCAACGAATAAATATTACTCAAGATATTCCTTCCATAAGAAAGATTTTATTTTTTTTTTTCCAGGTAGGATACTGCAGATTAGCCAAAGTGTCACATCAGACTGAATGGATTGGTCAAAGTACACATGCGCATTAATAGTGCTATCATTCAATCCTAAGTCTTTTGGTAGGTCTAAGTGTAAGATTTTGCATATGACAGCATAGGAAATAGTATGTGGAAACCACTAGGGTTAGAACAAGGTAAGAATGGGGATAGTAATTTTGCATAAATGAGTAACAATAGAGGCAGCTCCTGCCAGTTTAACTTAAGTTAGCATATAACTAAGTCAGATAAGTCAGATAACTGGGAAAATTTAGAGACACAGGTCAGAAGAGCTTGGTCTCATCAGAAAGCACATGGTAAACTTATTTTATAAGTTACTTAGATTAAGATAAAGCAGTATTACAATGTTTGACCATCTTGTATAAGGTATATACTGAGATAGCTTTATGCAAATGATTAAAATGAAAGAAAGGCCATTAGGGAGAAGGTGCTCTCCTCCTATTAAGCCTGTGCTCATGTAGAGATTCTCATATGTTGATACTTCAAAAATACCTCTGTGACTTTAGCTCATGAATTTAGGTAACTTGGGCAAGGTTTCTGCCTTAGTGAGTTATTTTCTTTAGAAATAATCTTTATATTTGCTTTGTATAGTCCTTCATATGCACTTTCCAATGTAATTGTTGGCCGCATACCCTTTATATCTCTGTGTGACAGGATATGTATGAATATGCTATTTACTTATTTAGTCATTGCATTGCAGTTTCAAACAAGAATTATTTTTATCCTTTACAGTTGCTTGGTGTGGGTTACTTGAACTCTGTTGATTCTCTGCTAATGTCAACATGTGAGAGCCACAGAACCTGTCTAGTTCATGTTCTCTTTTACTCAAAACTTACTTGTTGCATGTGCAAGGAATGTGCAGTATTGCCAAATGGATAACCCCATGGAGACTGAAATTATAGCTTTCTGTGGGGGGCTTGTGCCTGGGACGAAGCAAATTCCAGAGCAGCAGGGACCTGAACTTGGGCGGTCTCCATCCTGCGCTGATCTTCGAGCACAATCTGTCTGATTTTACCAAATCTCTCAAAGAGGTCTGGCCTTTAATTCAGTGCAGAAGGAAAACAAGTGGTAAAGCTTCAGGTATTTTCTCAAAATGTAATTCCTGTTTGATATTAATCTAGTCCCACATATTCTAGCAATCAGGAGCACATTGCTGGAGGAAATGAACTACCGCCTGGCTGGATTCCACTCCCCTCCTTAGTTCAGTCTGCCCAATAATTTATATAATGCTTAGAAAGGGAAGCCAAGAGTTGCTTTAAATGGAGGGAGACCTGTACTCATACCCCTACTAAAAATCCATCACGTTTCTCCCTAAGCTACCGCCTGTTTTCTGTGAAAGCTTGAAACAAGCTGAAATAAACAGGAGTTCACCTCAGCTGGAGGTGAATCAAATGCTCTTCCAGTGCCGTTCTTCTATGATGTCTCACAGACATCATAACAACTGCAAACGGGTAAGCTAGTAGCTCTATGTGACTGTTTCCACTGTTCTGTTGCCATTTCACCTTTCACAGGTTTGCCAGTATTTTATATTCATATTTGGTATTCACCCTAACTCATACACTGTTCATTTTCTGCAGCATCATCAATAACAACGTTGGGGTTTGCTTGTAAATTGTTGCCCAATAGAATTCAAAACCAGTACCTCAGTAAAAAAGAATAAAGAAAACCCAGTTTACATTCTTATCTGGTTTAGAAGCTGAAAATTGAGGAAAAAAGGGATGTTAAACTTGAGGTGTCACATAATTTGCTTTCACCTAGAATAGTCTTTATGCTACCCTTTGAAGATTTACTCCATTTGGGGATTGTCTCTCCGCCTTCCTCAAGAGCCTGGATGAGAGCTGTTTGCCCTTGAAGGCTGCTTCTGGTTAACAAGAGTTGTCCTCCCACACTCTTGATTACTGCTTCTGGTGAGGATGAGTGAATAAAAAACCAAAAGCACTGAAAATGTCAGAAATATGCTTTTCCTTGTGATATTTTAATGAGGTTGCAGCTTATGGTAATCAAGAAATTCCCCACTCTGGGTAAAGAAAAGGGGTTTATGTTAATCTGCTGTGACACTGATTGTTTTCCTGGCGAGAAATGATGTTCTGCCTGTGTAGCTGTGTGACAGCAGCCACAGCCTGTGCCACCTCGCTGCGGGGCCTGGAGGCTCAGAGGCGGGTTTGGGAAATGGGTGATAGAGAGTTACTCTTGTTTGACATGAGCTATCTAGGTGTCTTTTACAGGCATTGTATTAAAGGCCTTTGACCACCGCCTCAGGGAAGGCAGAACTTTCTGTGTTTTCTTTTTGCACATGCAGTGGTTTCTGAGACCAAGAATATATTACACCTTTTAAAACATGCAATTACAGTTAATGAGAATCTTCCTGTTGAAATTTAATTTTATGGATATGTTAACTCTCTGCCTTAAACATTACTTTCATAAAAGCAGTTTTCCCTGGCAATTTTTTTGGCTTGTATTTAGAAACTTTAAAAACCAACAGATTGGGCTTTCGTTATAGTTAAAGGGCGAGAGTGTTGGGCAGTTTTGGATAGAAATTTTTCAATTGGTACTGTATAACTAACCAGGATCATATTTCAATGAGAAGTGGAACTGTTTTACCAGACACTGGGAGAGCCTGGATTAACCTGTAGTCACAACACTTGTATGTATTGAAAACATTGTCTTGCTTACCCACACTATGCTCTTCCATGCAGGAATATATATTGCTCCTTCAGACTGTGTTCTGTTGGCCCTGGAAGTCCATTGGCTTTGGGGAGATGAATGAAAGGTAGAGGAGAAAAGAAAGCTTATTGCTAGTTGGTAAAAATGAGCTTTGTAGGAGGCTGCAGTTCCAAGAAAAACTTTTTGGATGTCTACAAATAAAAAAAAAAAAAAAGACAATCACAAAAGAAAGTGATTGTCTTCTGAAATGGAGGGGTAATTTGGGAGCCTCAACAGCACACTAAAAGCTTCGGATATCGCGCTTTTGGGAAGATGGAGTTTGTTGCCTTGGATAAAAAAACGGGTGAATAAATCTATTGTGTTCATCCAGAGATAAATAGGAAAAAACAGACACTCATGAGAGGAGTACATTCAAGCTGATGAATTACAAATAATCTACTATATGTGAGTATATTGAAAAGATAAAATCCAGAGGCAAACTCGCATGTATAAGGTGTAGTCCTACAAGAGTGCTTGTGCACGTCTTTGAAAAGTTACACTTTATATAGAGGGAGTTGGGAATAGAGTTTCATCAAGTACAGGCCAAACAGAAAAGACTCCTTTTTACACCCACATTGCCTGGGACAGAGACAGTCACTTCACTAATTCCTACTATTTTTCTCGGAAAGTTCCTCTTGTAAGGAGGCTGGAACAAGTACTAGGCGCAAGTTGGATAGTCATTAAAAAACCCCTCACACCACACATTAAATGCCACCCTGTGCTTCAGAAAATAAGAGCCTGGCTCCCATGTGTTCTTGGGCATGCAACAATTCAGCTGAACAGTATCTTTACCTGGAAGCGTTGTGCAGGACCTAGTTATGTTGTGAAGCTGGGTGCCTTTAGGCACACATTCTTTCTCTGTCTCTCTTTCTCTTTGCTTGAGGCCCAGTAATTATATCTGTATTTTGGGAAAACACAGACAGACCTCCCAACAGACATATAAAATCTCCCGTCTGGACTGCTTTTTATTTCTTGTCACAGAGAGAGGGAGAAGGGCATGACTAGCTTTCAAAACTGATTGCCTATATGAGGGACTGAAGCATCAGGAAGGACAAATGGTATTAATGCCAATTTGTAAAGTGAGAGAGGACTCTAGAAGGTGTGGGAAGTTCCACATTTTTCAGAGGCCTGGTTTTCCTGCATCAGAAAGATAGCTGGTAGGTGATTAAGAACCAGAAATCTTTTTACTGCAGTTTTCAGAGTTGCCATTCTATATGCAAGTAAGGCAAATCTCCCTAGCTTTCCTGTTTTCATCCTCTTTGTCCTGATCCCTTTCCCTTTGCTCTGTTCCCTCAGTCACATCTGCTGTGGAAATCTTGTCTCCAGCTGGAAGGATGAGATGCATGGAAACTTTCCAAAGCTGTATGTTGATGATAGCATAGGGGGCTCAGTTGAACAACAAACATGTTTTTTTAATACAGCTAAATGCAAGGTTATTCATCTAGGAATGAAAATTGTAGGCCATATCTATATAAGATGGAGGTTTATTTTAAAAAGCATGATTGAGATAAAGGACTGAAGGATCAGAGTGGATAATCATGGCAACACAAGCTCTAAGGACGATGTAGTAGCAAGACGAGGCTATGTAGTCCTTGATTGTGTAAATAAAGATCAATCAGAAGCAGAGGTGCTGCTACCACCATATGTAGCGAGACTGTATACAGCTTTTGCATTTAAACCATGATTATCTGAAAAGTAGGAATTCTGTTTTGCAGGGTGTTTCAAGGCATAGTCATCGTTTTTAGCCCTGCAAACCAAAATTGTTTGATTTTTGTTACATGAAAGCTAAAGAACACAAAGGAAGTCAAGCTAGCCTGTGACTCCCTGGGGCCATCGTGGACTTAAATTCAAGTGATGGGTTGATTGCCCCACAGGGTGCCTTGTAATCTGGGTACATGTTGGCACCTGGTGCATTTGAGCTTCCATGACTATCCCAAGAAGGCAGACGCCTCCTTTCCCTGCCATCACAGAGCTCCCATCCCATGGGAGTGCTGCAGCAAGGCCTGGGCATGTTTGCCCTTTTGGACATTCCCTCAGAAGGACACCCAGGAAGGGTGTTCTTCCTACCAGGTTATGGCTCAAGCTTTGCAGGTGTCTGCTTTGCTGGGTTTGGATCAGGGATTTGAACACGAGATTTTCATGTCAGGAGTGGTGCCAGGAGAGGTCTTTCGCAGCACATTATGAACTACTGTTTTCTCAGTTTGGGTCCACTGAACGTCAGTAAATTACAAAAACTGCAATAACTCCAAGTGGAGACAATCAGCACAGAGCACTGCTGTTTTAGTGATTAGGTCAATCCCTCGGATTACGGGAGTTAAAAACACAAGATCCCTGCTTTGAACTGGGATGACTCGAACGTTTGTCAGCCACATCCCTGGAATATATTTCCATTGTTGGTCTAATTCTGAGGCAGTTCAGAAATCTCCTGTAAATCAATATGCTTCCATGGAAAGCTTTGGCTTTCATTGAGAAAAGGTGTTTCAAATAAAAGAGTATTTGCAATCAACTCTATTTCGTATTTTAAAAAGCATATTGGCAAACTGAAATGTCTAGAAAAGAGCTACAAGAAATACTGGAGCCCTGGAAAATCTTCTTTCCTACAAAAACTCATGACATTCAGTCTTTTTAGTTTATTTTTAAAGGTAAACGGTGCCTGTTCACAGTAGACAAGTGCCTATAAGAGGAGCAGATTTACTAGGAGACAACATTTTAACCTTCTGAAGGCATAAAAAGCTGCAACAAGGCTCTCATGGCTGGGAGCTGAAGCTACTCAAATTCAGAACAGAAATCAATGGCAAATGTTTAAAATAAGGATAATCAATCACTGACGCACCCTTTAGAGAAATGGATTATATCTGCCAGCAACTGCTGTCATTAAACTAGGATTATTTTAAAACTGTCTCAAGATTCAGTAGAAAGTTTTTCTATAAAATAAGTTTTAATTCAAGTGGAATTTCTGAACTTGCTGTAGGAATCGCTTGATGATATCCCATGGTCTATTTTATGCAGAAAGTCAGACTAGGTGATTATATTGATCTTTTCTAGATAAAGTTTTGCAATTACTTTTTCTGTCTCCTGAGTTATTGTGAATGATAATAATAAAAAATATTAGGTCAAGCAAAATGATTTCTCACTAGACATCCAGTCAAAATCTATTTAAATGAAACAAAGCTTGTTATCCATTCCTTTCCTTGAATTTTCCACTTACTAAAATATGATTTAGGTGATTTTTCAAAAATATTGCTTTCTTCTGACATTTTCATGAAAATATTTCAATTATTCATTCCAAAACATTAGCTTTTTTCTTTCCCAGGTATAATTTTTGAGAAAATTTAAACAAATAGCTTCGCTTGACTCAAATACGTATTTTTCATTCCAGCACTGAAGGAGCCTGTACCTTGTCATCTTGCCTCAAATGGCAGGATTTTAAGAAAAGAATCTGAACTCGCTCTCTGGTACTTTTCCCCTTACTGAAGGGCTCAGAGGCCGTGGGCTTACATGCCAGCTTTCTCCCTTGAAGATTTGCTAAATAGCAATCTTAGTTCTAGAAAAACTACAGCAAAAATATGTAGATACTTGTTTATATGGTTGTTCACTAGTTATGCTTAAGAAATAGTAGCAAATTGCCATGAGAAAGGCATATAAATAGCTGATGGAGGCACATTAGTATCAGACCACCTCACTGCTGAATGGGCTTATAGCTGGCTACAAGAAAACACTAATGCTGAATCTCGCCAGTATCAGTGATGATTTCTGCACAGGAAATAGATTATTCTGCCCAATTTCACTCTCTTTTTACTAGAGATTTTATAGGACAGTTCCAAATGGTACACAGAGATGTACTCATGCAAATTTCCCCAGAAACGAAAGAGAAAGCTTATGAGAAAATTTTAGCCATAAACGTATGATGATTTGTCTTCTAAACGTCCACTTCTTCGTGTTCTACTAAGCATGCCATTGACAACAAAAGGCCCTGGGAATACGGAGAGGTGGTGAACTTAAGAACACAGAGATGGCATTCTGGGATGGCATCCCTCATGCTTTCTCACTGTGTTGTGAATCTAACTTGTTGCTAAAAATACATTTCTTTTGAACATTCCCTCATTTAGTGTAAAATAAGAAGCTTGCAAATGGATTAAGTTTCAAAGAAGGTTCAGTACATGCTTTGGATTATCAGAGTCTCTGCCTGAACTGTTGTTTCATTTCCAAAATAAATAGTGCCATCTAAAAAATGTCTCAGCTGGAAGACTGCAGTAATCACCTAATCTCATTATTTTCAAAAATTTGCATGCTGTGACTGCAGAAAAGAAAAAAGGTTCGGAATCCAGCTCCATTTGTCTTGGCATCCCATTTCAGATAGTCCTAAAGATGAACAGGGTTCTCATAACCCCTGAAACTTAGTTTATGAGAAAGAATGCTGCCTACAAAGAGGCAAGTTCTTGTTCAGATGCAGCCTCTTGCACAGTGAGAGCATCACCACTGGCATCTCCATGACTCCAGAAGTCTGTGCCCCTCCACACAGGATGAAGGGTTGCCACTAGGTCTTTCCCCGAGGTGAAAGCTGAGGGATGGCAGGAGAGGAAAGAGAAAGGGTGTCAGGGCTGGNGTGTTGGGTGGGATCAAGAGCTTAATTTTAATTCAAAAAATAGTGCTGACTGATGAAACCTGAGTTGATTCATTATCTCATCTACCAGGCCTGTTTCTGTGCATAATTCTTATTAGCTTACTTTGTGTTTGTGGTTGGCTGGCAAATCAAGTTACAGAGCCGCATATGAAACATCCCTCTTCTAAGGCTGGAGAGAAGAAACCCCTTTGGATCCTGATTTGAAGAGCCTGAAGCATTGGACAGGTGGCAGAGCATCCTGGGTGGCAGCCTGGGGTCCCCAGCTGGGAGAGCTGCCTGTGAAACTCCTCCATGGGAATGATTTATCATTGCATTGCATTTCCCTCTGATTAAACAGCAGACAACAATCATCTTCAGCTGCAGACACATTTGTAATGATGAATGTGTCATGAAGAATATACTGCCTTCTCAGAGCACTGAAAGAAAGTGTAACTTTTTTTCTAGGCTGCTGTTATAGTTATTCTGTTGAGTTTGAATTGCTTTCAATATATGCCATGGATAGGAATGGACCTTCTGGGATGTGTTCAGATGCGGACTTTCAAAACATCCATCTACCTCATTAATAAACTCAGAGCCACATAAGGACCTAGGCACTGCAATGCCAGACTTTTTGGTTTGCTTCTCTTCAATGGGAAGGGCCCAGAAAATTCCCTTTGTAAGGAGCTGGGTGCCTTGGAGAGGAAGGCCTGAAAGCTGGCTTACTGGGGAAGAGCTGCATGTTTTGGTTAACTGGAGGGCAGTGAGGAAAAAAAGAGGGCTTAATAAAATTGAACACTTTCTCTTGTACTTTGTATTCCTAGGTGCAACTTTGCCCCAGCTTGCTGCCTGTTTCTCAGACTTGGAGCAACACTTTAGTGGCCCAATGGTTTGCCTAGCTCTAGAAAACCTTTGTTCGCATCCCCGTCTGTCATGTCCAAGAAGATTCAAGCATCCATCTTCATTTGAATCTGTAAGAACAACTGATGCAGCTAAAACTCTTCTGCTTATTGGGCTAAACAGAGTGATCTCCTAACCTTGTGGTTGGAGAACTGACAAAAAAGAGAAGTCAGTGCTAGTAGTTGGCCTAGTTAATATCTAGGCATCAATAGGTATCAGCTGCCCTAGCTGAGTATCCTAACATCAGGTATCCAGTGGGTGAGGAGTCATTCTTTACTCCAGTCTAGTTTAAGTATTTCTTGAAAAGAAGGAAAAGTTCAGCCAGGAGATACCAGGAGACACTGCTGGTAGCCTGGTCTTACTGCCAGTGTGGGGCATCGCTGGAAGACACCGTCCTGCATCTGTCCAGGGTCGTGGGAGCGCAGGCTGGCATGGTCTGCCCAAGTGCCGTCGCCATGGGGGAGGACTGCTAAAGGTGGGTTGTGCTGCCGTGTTGACAGTGTGGGCAGCAGAGCACAGCTGGCAGGTTTGCTCCCAGAACATGTATTGCCTCAGGCCAGACAGGCAGAGGAATATTTGTTTATGAGTTTTTGAATCCCAGCAGAGCTTGGGAATGAACCGAGAGTCTCCCTGGTCAGCACTCAGCAGGCAGAGGCAGCTCTAGCAATGCAGCTGCAAGTTTTTAGGCACTAGGGATGTTTTACCAGTTCTCTACATAGTCCTCTACTTGCAATTCTTGTTACTGCAGAGGGACCCTGCGCCCAGTACTTGCATACTCAAAGTCCTTGGTCAGCTACCATGTAAGTTCTTCTTAGCTCCTTTAAGTAGAATAGTTTTCTCTGTCATTTTGTATGGCTGCTTCTCTGTCCTTCTGGCAAAATGCATGGGTATGTTGGGTATGTTTTATTGTCTTTCTGTATTACAATTGTTGCTGAAACTTCTGGACTATTTGTTTTGTTTCTTATGTCAGAAGTGTGGGCACAGGGGAAATGAGACCTGTTCGGTATTGCTGACTTCTGCTGAAGACACTTATTCACTTTTCCCCCTTACTGTGGACTAGTGAACTGAAGTCAATCACCTTTCCCTTCTCCTTTGCCATTACAGTCTCTGTATGAGAAATGTGATAAAGCCAGGATGGAAGTTACTTTACACTACAGAACATAGCTGGGACTACTTAAAATAACTTGTTTATCACCAGGAAAAGAAATCTTGTCTTGCTTTTTCCTGAACGTAAATATTATACCTATCTAGCTCTTTTTTTGCACCGGCCTTAAAATCAGGTTAATTTGCTCTGTGTTTCTGTACCCTTGCCTTCTTCATGTACACCAACAGTAAACTATTAAATGAAGGAGTGAAAACGGGACACTACACATTTCCTCATACCTCCCTTGGAAGGTGAACAACATTTTGGGGCTTTCTGGCCAGAAAACAGGGTTCGCTCCTTACTGGAAGCCAGCTGTAGATAATTTTTTTCTGTGTTTCGCTCTCCATGCTCCTTTCAGGCTGTTCTAGTTTTCTCTCTCACTCTTGAAGACCACGCAGTAGTCAATGCTAAACAAGGAGGGACCTGGAGACTCGATGGCTTCGTGCAGGACTGCTGCTCTGCACCAGACAGTGCCGCACGGGGCACTGACCCTGCTGAAAACTCCTGATTAAGACACAGCAGCATCTGACATCTAATTGCTTTGTGTGGGAGTTTTCAGTGAAACATCCTGAGAGGGTAATAACTTCTGCAATTGATGGCACTTCTTAGAGCCCTTCTCGTTATTTAATTGATTCCAGGCTGATGCTTCCTAAGAAAAATGCTGGTTTTGTGTGCTTGAGCTGTTTATTATCCATTAATAACCACGTGGGTGGACAGCTGTATTGTGCTGATCAATACACAGAGCTTAGCTCCTGAAACAGAGGGGTGCAGGAAATTTGGCACCCAGGCTGTGCAGAGAGGAGAGCTCCCTTCTTGCTGTACAAGGGTCCTTCTTGCCCTTGCTCAGCTGGCATAAACCCTTCTGGGGTCCATCGCTCCCAGGTGTCTGGAGAGGCATGTTTGCACCAGGCATGAAGCTGAGCCATCGCCTCCCAGCTGAGGAACAGAATAAAAATGGGACAGCAAACATCGGTGCTCGAGTCTGGGAAAAAGTACTGCTTTTCAGTGTTTTCCTGAGGCTTAAAATAGCAGATTTCTGTTTTGTTCTGCTCAAACCATACTCACTGCACAATGACGTTGAATACAAATTTTAATATAAATCTTGAAATAAATATTTGTAATAAGGAGATGGTAGTTATTTATACTTCAGCTTCTCTGCTTGCCTTTGTAAATGGCCAGCACGTCAACATCCTGGTCTTCAGCTTTTTCAATGAGGCTGAAAAATATTTTTGGTTGTACACAAATCTGTGTATATGCATTTGAAGAAGACATGGAAATATTAGAGACATTGAAATATAGTTTTCCGATTTACGGAAAACTAGGAAACTATTGTTTTGTTTTGTTTTGTTTTGTTTAGGATTGGAACAAAAACTTGGTTCTACAACTTCCCATGAAATGAGAAATCCTGAAAAAACATCTGTTTTGAAAATTGTATGTTATATGGTGCATGACTTCCACTGTTTTGTCATAACACCATATAGAAATATATACAAAATGCAATGAATAAATGAAGGAATTGTGTTAAATTAAACTTTCCTTTTTTACTGAATTTTTCATTTCTGGTTTTGAATTACATTTCTGATGCTTATATCACTACAGGTATGATACTTCAAAAAAACTTGGTTTCACCCTAACATAGTTCCTGACAAATATATGGGTGAGATGTATTCACAAATTGTTACTCAGCTCATATTTGCTCGGAGTTGAAGGTTAGTTTTGAATTATTTTCGGATGAGCTGCTGACCCAATGAAAACCAGCAGAAATTAAAGATAAAAATCATAGCCCTCCCTAAGTTCTAGAGTTTCATCTAGGTTCGTCCTTTAAGTGCTTTGCTTTGGGGCAGTAGTAGCCACCACCATTAACATATTTTGTCATCAACAGACTGTGATCGCTTTTAGTGATTGAGGAACTAGAGATGATTTCAAGGCAGTGACCTAGAGATGAGAGGTACTTTATCTCATTAGAAGATAATCAACACTATCTGGGCCCCTGAGGAATTATTGTTTCATGATTAGGCCCATAACCTAATGGAAAATAAGCCCCTTGGAGGAGGTAACTTTGAACAGAAGGCAAAAGGTAATACAGCAGTAGATATGCTGTGCAATTGAAATTACTTTAAACCAGAGTCTCAGGGCTTCTCCTAGCAAATGAACAACCAAGGGTGGATTTTTATTCTTCAGTATATTGTTTATCCATCACAGTCACAACCTAAGTGTCCAGCATAACAGGAAGAGCAGCAGCTTGTATGGAATTGAATCCAAATCTGTTATTTTTTGTCCCTCCTGCACAAAATGCAAAGTGGGAGAGGGAGGAGAGAATGGAAATGGAAAAAGTGCATGGAAACTACTGCCTGCCCCTTCCTCGACCTTTGGGGCTTTGTCACATTAGACCTTTGCAATCAGATTAGCAGTTTCCTTTGTAAGGCTCCTTTCATTTCAGGTTAGTATTCATATGTGGTAATGTTATTGCAAAGTGACTTTCCTAGCACCTTTGGTAAGATGCATGCTAATAGGGAGTGATGGAGAGGAGCTGACGTGATGGGGATGTCAGACAGTGTTAGCAGAGCAATGCTGCTCTGCTTTTTTCCAGTTTGCACTGCACCAAGCCAGAGTTCTTCGCCATATTTCTCTGTTCACTTCACGTGAAGAGCCTTTGTGGGAGATCAGGAGGGCAGCTCCATGCCAGCCATGACCACTGCAGTCACAGCAGGGAAAGAAAACTTTCCTACAAGAAAGAAAACTTCTCCTACACCCTTGGGAAACTTATCTCAAAGGTAAGTCTGCTGTGTTCAAGGGCATGCAAAACCGGACGTCATGGCATCAGCAGTAGTGGTTATAAGAACCAAATATTCTCCAAGAGGGATGTAGGCTAAAGACATTTCTGGATGCAGAGCAAAGGCGTAAGAACCAATTCATTTTGTTTTCTTCCTCCATGCAGTTTGCAACTTTGCATAATGGATTTCTCTCCTTTCCTCCCATCTCTACTTTTTATCTCATGCCTTGCACAGCCCACGTCAGGAGTACATCTGAGACTGTGACTCTTACTGTGAGCACAAGCAACTAATTAATCATTAAGGAGTAATTTTTTTCCCTAGCATAATACTAGTTACTATAATTATTGTTACAGCTGCATCTATAAAATCTAACAAAGGCTGGAACCCCGGGGCTGTGCACACCTGGGCTGGGAAGAATCTCATTTAACTGTAGATGTTCAAAAGAAGGTCTTCTGAGCTACTCCCCCTGGCTCTCCCTATCACCAGTATAGGCAGAAACAACTCTATCCAAAGAGGCCTTCAACCTGTTTAAATAAGGATCCTGTTCCAGAGAAAATTATGTTTCTACATTGCCCCTAGGAGGGTGTCCTACTTTTGACAGATGAAGTGTGACATGCCTCATCTTCATTTCTTCCTGTGGCTTCATAGTTCTTTGCAAACACCATTGACTTTTCAACACTTTCCACTCTGAACGGTGTCTGCCCAGGGATTAACACATATTTTAGCATCCATCTTTTAAAACATATATTCCTCCCTTTTATAAATAGTTCCCATTTGCAGGGTCCAAATTGTTGAAGTAGCACTTACCTAAGTGTTCATAAAAGCATAATCTTGCTGATTGTCTCCTTTGGAGTACGACACAAACATGCCCACAACAAAAAACATGGCCACTTTTGTTCTCCGTGAAGTGCTGTAGAAATCTGCTTACGCTTGTTTTAGTACGGTGCATCTCTTTGATGTCCTCTGCTCAAGGCTGTGCACAAGTCCTACAGCCCCTTACTGCCCTGTGCAAATTTATAATGAGGTGTTTGAGCAGCAGCACTCAGCTGGCTTTGTCACCAATATCTATTTGTAGCCCTCCTGTATGCAGTTTCTCCAGGGGCTGCCTAAGCAGGACCGATTCCAGTGCACTGCCCTGACGTGTAGCCCTCCCCGACACCCTGTGCTTTGCCACCCAAAACATCCCCTCAGAGAAGCTAGCAATGTGGGAAAACAAGGTTTGGAGGGGACTTTAGATCAACGTGGAGACAGATTTGCTGCAAGCCTGTGCTTGAGAGGTATTTTCACTAGTAAATATCTCCTAGGCCGTGGTGTACAGACACTGTTGTACACCCAGTGATGGAAGATCAGGGCTCTTGTGTCCACTGCACAAGTGAAAATGGTAATGGGCCGTTGAATGAGAGAGAATTTTTCCTGTTCCCCTCCAAAATTTTGGCAGACAGGCAATCTCTGAAGAGTTTTATGCTCTTTTTCCTTCCTTCTGCCCAGGGAAGACTAGATAAACCAATATACATTTTTTTAAGAGCCTTTTCATTTTTCTTATTGTTTTTTTTTTTTTTTTTTTGGTATTTAAGCTTTCTGAATTAAAGATATTTGAACGAAAAAATGAACTTTTTTAAAAAAGTGCTAACAATAGTCTCTTAAGAGACGTTTGATTTTTTCCCAGAACATTTCAAAACCAGGCAACCCATTGAGATTGACCCCTTCCCACCAAAAAAAAAAAAAAAAGAAAAAGAATTTAATAAATCAGCATTTTGTAGTGGAAAAAATTTTCATTGGAAAGCTCCCAACCAACTCCATTATTTTGTAATTGTCTAGCTCATGTCTTCTCAACACGATGTGAAAGGCACCAAACAGAAGACACTCCTCCTCCCTTGTATAAAATTATGTGGTTTTTCTTTGCCATACATGTAATGGAAAATACATCAATTAAAACCATTGAAAACTTTTGTTTTCTTTATTTTTCATTTTAGGAACAGAACATGACAAAATCTGGGATTTGATGTCTGTATTTGAAATGTCTCATTTATATTTTCTATAGAACATTCACTATTTTAATGACTAAGCCTGTGTACACTGAATTCTGCCCTCATCTTTATCTGTTGGCTACGCTCAGGAAAGCTGAAGCCTAACCCTTCTGTTGTAATACATGCAATCATCAGCAGTAGCTTAACCCTTGTTACCCAAAATGGCAGCCTGGCCAGATGACCTGGGAGTATCTTAATTTGTGCCAAAGAATGTGACTTTTACAAAGGGAAGCTCTTGCTCCTTTGTGCTACTGGCACTTCTTAGTCTTCCCATCTGTATGGGGAGCTGAGCTATATCTTCTGTGCTGGAGGGATTTAACTCCTTTGACTCCCTATTCTTTTTTAGGCTGGAGTTTTAGCAGGAATAATTATATGATGCCACCTATCTGTTGTGCCCATACTCCCAGAAAATTATTTGGTGCAGCTGCCAGCAGTAATGCTTCCATTTGGGAATATTCCTGGTGTGCCATATGGATCCAATCACCCCTGCTCAGCCCTGCTCCCGAGCATTTTTCATCTGCAGGCAAAATCATAGTAGCGATTATGGTGGGTGTCAAGGAAAGCCTTTGGTCTCTAGACTTAAATGAATTAACTCAAGAGATTCTTGAGGCATTCCTCCTTGTCTCCTTCCCTCCTACATCACTTCACATTTTTAAGCCAAAGGCTTTGCTTTCATGGTGATTTATTCAGCACCTTTAGCAAGCTGTTAATGAGAGAGTGAAACCTGGAGAGCTAGCTCAGACACTTCGGAGACAGGAGCGGAAGAAAAAGGAGCAAGGGGAGGGAGGAAGGAGCAAGGGAGGGAAGGAGGGAGGGGGGGAAAGACAGAGCAATGACTGAGGGCAGAGGAAAAGGGTATTTTTTTTTTTTTTCCATTTCTGTGATATCATTCTTGCTGGTTTTATTATTCTCCCTGGTTCTGTGTCTTGGTAGAAATGAAGCTGGCAAGCTCCATTGAGAAGAAGGCAGCAGAGTCAATTTCCTAGTGCTGCCAAGTAGGTTCCCATGTCTAGACGGTGAATAACATGGTTGGCAAAAGGCCAGAAACAGAGTTAATGGATTTACAAAATAGCAGCATTTCTCTGTATTGATTTTCTCAGGGTGTTTCCAGAACTCAGGGAGAAGTAGGTAGTTACACTTTACAATTTTTTCTGCTAATAAAAGCCCTCAGAGGGAAGCACTTAATGAAGACACTTCTGATCTGAGGGACAGCTGTCTAAAGATGTCTCTCCAGAGGGAGAAGATTAATAGTATTAGATATTACATTAATTGTAAATATTACTGGCTGTATGTGGAGATTGAGGTGAAAATTTTTATTGTGCTTGAGTGTGATTCTACTCTTTTAAAGAAAAAGGTAACCTTGTTCACAGCCCAGTGATGAAACTGTAAATCTGACTGAACAGTTTAGGCAGGGAGATGAGTAGTTTGGCACAAGCCACATCACTTTTCCCCTGTGTGCCATCCCCCTCTGGCAACAAAGTTTTCTAAATGCGTTTGATCAGTGAAACATGCCTAAACTCCTCAGGGAAGACAAACTAAGCTTTTAGCATCAGTGCTCTGCATTTCCAGATACCATTGTTTGTAGTCTTTCTGTAATGGTAAGTGAACTTAAATGCACGTACAAAAAAAAAAGGTGTGCTTGCTGGAAAAACGGTTTTTTTGGACTCTCCTTTCCAAAACACATAGAGCAGGGGATTAAGTCTTGGACTGTCATGCTGTGTTTCAAATAGGATTGGCAGCTCCACCCATTTTGAAGTTAACCCTCCTATTTGCAGAAACCTCTTCCATCTGTTAAAACTCTCACCGTTGGCATCTTGAGGCCCCCTTGAAGCCATATGTTGGCAATTATAGGATGGTGTAGTGTGTGTGAGAGAGAATTATTTGGACTGTTGCGGTACACTGACAATTTGAGTTATGCATATGGTCTGTGGTGTGATGGTTAGCATAGAGGGGTCTGAAAAAGGTACTTTGTTCTTTGAAGGGAAGAGATGAATCAGAAATAAGTACTTAGACTGTGGCTTGGAAAAACAGAGTTCATGTACCTATTTGTGCCTCTATTGTAATCTTTACAAGTGTCTTTTGACTGTCAGGATCTACCTGTAAAAGAGGCATAGTAGTATTTTCCCACCTCACGGCTTATTGGTAGAGTATACGCTTTGCAGAGTGCAAGAGACTTGCAAGCAGAGGAATATATTCAAACACATAAATTTATCTAATTGAGAAAAAGGCAGATGAAAAAGTGGATTTTCTGGCTTTCATTTTGGAAAACTTATGGACAGAATGGTGGTGAAAGGGCTGAAGGTGAGCTTGGACTGAAGAAACAACAGAGCAAATGGCAGTGGTGTAAAGTGTGAAGTCCTGAAGAGGTAGAAACAACAAAAATCCTCAAATATTAACAAAGGAAAAATTTAGAAAGAAGAAGAGCAATATAGAGCACCTTATTAAAATTACTTCATTCCGTTCTGGAGCGGCTGGGCTGAAGTATCCTGATCCTGACAGAGCTGATACACCCACTATGCCCAAGAGACCCACGCTTCAATCACTTGTCAAATTGATAGACTGACTGTGCACCAAAAGCCAGATTTACCTGGTCAAGGATGGTCCCCAGTCATTACCACTGGCTTCCTCTGCTGTATCTGAGCCCGTCTGCTCCTGAAGTGGGTGAGAGACAGTATCTTGAGACCCCGAGGAGCTGAAGATATGCAACCTACGTTCTTTATTCCTACTTCCAGATGCTTTCTAGGTATGCTATACAGCTAGGTTTGCATTCATAAGGCAAAGGGAGCTCAAAATACATTTGGTTGTTAGCAGTACCGTCTCCCCCCATAGCAATAACTAAAACCTTATTTTCCTTTGATATAACAGGATGCCTACAAAAGAGTCTTAACTATTCCCTTTTAACACTTGGATGACAGAAATATATAGAGGAATGTCATATTGGAGGCCCTTGTCAGACTGCTGAAGGGACCTTGCAGTTAAAAGGTGAAATCTGAAGGAAGCAGAGTCACCAGGGGAGGTGAACTGAGGTAGGAACAGAGATGTGGACAAAACAAGGACGAATAAAGCAGTGCTCCAGACCTCTCATGAACTTCACACTTGCCAAGAAGGCTGGACCAGATGATCCTCGAGGTCCTTTCCAACCTGGTATTCTATGATTCTATGAAGGCTGGCAAAAACAAAGTTAGAATTTTTCTCTTCATTACTACAGATAGTCTCACAGCCCCACGGCAACTGTAGGGAAACTATTTTTCTCCACTTATTATTCCAGTTTCACATTTTACAGTGTAGTTCATTCAGTAAAAAGAACAAATAAACAAAGATACCACATACAAAAACATTTTTATTATTGTCATAATTCGCTGTTTAATGCAATAGTTTAACTAGGAATACAACTCAGCAGAAGTACATACACATATATTGCATGTAATTTTAGTTGAGTCTTTGAGATATTTCAAACCCTCATCATCTCTGTCCTTCATGAGTTATTTTGGTGAAGCACCTTCTTCCTTCATCCTGCATAACATATTTGAATGTTGCTGAATAACACAGACATTTTTCTTCCAAATGAAGCACGACATTACATCCAAATTCCCTGTTAACATGACTTTGTCAAACTCTGCTTTCACTGTATGAATGTTGTGTATATGTATATATCTATACAGCATATATAAATATATCTCTATAATGTATATATAATCAAGTGGGTCAGCTTTACACAGCTAACCATAAACTTGTGCTTATCTTATTTATACGAGATCAAAGGTACGGCATCAAGAATTTGGCCAGTCCCAACTTGTAAGATCCTCATTTCCCAGTCTTACCATATGATTTTGGATATCACATACATGTAATATATTCCCTTCTTCCTTGCAGTAGGATTTTCTTTTGAAGAAATAATGCAGTTGTTTTTTTATATAAATGAATAACAGGTTTTCCATACCCTTAAGTTAAAAAATGTCTCAAGAAGAGATGAGGTTCTTCCGCGTACATAGAGCTTGAAGAGTAATTGGACATTCATTGTAGTTATATTTACATTATAACCTTATCTGGATAGTATTACACATAATGTATTACTTTTTTACACAGTCAAGATATGGTGTTGGTCGTGTTAAAACACACTATCTAAAGGTATTTACAAACTGCTAGTCTCTAACTTACCAACCACCTTTGCAAAGTGGCACCAGAATTAAGGGATAAGATATAAAAAGGTCTGTTTATTGGCAATCATGGCACTCTCACCAGTGTTGTGACTTTTATTACTACCGCTACTACCATAATGTGCTTCAGCGAAGGGCTGTCTTTGGGGTAGAGGTGTAGAGACAGAGCCTCCAATGGGGGCAGAAATCGTCCCCCTCCTCCCCACAGCCTACATGAGCTGGGGGGAGCAGAGAAGCAATCCAACCGTGACCTGTCTGTCCCTTTGCAAGTTAGGGCATGCCAAGCTTGTCCCCCTGTGCTTTCTTCAGTGCTGCCAGGTGAGACAGTACAAATGTTAAACACCCAGCTAAATCCTTCCATCCAAAGGCCACTCTAACATGGGCTGTGATCATAGGGCCTCAGGTACCACCCACAGCCGATTCTCCCAGACGGTCAAAGCACTCTGGGGCAAAGAAAATAGTTTCTATGTGCTTCTTGGCAGGGGATATATAAAAAGATGAAAAAGAATAGTTACCCAATGGCACTTTTCAGATTACGCAGAGCTTTGGAAGGTAAAAAGACACCAAGATTTGTTTCCCTTTATTTGGTTAATACCAGACTGAAATGTGTATAACATATCTACCCAGTACCCTGAAATATGAGGCCTGGGAGAACTGATGCGCTCGTGTGACCCACTAGTCCCACAGTGTACCAAAAGACGCCATAGCAAAAGGAAGGATGTAAAAATACAGGATAAATAATTGCATTGGTTGTGGTAAATGATTCATGTCTAGCTCAGCCTTGCTATAACTGCATTCTTAGGCTTGGTTTCTCAGTGTATACTCCGACAGTAAGCATTGGAATAAAAGGGGATTCAAGGGAAGGGAGGGCTGCCTTACCATTGCACAGGGCATAAAATTAATCCATATTGTTGTGTGATATTCTACGACAAGAACATTCGCTTTTTGCCATTACCCATCATTGTTTCTAATATGGAGAGGACAAAACTGTGGAGAAAGTGAATTGATTTGGCTTTGTTTCACGTGAGGATTTTTTTTTTTTTTTTTTTTTTACTTCCAGTTTAAAACCTGTGCAGAAAGGATTTACAGAACTTCTCACTCCACACAGTAGCTTGGGCTTCCATGGAGGGGGATTTGCATGCTAGGGAAGTCAGTATTTTTGGTGTGGTTAAAAAGTGTGAATACCAGCATTCACAGTGCCTGAAAAGCAAGAGAAACTGCACACCTGTAGCTGAAACACAGGTGACAGATACTTCTTACAGTGAGGAAAGAAGAAAGCAAGCTTTTTGTCAAGACTGTGACAAAAGAAGAAAGACAGGCAGAGAAATGAGAAAAAAAGCCACAGCAAATTAAGGACCATCTATCAGCTTCCTTCAGGGAAAGATTTTCTATAAATTAGAAAAAAAAAAGGTTTTTTAGAAGACTAGAGCATTTCAGGATATACAGGAACAATAAAAGTGATATTGTATAGAAATCATGTCCCTAGCACGTGTCCCTAGACATGTTATATAAAACATCTTGAGACCCAGGAGTGAAAAAAAGCTTGCTTCTTTTTAGCTTCTTAATTTCTACCACTTGCACTGCTGTCAGCTGAGAGTACAGAGCCATCTAGGAGGAGATCTTTAAAAATATCAAAGGCTATTAGACTCTAAACCCAACTACCTGTCAGCAAACACCCCCAGCTCACAGGACCAGAGTTTGTTTTCCTACTACCTGTTTCTTTCTTATGAGTTTGTCTTCTCAGGAGAAGCAACCTGGTTTGTCAAAAAATAAAGATCTGTAGGACTTATTGTAAGGGGAGGGAGGGAAAAGAAATAACAGCAGCACTCTTGCTGTCCCTCTCAGCTGCATCAGGCCAGTTTTGCAGTATAAGGTGGCTGTGAGGATCCTTTACCTATTTTGTAACGGTTTTGGGTAACAGAAGTGGCAAGAAGAGGTGTTGCCAGTGGAAGTGAAAAATTCAAAGTGTGCCACCTCAGCACCACAGGAGAAACCAGGAGCTGTATCCCTAGGCAGCACTGGGGCAGCTGTCGCATCCATAGGAATTAAGAACAGGGATGAAAATTAATCAAAACTGTGAAGGGGCTTGTGAGTTTACTAGCAAGCCCCACTGCAAAGCAGACACATGGACACATTCAAATCCCTCAGGAGATGAAACAAACAAAAATTATTCATCACATCGTGCCCCTTTTGCAGTTAGGATGGCCAGGAGCAGTTGGGACATCCCGAGGGTTTCCTCACCGGTGTGTAGGCTGTTCTCACCACAGCCACACTCGCTAAAGATGCCTCCTCTTGTCAATATGTTTTCCTCCACCAGAAAAATATAAAAGAGAGGGCTGATAGATTTAGCACTTGCTTTTGTCCCCTTCACGCTTTGTGGATGACAAACAACTGATCCCTGGGTCCATTTGAACACTCCCATCCCAATGAGCATTTGTGAGACAGGAAGGAAGAATGGAAAAAAAAATAAAGGAAGGAAGACAGAAAGAGAGAAAGAAAGAAAAAGAGACAGAGAGAAAGAAATAGAGAAAGAGAGAAGGAAGGAAGGAAGGAAAAGAAAGAAAGAAAGAAAGAAAGAAAGAAAGAAAGAAAGAAAGAAAGAAAGAAAGAAAGAAAGAAAGAAAGAAAGAAAGAAAGAAAGAAAGAAAGAAAGAAAGAAAGAAAGAAAGAAAGAAAGAAAGAAAGAAAGAAAGAAAGAAAGAAAGAAAGAAAGAAAGAAAGAAAGAAAGAAAGAAAGAAAGAAAGAAAGAAAGAAAGAAAGAAAGAAAGAAAGAGAGAGAGAGAAAAGCAATCTGACTTATATAGATGTGTCTGTTGGCTGTGGACTATTTTTCATCAGGCAGTGTTCAAACACTTTGCTGCCTCCAAACAGATCCTCACAATTCCTAATAAATCAAATTAAAATCCCAAACAGAAGGCTGACAGAAATTTTTCTTACGTTTTGTCCTCACTGGAAAACAGATTTCTCAACTTTGCTTCAGCTTTTTTCTTTCTTTCTTTCATTATTTCTTCTTTTTTTTTTTCTTTTTTTTTTAACCACAGTTGTCTTTAATACTCTGAAAAGGTGCCAGTTGGATTGACATATCTTCAGGCTGTTGTCCTCTCCCTGGAGAGTGAAGGTAGGGCTGGCCTGTGACAGTACAAGTCACTTCCCACAGGCTGCTGACATGACAGATCCTGCTGAAGCAGCGCTACCGTCAAAGGTTGGTTGGGCCTTTTCAGTTTTAGCCTGTTTCTGGAAATAGTTAAGAGGAAGGAAAAGAGAGGGCAAGAAGTGCTAGTTGCATTTTTTTTTTGTTGTTTGTTTGTTGGTTTTTTTCCTCATGAGTCACCTGTACAGTTTTCTCAATTTCTATGTGAAACAGAAGTGGCCAGCACAGCACATGGTGTGGACATGCCGCTGGGATCCTCTGGCCAAGCCCAAGGTGATGACATGGCAGCACCAGCAGCAGGGCCACCTGGGGCCTTGGGGGTGATGGGGCGCAGGTGACAGCCGGGGAAGCCGGAGTAGATACCCAGGGAGTTCCGCTCTTCAAGACCGACATCTACATCTTGCAGAACTATCACTCAGAAGGGAAGTGAAACCTGGTGAACGTGATTTGGGACACAAAGGAAAGACATGAGAGCTCAAAAGACGTTCAAAAGAACAAATCATTATGTGGCTCTGGAAGGTTACCCCACTTTTTGTCTTACTGAGCCACAATCACCTGAAGACCTGAGAGGTTCCCAGTATCTCAAGGCAAGGCTCTTCCTCCTCTCTGCCTCCAGGAGGGGGTAGACAGTGTCGTGAGTGTTGGCTCTGCATCTCCCACCAGCTGCCAGTGCGTGCAACACAGACACAATCCCATGCAATGTCTTGAATGTTAGATGATTATTTTCCATGCGTGTAAACCATGTTGGGGTGTGTGTTTGCATGCCTGTGTGCACGTACGAAGGTGCATTATGTCATGTATTTTTACATTGTTTAATTGGCTGTGAATATGGATGTACTATGGAAATATTTTTTTCACTGAACTGGTACGAGGTGAAAACACAGGACACACACAGGATTGTGTGTCCTGCAAGACTTTTAAATATACTATAACACAAACCAAAGCATCTTGTCCTTTAGGATCAAAAAGCAAGGGTGATGCTAGGGAAATGTGCTAGAAAACTTCAAACTGAAGGGTTTCCTTTTTTTTTTTCCATGAATACTGGCCCAAAAATATTTTTTTTCAGCATGGTATTTTGAGTGTCATCACATCACATAATGAAAAAGTATAATTGTAATCTATATGTTGCACTTCTTAAACTGTAGAATTGTCCTTAGTTGTTAGAAGAATTCATAATTTATGAACAAGTGACAGCTTCAAAGGTCAGAATAAAGGACTTGCACACCTGCTGCAAAACTGGAGTTAAAAGATTAAATAAAAATATACAAACCATTATTTCCCAATTTGAGTATCTGTACTATTGATACCCATAGCACTTGCTCAAAGAAAGAAGCAGATGTGTTTCTCTTATGAAACTCTTCTAAAGAAGTAAGATTTAGAATAATTTTATCTTTGATTGCTATCGGGATTTTTTAATACTGTAAGAGAATAAATGGTCTAGAAATGATAATGTAAGTCTTTCCTTTGACCTGTCAAATAAGCCTAGTGAATGTAGTTTTGAAAGACAAGCAGCACTCAGTTTTGCAAGCCTTATCATCGAGTTATTCTTCCTTATAAGGAGGAAGATCAAAATAGTGATAGTAAATATGACTTAAGGCGAGTGAGAGTTGCAAAATTAGATCCTTGACTGCATGGAGATACTTAGATATATTAGGATGAAGTCACTAGGGGTATAAAATCAATGAATGCATATTAAGACACATTAATCCTGAGTTTAATGTGGCCTTAATTTACTGCAGTTTAATCCTCCTCATTTTCACTTTCTGCTAGGAACTTGTACTTTGAAACTTGAAAATTGTCATATTGCCAAAGTGCTTTGACACTGCGTTTCAATAAGCTTGTCAAATGTAAAACTTGTCCACAAGATTAATTTCCCTGTAATCTTGAAGGCTGTTATTGTGAAGCACATTTTGGAAGACTCTAATGTGCATGAAATAATGTGCAAGAAATAACAGAATGATTTGGTGTCCTATTTGGTAGGTGGCTTTCACTCCAGAAGACAGTCTCTCAGGACACTGTCTATGCAGCAAACTACTTTTTTGGGTAACAAAATCTGTAGGTGTACCTTCACTAATGTCTGGAAGTTAGAGTTACTAAGAAGGAGGTAACTAGAGTATGCATATCTCACACAGAATTGCTGTTTTCAGTAATCTGATATACTTTGTCCGATCCACACAGTGCTCAGTTGTGCTACAATAAATATCAAATATTGAAATTGTAAATTCTTTGCCAGGCAGAAAGAATCTAAATTTGAGCTGGTGTGGAGTAGCAGATAATATTTGAACTTTACCTCTGCCAGCCCCGCATCCAGGCTGTTTCATTATCTGTTTTTGTGTAATCACTGTTTTCTTCTCTGCCTTTTTGTTAGCATTGTCCCTTGGCTTATAGTGAAAATATTGCTCCCAGCTGGTTCAAAAGGCAATGTAGCCAGTATCTTTTCCACAAAACAAAACTCTTGTCCAGGATACAACTAGGAAGGCCCTTGGTTTCACACTAAGGGCTTAGGCAGAGCTTGATCCATATGGGCACGTCAGTCAGTCTTACTCTTTTCCTCAATAAATGAATGTGAATCATCTTTTGACGCGTCAAGAGCATAGTCATCTAATATTAACTACTCATTATGTGGAGCCTCAGCATACCTCTTCATCTGTACATCCAACTTTAAGAGGATGCAACCTTCCTAGTAATAACCTTGTTTCTATTCTTCAGCTGAGGCCCTTTGTTTGGCCACCATGGCGACTGACTGGATGAGACCTTTAAATCTACAACTTCTTTTGATATTCAATCTTTGTGCCCTAGACAAGTAAGGTACAAAAAGGAAGAAAAGGTTGATGGAGGTAAAAGACAAATCCACGGGTGGATATTATATGACAAACAAACTGAACAAAATTGTCTCAAAAACTTTGGTTTACACAGATGCTGAAATAGTCTTGGGATGTAGCAATCTGGAAAGACCGCTTTTTTTTTCACTTTTATCTTGAAGCGATGAAGGAATCACAGAACAAAAGCCCCTAGAAGGGGGCCAGTGGCAGACCTTGAATGATACACAGGTTAAGCAATGGTTACATGTTAAGTGTAAGTACATTTTCAGAACTGATGAGGTTTTGGAAATGGTAGTGTCATAAACAACATAAGATAACTTTCATTATGATTTACCTAACATTAAGGTTCTTACATGATGATGACAAAAAAACCTTAGACAACTTTGAGCTTTAGAAACTTTCTACCATGATCCATTCAGATTATGTAAGGATCTTCCAAACTACTATGACTCTTCCACACAGTTATTGATAAAATTTCCTTTTTTTTTTTCCCCTAGATGAAGACATATTAAACAGACAGAGGAAAAAAAAAAAAAGAGGAGAACAAGTATTTTGCACAGAATGACAAAAAATTGTAGACTCTAAAGCCCTTCTGCAGAATACTCTCAAAAAGCAAGGAACTATGCCTCCAGTCCACATACTTGAATAATTCCTCAAACATCCCCATTTCCTCAAGATTTATTTTCAATGATTAATAAACGTTTTTAAGTGTAGTTCTCAGGGGTGAGGCTGATGCCCCATGCCAGTATTTCCACTAACATCCTGGATTGCACATTCCATAGAAGAGCATAAAGTGCTGTGGCATTGTGTTTTTTTTTAAATTTAATTTGAAACTTCTTTACCCTTTCCATTATTATTATTATTTTTATTATTATTATTTTTTTTTTTTTACCTTGTTGCTCCTATATTCTTGTAATGACACATAAGAAGGTGCTTAAAGGTCTTCTTGAAAGTAGCATTGCAGAGCGCATAACAAGCAGGGTTAATGGTGCTGTTGATATAACAGAGCCAATAACCTATGGTCCATACAGTGCCGGGGATGCAGGATGTGCAGAAGCTGTTGATGAGCACCATCACATTGTATGGGGTCCAGGTGATGATGAAGGCCAGGAGGATGGCCAAAATAGTCCTTGTCACTTTTTTCTCTCTAGAAGGAGGTGGTTTCTTTTTGGCTGGCTGCTTTGTCATCTTAACGATTTTTCGGGCTACACTGTTCTGCTTCTCCTCCCCGTTGGTGCCTACAATCTCCACAGTAGTGTTGGTGGGGGCACAGCAGTCACCCTTTTGGGACTTGGTGACTATCCTGATGCATGTCAGCTTGGAGTTCTCCACTTTGAGATGGTCTTGGGAGGCAGAAGCCTGGTTGGCATCTTTGGCGGCTTCATCCTCTTTCATGTTGGAAGCAACAACACTGACAGAGGTGGAGTCGTTGGAGCTCTCCTTTTCTTCCCCTTGAACACAGTTCCCTGTCACAGTCTCTTCAGTGGTTTTTCCATTCTGAATTTTGCTGTGCTCCAACCCATCCCCACTGGTTGGGATGTTGTTATTGTTTGGTTTCACTATTTTACCTTGGACAAGGCTGGGGGAAACTGTATCTTGGTTTTGGGCAGCTTCCTTTTTCCCTTTCTTTATCCGACTCTTACTGGCTCGAGAGATTTGCCAGTAAAGGACAGTCATAATGATAACAGGCAAATAGAAGGCTGCAATGGCAGTGCCAAAAGTGACGGCAGCATTGGAAAAAAACTGGATGTAGCAATCCCCATCTGGGACAGTCCTTCCTCCCACAATAAACTGCCAGAAGAGAATTGCAGGGGCCCACAGGATGAAGGAGAGCACCCACGCAGCTGCAATCATCATGCCTGCCATCTTAGTGGTCCGCTTTACAGGATATGTCAGAGGCTTGGTGACACAAAAGTATCTGTCAAAGCTGATAATGAGGAGGTTCATTACAGAGGCGTTGCTGACCACATAGTCAAGAGCCAGCCAGAGGTCGCACACCACAGGCCCTAAGGGCCAGTAGCCTATCACAGTGTAGAGGGTATATAGGTTCATAGAAAAGATGCCGATGATCAAGTCAGCACAGGCCAAGCTGAACAGGAAATAGTTGTTGACAGTCTGTAGGTGCCTGTTGACTTTGATTGACACCATGACCAGGATGTTCCCAATTATGGTGACTAGACTGAGAGACCCTGCTACCAGGACGATGAAGACCACCTCAACAGTTTTATAGGGGCTCTCCAGAGCCATCACATTTTCAGTGGAAGAGTTTATGTACGTTGAGTTATTCATTTCTGTTCGGCTAACAAGATACCCAATTAACACTTAAGCCTGCAGAGGAAAGAAAACAGAACAGATACCATTGTGAAGTTAGTCGCTTTGCCTTTAGGAAATGGATCCTAGAAAAACTGCTTGGAAAGAGTTTAAAGGTAGAAGATGTGTGCAGAAGGACGAGTCAGCTTTGGCTAATGAAAACACCTTGCACCGTCAAATAATCTCTTAGGAATAACATACCAATAGGGTACCTCTAAATATAACAAAGACACAACATGTGAATCCAGACCTAGATTTTTAAGTTCTCAGGTTCACTTTTCTCTTTGTTTTGTTATAAAACTATTAATGATTTGAAAATTTTGGAACCATATCTGAATGTTGAATTCTTTCCTACCAACAAATAGTTCACTTTGCTCATTTCAAACCCTATTCCAAATAAAAAAATCCAGTCCTAAGTGTATGCCATTCTTATAACCCGAGGTGAAGATGCGATTTACCAGGAGCCGGGTCACACAAAGGTGACTTGTGTTTCCATCTTTCCTTCATGTTCCACCTGGTTATCCTTCTGTGAGGGTTATGGAACAAGCTTGTATCATGTCTCACTCTAGTTTTTTTACACCGCAGTTACGTTTTCTGTCAAGACTTGCAAAGATTTTGGCACTCCATCAAAGTAAAGTTATGAGCCTCCCAATAAACAAAAAAGGGCAGGTCTATTGAAGTCAATAGAATTAGTAAACTCACCTCAGTTGAACATCTGGCTATCTAGTTAGATGTGTACAAGTCTGTGGGGTTTTTTTCCATTTCAGTGAGATTAAAGTGATTTTTACATCCTCTTGACTATTTGCACCTGAAAAAAGGATTGTTGTTCGTTTTTTTTTCAACATGATGAGGTTATCTCTTGATGCTTGCTTGCTTGTGCTTTCCTCAGTATTTTCAAATCACATTCTTTTTAATCTGTATCACATAAAGCTATGACAAAAGGTATGAAATGGATTGCAGGGTAATGATAAAGAAAGAAACAGATAAAAATCAGTTTTGTTTATACACAGCAATGCATGCCCTGTATAGGCTACTGGCAGTACTCAATAAATAGTAATTAAAGTGCTAGCAATATACATTTGATGGAAAACCAAGAAAACAACACATGCTTTTGCCTTAAGGATATATACTATCTTTTTGTGCATCCCCTGGAAGTCAATAGAATGCACTGGAATTGTACAGCCAGTCTCTGATCACCCATTATTTATGAGCTATGCTCAAGGGATTATTGAGGCATGAAGGCCAGATGTGACAGAGGAGTTAGGTTGTTTCTAATTGGAATATTCTCCTTTTTTCCCCACCTGTAAGGCATCACTTCTTTAATACAGAGCTTCTAAATGTGGGGGTGCAATAAAAGGAAGACAAAAAAATTCAGTTATGCTTGGCCCTTCCACATAGCAGCGATTAAGGAGTGCTTCTCTGGCCCCTGTGACTAACCTGCTGATGCACACATATATACAATCCATGTCACTTAAACAGAGCAATGCACTTTCAGTGTCATTTCATCACTGCATATTTTTCTCATATGCAAAAGGAAAAAGAAGATGCAAAATGTCAGCACAACAGCAAAAACCCTTCTGACCTCTAAGAAAAATAAGCAAGTCTGTCTCTGTGGAAAAATCAAAATGCTATACCAGGGTAAAGGTTTTCTGTCTGAGACCACTTTGTAATCTTGTAATTTACACTTAAAGAATTACAACTGCAGAAGGTGGGGCTCATGCATTTGCCTTTGGTTTAAAAAACAGCTAAGATTTGTTTGCCAATTCCATGTTGAAGTGAACACATGGATAAATAGAGCAACATAAGGCTAGACAGACTTTTTTTTCTTATTATCTGTTCACAGGTACATCCCTAAAATCCTTGGGATCAGGTTCAAGAGAGCAAAAGTGTGAAGAGGAATGCTTTAATTAAATATGTGCTTTGTACAGTAAAAATAGGCTGAGTGGAATATAACAGAATTTATACTCTGTGTAAAAAATAGACAGGAGAAAAGCCCAGATTTCTTTAATATATAGGACTGTCATTTCAGCAATTCACTGTGTGCTTTTCACCCAAAACCTCACAGCTGGGCAGCTGGCTATCCAGCTATATGTGTAAGATATCAATTTTTTTGGGACAAGCTAAGAACTTCTCAAAGCAGAGTTGTTTATGGACATTCTTGACAGAATACATTTTTGATGAAAAGGCAAAACAACTCACAGAGATGTATTGATTTCAAAAAAATTTCAGCTGAAAGAGTTTGTGATCTAGGGCTCTGCAGCTACCTCTGGTGACAGAGAGCAAGAAGGGAAGAGAGGATCAGAGATGAAAAAATTGTGCTTTATGATAAGAAAACAGGTGTTTTTCTACAATTTAATTTGGACAAAATGTTCAGTGGCTTTGTTTTCATTCTACTGAAGTACTAAAATTCATTTTAAAACCTTAAAACTTGTTGTGAAACCAAATTGCCACCTCCCAGCTAACTTTATTCCTAAGTCTTTTCAGCTGATTTTTTTGCCCACTTCCAGTGGAAGTATTGGTAATTCAGTATAAATTCTCTGGATTGTATTGTCTCCATTGCAAAGAGTTGGATGAGAGCTAAAAGTTAATTTTACTTGTTAGGAATAGGATTTCACTGTGTTCTTTTGAATGGAAGCAAAGCAGAGGAGTCCCTTTCCCAGTGATCTCTCTTTGCACAAAAATTTCCTGCTATAAGAAGTCTGGTAGTTCTGGACTGCACATTGCATTGACCATTATGGCTTTCTTAGGTATGGAGAAACATACCTGCTATCACTTACTCCAGTAAAATCTTCCTTTGCTTGCATCAGTATGATTGTAAAGTGAACCATGTTTTGTTGTGTGTGTTGGCGAGAAGGTATAGGGCTGGAGAAACATTCAATTTCAACTGACACATATCATTGCTGCTGATAGTACTACCAGTATATGAGCAGAGACAGGAGTATGCACGCTTCCTAATCCAAGTCCCCCTGAAATCTGCTGGACTCTTTCTTGTTGGCTCCAGTAGGGTTTGAATCAGGCCCGTAGTGAGGTTTCTGTTTCTTATTGTGGCCTCTTTCTCCCTTGGTACAGGACTGCCTGTGGACTACTTTTGTTTTTGTCATCCCACAGAGTCCACCACTTCTGCTGGAGAGGCAGTTGTTACGGGAACAGATGTTATTCATTAGGCAGACCTACGGGGCAGAAGCATTTTAAGGTAATATGACCTCTCGTTATGAGAAGTACCAGATCTTATTCTTGAACAAACAGAGCGATCCTCTGCAAGCCCATGAGTGTTTGTGTGAGTTGCACAATATGGCACTGACTCCCGTGGGCTACCATAATTTATCCTTGTATACTAAATGCATTCTTGCTAAACAGACAATACCCAGAAAAGGCAAGAAATTTCTCTTGTGACCTGAAAACCAATCAAGTTCATTTTCTGGAATATATTTTAAAATATATATGACTTTGTGTAATGCAAACACCATAATCGCTGCATGGAAAATGTCCACAAGAAATCCACATATAAAACAATTCATTGTTTGATATTTGATATGTAGTTGGGAAACATTTCCAGTGCACTATTTTCTCCCCTCTAAATAATTCATAGTGCTGAAAATCATTCCCTTCCCTTCTCTTGACTAGACATGGGTTTGGAGCAGAACTGGGGGATTTGGTGGGCTAGAAGGTACATGTACTTTTGGCCTGGTGTGGTGCCAGGTCATTTTGCAGTGAGAGGCAGAAGCAGGGCACAGGTGGGTTGACCTGGCCTCTTATTAGCACTTGCAAGGAGAAAAGTAGTCGAGGCTGGCACAGGCTGGCGTAAACCTTCAGAGTGTGCTGACAGCCATGGTCTGCTTCACTTTCCTTCAATTACCTCCCTAGCAGTTTCTTGGAACAGCAACAGGTCTGATGGGTGAAATCTGTAAGCTGGTTCAGTGTAAAAGGGAATGGTGGTGAGTGTGAGGAAGCAAAATTATGCCACTGAGGGTGTTCATCCTATTCCACTGCAGAACATGAGGAGGAAGCCTGCAGAAACAGGAGGGCAAGGAGAAGGGACAAGGACTGTACGTCACCCTTAGGACCATGATCCTCAGACAGGAGGTACTTAGGCATTACATCTTGCTGACTGTGCTTTACACTTGCTCTGACAGCATCCCATCCCTTTGGTGCAGATGAATCTTGTAGCAATAACTGTAATTTTAAATTTAGAAAATATCTCCAACATCTGTCACAAAACAGACTATGGAAATGTCGTGTATATTGAAAAAAATGGCTGATATGCCATGCCTGTCAAAGCTTGTTAGACAAATCCTTCCTCTGTATTGTGCATATTGCCAAGTTAAATATGGTAAGGATTTAATGGCTTCTTTGAATCCTCTGAAGCCATATGAAGGTCAAGGCATGAAAGAGGAAACAAACGATCTGTACCTGAAGCTTATATTTGTGATTTAAATGGGATTACCCGGGAACCTATGTGCATTTCTACTTTGAGAACTTTTCAGCATTCAACTCTCAAACAAAAGGAAAATATACTTTTTTAACTTCTCCTCTTTGATCCAGTTCCTCTCCAGTCCAGACCTATATAAATTGGATTTGATTTTTGCTTAGCAATAACAGATTTATTTTTTTCCTGAACTGACTTTGATGCTGAACTGCACTGGTTTTGATTTTGAATTCCTTCCTGGCACCATTTATAGCCACAGTGTGACAAAAAAGAGAGAACCAAAACCCCTAAGCCCGTGACAAGTATACTAGGCATGTTAGTCAGAATTTATTACAGACGTTAAGAGAGATTATAAATCTAGTCAGGGCTTTTGGTAAAAAAAAAAAACAAACAAACATTTCAGAAAATTCCCAAACATCAGAAGACTAAAATCTTTACCACATGGGTTACCTTCTGCAATCCATTTGAAACTAGAAACATCTTTGCAAAGTGTTACTGCCTTGGTGTGGTCCATTCTTCTAATTTTCATGCACTTTTGTTTTTCTCAATCAACACATGTCCTACAAAAAAAGATATTCTGTGGGCCTGTCTGGATAAACTTATTACGAAGGGTACCTAAGGGCAAAATGAACAATTTCTGCACATATCTTGAAACAACTAGATCAGAGTCATAGAACATTAACAAAAGCAGACTAGCACTGTGAGACTAATAACAATTGAAAAAAAGCAAAAATAAAAATACTCCCCCATAAGCAGCAGGGAACTGTACATGAGTAAGTGGCAGAGCTGGCATCAACACTGTTGCCTCAGTGCTATTGTTAGAGTCTGAGCATTTGTACAGCTGTTAACTACATCTTGCTCGCTGCTGCTCTACTAGCCTGAAACTGGTAAATATAGTGCCATGAGCCCAACTGGTTTGTATTCAAAATCAAAGAATCATTTAGTTTGAAATAGATGTTTAAGATCATTGAGTCCAACTGTAAAGCTAACACTGCCAAGTCCACCACTAAACTATGTCCCTCAGCACCACATCTACACGCCTTTTAAAAAGCTCCAGGGACGGTGACTCAACCACTTCCCTGGGCAGCCTGTTCCAATGCTCGACAACCCTTTCAGTGAAGAATTTTTTCTAATATCCAGTCTAAACTTCCCTTGGTGCAAGTTGAGGTTATTTCCTCTTGTCCTATTACTTGTTACTTGGGAGAAGAGACAGATCCCGACCTCGCTACAGCCTCCTTTCAGGTAGTTGTAGAGAGCGATACAGTCTCCCCTCAGCCTCCGTTTCTCCAGGTTGAACAACCGCAGCTCCCTCAGCTGCTTCTCACAAGACTTGTGTTCTAGAGCATTCACTATCTTCGTTGCTCTTTTTTGGACACGCTCCAGCACCTCAATGTCTCTCTTGTAGTGAGGGGCTCAAAACTGAATACAATATTTGAGGGGGGGCCTCACCAGTGCTGAGAACAGGGGGATGACCTCTTCCCTATTCCTGCTGGCCACACTATTTCTGATACAAACTCACACAAAGAAAAGTATAGGTAGTTTAGACCAAAAAAAAAAAATACAATAATGTCTCTAGTTTCAGGAAATAACCAAAAGGAAGCAGTTTTTCCTCAAAGGTCTGGATAATTATGTATTTCTACTATATTGGTATTGTTATTATTACTATTACTATTGTTATGTTGATAGTGACCCACTGGTACTAGAGCACTTAATCTATTATTATCTTTTTGTAAGTAAAGTTTTGGCTGCAGATGCGTCTTTGTTTTTCAGGACCTATGTAATCAAGAGGGAATTTGCATTTGGTCTTTGGACAGCTGACATCATTCCAAGTTAAATTCTGCATCTTAATGCATTGAGCAAACCTGAAAAATATGCTTAATAGGTATAGTTTTATCTAACTGTTTTTGATCCACAAAAAGGGATTTTTACCTCCTGGACTAGAGGAGATAACTTCACTCACGTGCCTCCTTATTCTTGCTGGGATTGTATATAAAGAACCCTTGGTCCCAAACCAGTGAGCAAATAGCCTAGTCTCCTGGTGAAGTTATGGCAAGGCTTTTCTCAGCACTCTGGTGGAACCATATGATGTGGTTGCCCAAATGGCAAAAATGACTGAATACAATGGTCTATATAATTTCTTCTGAGTCCTACCTGCAATACTGTGCACCTCAGCTTGTCAGAGGTCCTTACAAGCTAGAGGCAAATTGCAGGATGATAGTTGAAAAGACAGAGTGCTTCACCATTACATTTTAGGCAAAGTTAATAGTTCAGGACACCTTTGCTTTGGAAAGCTAGAACAGAATAGCAATTTTTTTCCTTTTTTCTGGTAAGCTGTGAAGTGGGGGAGTCTGTAAATCTAGTTACTAATATCAAAATAATTTTATAACCCAGAAACCAGAGAACAAAGTAATTTTTGGTCTATGGAGCATGAAAGGCAAAATGGAGCTCGTATTGAAGCATCCCACACTTCTCTAGAGGGTTGAGTTAAATGGATAGGATCTCCATCTAGAGGCACAGAAAGGCAGCTACCACATAAAACAATCATTTCAAGCAGTAGGTTGGCTTCAAAACATGTTGAAAATTTAGATGCTTACTTATCTCTCAGGGGGAGGAGCCCCACATTAAATTACAACATACATTTTATTGTAATTAAGGAGCAGAGATATAATTCTGAAACCATTACAGTTAGATATTCTTGTTGCAAACAGCCTGAATACTGAGGTATAATCAGACTGGATTAGCCACTCCACAGACACACATGCCTGAGCTTACCCACTGCAACCAGTATTATTTAGTTGTCACTTTGGGCATGATCCAGCTCAACGTGTTGTTTCAGAGTAGGTTGTAAATGGATCAGAAGAGTGACTGGTGTCATCAAAAGGTGACAAAACTAGGAACAAGCTTATGCCACACACACATTTCATCAGTGGACCTATGCTGATTTCCACTTGCAGAGGTTATAGGCTAGCTAGAAAAGGGAGATCAAAGTGACAAGTTCCAGTTTTTGCTCAGCTGAGTGAAGGTCCTCATACCGGTGAACCCCAACAAGACAAGTTTTATCTGACTATGGCATTTCATCTTGCCCTATCGTTTGTTACTTGGGAAAAGAGACTGATACCCACCTCCCTACAACCTCCTTTCATAGCCCTTCCTACTTAGCTAGCACTTTAAGAACAAAAAAGGGGCCTACAGGAAGGATGGGGAGGGACCCTTTATCAGGGAGTGTAGTGATAGGACGAGGGGTAATGGTTTTAAACTGAAAGAGGGGAAATTTATATTAGATATTATTAAGAAATTCCTTACTGTCAGGGTGGTAATACACTGGAACAGGTTGCCCAGGGAAATTGTGGGTGCCCCATCCCTGGAAGTGTTCAAGGCCAGGCTGGATGGGGCTTTGAGTAACCTGGTTGAGTGGGAGGTGTCCCTGCCCATGGCAGGAGGTTTGGAACTAGATGATCTTTAAGGTCCTTTCCAACCCAAACCATTCTATGCTTCTATGATTCTATGCTTCTATAACTATCTTCTTCAAGCACTTCAGATAAGATACTCATACCAGAACTCAGCCTAAAATTATACCTATCCTCAGCCCTGAGAAATTTCCCTCTGCAGAAGAGTTATTTAAGCTTCTGTTAAGATTGAATTGAAGATCATTAGATTCCAGGATATATTCTCTGAAGGAACAGTGCCATGATAAGTAAGTACTCCCTCTGCAGCCCAGCATGAATTGGAGGCACAGTACTTCATTATCCTCATATCAGCTATCATGCCTGTGCTACTAAATAGAAAAACCTTGTAAGAGCTACTCAAAGTCCCTGGGTGACAAGTGACAAAGCTAGGGAAAGAGGAGAGAGTTCATAAGGCTGACTGAAACCAGCTCACAATTTGTTCTAAATACCTGGAGCTAATGCATAACAGAAATGCATCTCTTATTTAAAACATGTACAGGTAGATCTAAAAAAAACCCAACAAACCAAAACAAAAAACCCACCACCAAATCAAACAAACAAAACCACAAAACCACACTCTTTCCGTTTTTTTCCTGGTTGAAGTGATTTTTTCTGCCAAAGTCTGAAAGAATATTGGTGATGAAATAATAACAGAGAGCCATAATACAGTACAGGGCGGTTTCTCAAAGAACCGCTGATTAACTCCCTCAGCCTGCCAGTGAGTCCAGAGAAGCTGCTGTGATATTTCGGTGAATCTCTGCAAATCTCTCCCAGTTGTGGAGGTCCTTTTGGGATCCTGAATAAACCCATGGAGACTCTCATTGTTCCTCAGAGATTTTGCAGCCTTCAGTAGTGTCTCTGACAGGAATATTAACGTACTGAGGGCCCAAAGGGACTCTTACTAAAGTTAAAGAAAATCTTTCCTTTTCCCTTGGTTGGAAATCATGTTAGTACATTGCTTTTATCAGTGATTTCCTTATCCACCGACTTATGATCCATCAGACTCACTTGTGATACCTCTGGATGATCCTTGAACCTGCTTTGGGAAGAACATGGTTTCTTTACTCAGCAAATGCTTTTAGAATTTTTGTAAGTCCATCATGGTCACTCTTACATGAAACTCTCAAGAACTTGAAAATCTAGTCCGTTCTGCTTCTGTGTCCATTAATCCTGGTGATTTTTACACATCTTCCATCTTACTTAACAGCTTACCTAAGATGTAGATTAGAAGCACAGAGAAGAAAGCTGACTCAGATATAAAAAGAGTTGGCTCAAATTCATTGCAAGAATTTAAGCATATATTGAACTCAAGTTCAAACTTGTTTCTGAGACAGCAGCTAAATCTTTTTTATGCTTGTATTTCTGCAGACCACATTTAAGGCAGTGACAGTGAAATAGTGAAAGAACATAATTAGCTCTTTATCTTACCAGAAAAGAGTGGTACCTAAATTCCCAAATCAGTATTCATATTTCCAAGTGCATTCTGCATTTTGAGAGGAGTCTATTTGTGAGAGATGGAAAGCTGCTAACAATAATTAACAAGATGTTTGTAAAATGTTTGAAAATCTCAAATGAAGTGTTTGCTACAGTTAATTATAAACATGTTGATCACAGCTATGAACGTGTGCTGTGAACCTGAATGGTCATCTCCCCTTTTGTGGATAGGGAACCTCAAAGATTACATATTCCTTGCCAAAGGAAGGAAATATTTATTTAGCTGTTTTTCTGCAGCATTTATGTTCGCAGTTACTACATTATTACAGGCTCTCTAAGTCTCTGACTGCGTTATGTTTCACTAATGACTGCTACCTACTTTAATTACATAGACTGTAGTTGCAGACTAAGTGCATTTTTACTCCACTACAGGTTTAAGAAATCCGTGTCTAATTCTGGTTCTGATGCATGGCTCCTGATATTGGTCTCAGCACGCTGCAGTTACACGTAACAAGGTAAAATACCTTAGCTTTGCATATGAATAATTCACCATGGCATTAAGAGAAGCCCCTATCCTATCTTTAACAATAATGTAATGTTTAATCAGGTTAACTTAATAACAGGAAACTGGGGGACTTGTCTCTGACCGTGTACCTTCTGTTAAAAATATACTCAGCATAACTGGTCCAGGAAAACTAAAATGCATAAGCAAATATTCTCAAACTCTCTGCTCATTTTGATTTTTAAAGGGTCATTACAAAGGTTGTTCACATCAAACTTTGACCTCTCTTGCATGTTTGCAAAAAGAAAATAATGGGAACATTTGAAATGCAAGGTTTCAGAAGTGCTAAATGGGGTTATTTGAAACCAAAACTACTAAATGCCTAAGGGGTATTAACTAGCACAGGGAGAAGAGCAGTCAATTATTGTATGGATAGATCTGCACTGTGAGACATGAAGAGGCCACATAGAATTTTGTCCCTAGGTGCAAAGGCTTCAGCTCAGCTTCTCCCTGATGGGAGACAGTTTACTACGATTACTAAACACAAAACCTTATGCCTGTGTCACAGTAACTGCTTGGACAGAAGTGTGTAGAGAAAATATTGTTATCCTACATGGGGTTTTGCAAACTGATCTTGTCACTTTAGCAATGAAGTCTATGAGATATAGAGCTTCCATAGGGTGATAGTGGTCAATATACCTGATGTCCCTTGCACATTTCATTCTAATTCAAATATGAGTTTTTTAAAAAAAGAAGAAGAAGAAGAAGAAAGACTTTTGAGACAAATAGGTTGATTTTGAAATTCAGGATTCTTGAGACTGTGCCATTATATTTTACTGCATGGGAACATCTTTCACGTCATGACAGAAGCACCACGTCACTTTCATCATGGTAGAATCACTTGACTTGCATGAAGTCAGTTGCTCTCCCATTTCTGGTATTGAGGATCTCAAACTCTTTTTATTAATATCCTGAAATTCCATAATTATGCTGCAGATTACTCTCTCCCTCCTTTTGGCAGGCTTTTCTGTTATTGTCTGCAAGTTTGCCATTTCTGCTTCCTCATCTCAGACCACCCTTCCACAGCAAACATGTCTGAGGAGGAAAAGACTACTAACAATTATATTTTGTTTTCTGAGGTTTTACTTTACCCTTATCTTCTGCAGTGCCACCCACATGGTCCAGTTATCTCAATCTAATTCCATCTTTACTTAACAATTCTTTCAATTGGGACCTGATGGAAAAGCAAACTTAGGGGAAGTGAAATACTATCTTGAGAGGAATACTAACTCGTAATGTACTTACGAAACAATCTCCTCCATCAAACGGCTGAGTCCCTGGGGTGTCACGTCTGAGATTAAATCCCTCTTACTGTGCCATGCAAGAGCAGCAGAATCACTCAGCAGCGATTGCTGCATTGCAACGTGCCTTCACGCAGCACAAACCTATTTGATGGGCACCAGTACATGCCTAAACAAAGACATATCAGGAGGCATGGGGCAAGAGAAAATCAATAGAGTAAGATCAAGAGGAAGGAAAGGGGGATGAGACTGAGGTGTGAATGAAAAAGAGAGAAAATTAATGAGGAAAATGTAAGAAAGAGTGACTGCAAGAGAAATGAAGAGTACTGAGAGACCATTCACTTGGGATCTCTGAAAAGTATGAATGAATTTCTACAACCTATGGATTAAAAGACAATTTACACTGTTTGCAGTTCTCCTGACACTTCCTATTTTTCAATGAAATAATTCTTGTCTTTTCTGTTAGAATTGAATAACAACAAAATTACTATTTTAAAAAATTTATTTGAACATTGGTAACCTCTTTTACTCTTCACTTCCATTCTCCCCAGCAGAAAAGAAATAAAATAAACAAATACATGAGTAAAACCTCCTAAATAAATCCCTTCAATTCTATCTATTGAACCAGCCTGATTTTCTTTTTTTTTTAACTACTTCTTTGAAACAGTGGAACATTTAAAACAATAGGAAAATTTTTTACAAAAAATTTCATGCAGCTCAAAAAAGCCTTATCTTAAATTGCCATCCCTTATTGCCTGTTTTCAGTAGAAATTCTCCACTGAGCCTAAGTTTCAGTACCTGTCTGTATTATCACATGCCAGCCCACAGAGAGATCAGCTAGCATTCCTTCACGTCTTGTGTATTGAACAGTATTGTGGAAGCACTGAAGGGACTTGAAGATCTGAAATCTCACCTCCAACAGTCATTCAAACATTTGATTTCCTAAATCCTGCTGCCATTCACTGAGACTTGGCCACCATAACCTCTTCGGAGAAGAGAACAGAAATTATTATTTTTTTTAAAGTTACCCTTCTTTCCCTAATTAGGAATTCCAGTGTATTTAATTTCCCTATGGAGATGATTTTTTCCTCTGTAGATTGCTTTTGTTGTTTCCTGTGGAAACAGGAAATTTATGTTGTGGACATGAACTTATTTTCCTTTTTCCCTATCATTCTTTTCTTGCTCAGTTCTGCAGCAAAGCCACGACCTTGGGTCTGGGAATATTAGCAATCAATTCCATGATGGATCTGTCTCCAAAAGGTATGAGATTCAGATAATCAAGCAGGATTCAGATGTTTATCACCAAATAAAGCTGGCATTTCTCATAGGGTTTCTGTATTTCTGCCCATGATCCCTAGGGAATGCAAGTTGCGCAAAAATACAATGGAAAGAAATAACATAAACTAAGCAACGAAGGGAAAATGTGACCGAACTCCAGGGACCCCTGGAGCCTAGTGTCCAGAACACCATGTCCCTGCTGTCTCAGCTGAATTGGCAGAGGCACAGCTCGGCACCGTGGAAAAGCCACGGGGCTCTATGAAGTCGTGTCCTGGGGATTTGAGTTGACTTGGTATCTTTTTTCCCCCACTTCTGGTTGTATTACTAAGTGCTGCCTCTGCATCTCCTCTCCTTAACCGCAACGCTCCTCCCTCAGATCTTTGCAGGGGCTCTGCTTTAGGGAGAAGCAGGATCTGATCTGTAACCTTTGGATCTGGGACAGGCAGGGGTTCATTCCCTTTTCATTTTTCCTTGCTGCCTAGTGCAACACCTGGTTACCCTTCAGCCTCTCTGGTCTTTCTCATCTTGTTCTCCACCTCTCTGCTGTTCAGATCAGTCTTCTAGCTATCATTTTCCTCAGGGTTCACTATGCTGTTTTTCTCATCTTCTGGTCTAATAGTTACTTCCTTTGCTGGCTCTGCTCATCTCCCATTTCTCTAGGCACCTTGAAATGCAGAAAGACAAAAAAGATTCATGCAGTCTCATATAAACCTCCTAATGGGTCTAGCAAGAAGCGATGCTGTAATGACACGCAAGGGTGCTGCCCTCTCACTCGAGATAAATATTGAGTGAGGCTGATCAGTGGCTCTACTGGACAATTTACAGAAAAAGTCCTGACCATCATCAGTTTTTCTCTGAAGTTTGTAGGAAACTAATACATCAGTACAGACTGATAGAATCATCTGTTTTTCTCCCTATTTGAGAATTACCAGTAGGGCGCAGTATCCTTTATATAATATGCTTTATGTAAGAGAAGTAAAGGAAATTGTTTGGGATGAGAAGTGCAGGAGACCTGTGAGTGGAGGATCAGGAGATGTCACGAGTCAGGAGTGAGGTGTTCTGCCTATCTGTGCGTTTGATTATGAAGTGAATCAGATCCATCTGAGCAGGAACTGTATTTAATAAGTATAAAGAGTGGTGTACTGTGAAGGTACTTTGAAGGGACAACCTTACAACAGCAGAGAAGCAGCAGTATATTTTTAACAATGCAAAAGTATCCAGTACTAGCAGAGCAATAACAGAGCTGAGTGGAACAGAAGATGGTAATTATACCTAATTTATGCATATATAATAAACAATTATGTTATCTATAGAATGTATGTGTATGTTCAATTATTTCATCATAAGCAAATTACATCAACAAAGTCACTGCACACAGTAGCAGTGAGACCCCCCCCATACAGAATCAGGACAGGAGAAATGATTTTCCCCTGCTGAAGTTTTTGATTCTCAGTAGTTCCCAGAGTTTGAGGCTGAACAAAGCCTCAGTAATGCCACACTGATTTGCAGATGTCGTGTACCCCAGTCATATATGCCTTGTGATAGTCTTTGAGGAGTCTATGGCTCAAAGACGCATTTCACAGCTCCTTGCTCTCAGTCACTCACACTATAAGCCTGTGACTTCAAAGACACATCTGAAAGGAAATGTTTAGAGGAAAAAAAGAAAAAAAAACAAGAAAGATTGTCTGCTTGTCCCTTTTTATCTGCTCATGATATAACAGGCTTAAGATACTTTGGTATAACTGCTGCTCAGTGGGTTATTTTTTCCTTCTTACTTTACAAAGACCACAAAATGAAATTGCCATTGAGGAAGAAAACAGCTGTGTGATCCCAATCCAGATGCTGTCATCTTAGAGTGGGCTTGTCAAAGAGCAGGCAAACAACTTTCCACCTCTAAGCAGGCTCCTTGGGTTGAGCTTGAATGATGTCCAAGATAGACTTTCAGACTTTTTCATATCAAGACTTTCAGTAGTAACATATGCAAATTATATACTGCTCCCTGCTGCAGATTGAGTCATAAAGTAGTAAGAAAAGTCTCTGGGGGTTGGTGGTACCCTTCCAGGCTATAGGCAACATCACTGAAATGATGTTTTGTCTTGTTTTTGAGTGCAAATGAAGTTCAGTTCTAAATTCAGTCCATTCCAAGGGTTTGAACATACTATCTGTAACATCAATGTCCTCCGTATAAATGAAGTTCTGAATGGTTTTGATAAAGTCTCTGAACTGTAGCTTTTTTTCTGGGCAGGGGGGGATGCGTGTGTGTACAAAACTTTATGTAAAGTAGGACTAAATTCTTCTTTACATTTTTAATGAGTTAATTTGGGATCTTTCTCTTTTAGTCTGTGATATGCAATGCAATCACATTGAATGGCTGATGCACTGAACGACACCGAACAGTTAAAATGCAGACACTCTTCTTTGTAGAAAGACATAATGGAGGGATTTACAGTCAGGTTAATGTTCAACCTCTTAATCTTTTTAATGTTATGGTTGGAAAATGCCCTTTAAATTTAATTATCAGCTTCTTTACGTTTACTACATTGTAAATGAGCTTTTAAAAATGTCAGTCATCTCTCTCTACTGGGATCTATAATAATTTTGTATCCACTCATAATGACGCTGGTCATCCTAAACAAATGCCACTCAACACATTATGCCACTGACAGCATCATTTATTCTCTTCCTAACTGTCTGAATTTTGCATATCTTGGACCATGTATTTCAAGGGATAATATGGTTCCCCTTTACCCCATGACATATTAGAAGCATTTCCAATCTTAATAGATTATGGTTTTGCATCTAAATGAAGAGCCTTTTAGTAACCTATGTAGCAAAATCTCAGTAACTGATTGGGGATGGGTGGTACTGCCCTGAGAAAATAATTATTCCAGAAAAAGGTCTAAATTATTAATATCTAGTCAAATGGAAAATAAATCTCAGGAAGTAACTTAGTATGGAGTCTACATAAGATACAAACTATGTCACTACATTATCTATACTTTCACATCAATTTCTCAAATGTTTGGAAGAGCAGGCAACAGTTTTGAATTTTTTTCATGATGGATATTGTGGGGGTCTGGTGTTTTTGAAAACAGCTGTCATTCTGACTGTCAGGTGCAACAGAAAATTGAAACCAGCATTGGTGTAACTACATGATAAGGATGGACCCTGTAGGAATAGATGGCAAGGTAATATTTGCCAACACAGAGTCCAGTGGTATCCAACACACTGCCTCATAATATCAGCTAACGTTATCCAGGGTGACCACTGTCATCAGCTAGGTGGTCAGTGGAGAATGACAGCACAATTAAGTCAAAAAATAACTGGTTATCTTCCCACTTCTTGTACTCCTGAATACAGGAATAAGAGGCTACATGGGGATCTGGGAACTCTCCGCTGAGAAGAAAGGAAAGCGAAGAGTGGTATCATCACTGCTTCATTTCCGTCAACAATCTTGCTTATGCTTCTAAGACCTGACACAAAGGTTGTCTCAGTTATCCACGCAGGCTGGAAAGAGGCGAGGGACAAAAAATGAAAGGGATGTGGAGAAATAGAGAATTCATTACTTACATCTTACACAGAAGTGTATTTATTCTTTCATTTTCTGCAAGGTAGGTGTTCCAAATGCATAATCCATTTAGATCAAAGATAGCACATTTGAATTATATCACCTGTGCAAAGAAGATCAAGCATCCAAGAGATGGTATTCACAAATAACACAATTATATCTGGTAATAAGACAAATGTCTTTTCTAGCTACTCCTGCTGGGTCTTATGTTTTACTTGATTCATACCCCATACGTCTGCACAACCTGTTTATAACCCAACCTAGTAACACAGTTCATAACTATTTTCAACTGCAGATTTGGCAGAAAGATTAAGAGAACTGAACTCTTACACTTTTCCTGTGAGAATCTCTTCTTGCTGTCTGGTAGTCTTCACAGGTGAAGGGGGTTTGTTGCTTTACACCAATGGACTGGTTTAGTGCTCCAGATAGTGAGAAACTGATGCAATTTACCTTGAACTGAGGAGAGCAAATATGCCTTAAACTCCCATGTAAATACACATGGACTTCAAACACAAATAGAAATACGATTTTCAGGCATTCTATCAAATTTGTCATGAACCTGATGCACTTAGCTTGAGAAATCTTCTGTTCTTTCATTATTGGAAAACAGGGTGGTGTTTGAGAACAAGTAAATAGTGATCCAGCGTATTCTGATGCAAAGAGCATACTCATATTCAGCTGACAATAAAGACAATGTAGTAAAAAGAGGAAAAGCTCATAGGTTTCGTAGTTTTTCTTTTGCAATCTTGTGATGCACATTGTGCTTCTGTGGTCAAAAAGTGGTTCAGCCTACCTGTGTTTGTTACAGTCCATATAAAAAAAAAAAGCTTATGGAGTAAATTCAGAAGGGTGAGCCAAAAGCTTTGATTTTCCAAGGCTCTATACAGGAAGTGACAGAAGGTATTTGAGATTTGTCTCTTTTTGAAAAGGAAGCTCATAAAGTTGTTTTGAGATTTACAAGCAAACTGACCAAGGTAATAGTATCAACAATGGGAAATGCCAAGAAGTTTAGTGTTTCACTTTAGATAAACAGTTGATAGTTAGGATGCTCATATATAACTTTCTTAAGCCTTTAAACTCAAGACTGCTCATAAGAATGTGGCATTTCTTGTTCAAGACAGCCTAGGCACATCGGGATTTCCTCTCTTTCATTGCCTTGGAGCCCAGGAAAGGGACAGTGGAAAGTGTCCTGGGAGAAAAGCTAAATGAAAGCTGCCTCCAGCCTCAAAAGAACAGCTTGAGTAAGAGCTTGCCATGAACAAGGTATGTTTGTCTCTCCCTACCGAGGCAGGTTAAAACCAGTGTTGAGGTTAAAGAAATGTTTTGAATTCTTGTGATTTTTTTTTACTAAATGCTTTTGTCAGCTATGACAGAGTCAGCCCACATGATTTTGCCTTGCCAGCCTGAGTGGTTAACAGTGTTCTGACTCTGATGGGACTGTTTCTTTCACAGTGAGAAACTGGTGACGCAAGGCAACTGCTTGCTAGGGAAATTTTCTTATTTACAGGAGTTCTTTCTGCTTCCCTCTTCAGGGCTGACAGGAACACCAACAAAGTCTGTCCCTGGCAGGCACCCTGCAGAGGCCTCTGTGCCTCAGAAGCCCTCTCCTTGATTTCCATGAAAAACACATCGAAACAACATCCATCTCCCCCTGCCTCCAGCCCAGGCACAGCCTCTCACCACCAGCTCAGCCCTTGAGACCACAGCTAGGCAAGTGCCTCACATCATGTATTTTCTCCTGTGCACTTTGCAGCTGGGAGCTTTGGGGAAGGACCTCGCCAACCAACTAGGCTGCTGTGCTCCATCCATTGAGCTTAAAACATTGTGTCTCACACCTCTTGGCATTAACATGGTTTGTTGTTATCTTTGGGACAATGTGTATCTGCTGGCCAATGGCTTTCTTTTGTACCTGTTAGCTCCTGATACCTTAATTTGAAGCAAGCACGGTATGAAGAGCCACTGTACAGTTTCACTGAATTTATGAGTGAGTTTCAGCTGGGTTTGCTTCTGGAGCAGCTCTGCAGTACCCAGCACAGCAGGGTCCTTACCCTGTCTGAAGCCTTGTGCTGTAACCAAGGTATCTATTAGGGAATGATTGTGTTCATAACAGACAAACCATAAAAGCATAGCAAAGGTATAGAGAGAGAACTTCGGTCTCCAAAAGAGCTGCAAATGTATTTCTCAAAGTAAGTTTAAGTACAGTTCTTAAAAGCATCCATGACTTGTCTATTGAGTACTTTTGGCCGATTAGACTTTGTTATTTGTACAGTTTTATTTAGATTATTGCTAATATTTGGTAACAGTTACTCTCCAAGATATCCCTCACTTCCTATTTTCACTGTGGCAAACATATCAGCTAGAGTGAATTTTCAACAGGTACCTGTGAGGAGCTTACAGTATAATCCCAACCAGCACAGCTAGCTAACCAGCACAACCCATCTCCTGCTACTTTGAGAATATTCAGAAGATATCTATGTGCCTTTTTCTCGCACAAGACGCATGCAGGAAGTCTGTGAACAAAAAGCAAATGCATCCCAGTGTCAGATATCTCTGGCATATGCTTTTTCACATAGTGGGAAGGTTCTCTTGTGCATTGTGTGCCGGATCCTACTCAGCTCAGTTGACACCATCCTTTTAAGGGAGGGAGTTGAGTGTTTTCCTTCCTTCCTTCCTTCCTTCCTTCCTTCCTTCCTTCCTTCCTTCCTTCCTTCCTTCCTTCCTTCCTCTCTTTTACAGCCTGGACCCTGATGCTTTATTCTTACAGTGTAGTCTTGGTTGTCTCGTCTTACTCTCCAATTTTTATTCAAGGAGCTGTTATATGACCAACAGCGACAGCAGCTACTCCAGAAAATACAAAAGGTGGTTAGGGCTAATCACTATTGAAGCAATTATTTTTCCTGCATCCTTAAAAGGAACCTGTTGTGCAGCAGATAGATAGAAAACCAAAATCCCACAATGCCTGCAAAGTATAATCTCACTTTCTGTGTGTGTGTGTGTATGGAATGCATATTTAAATTGTATTGTAGTTTTGTTTTTTCCTATCCTTTTTGTCCTTTACTGATATATTTCTCGATATAGTTGATCCGTATTGCATTTGTTCCTGTTTATCTGTCTTCTTGTCATGGTGTACACAAGGATTTTGGACAGAACTGTGAATATTAGACAAGGACAGTAAATCCAATATAATCCGAATTATATGGGCTAATCAACAATAACCGATGTTTCTGTCAGAAAGCACACACCCATTGAATGTGCAGTGTCTCTGATGTCTCTTCCTCTATATTGTTTGGTTTTGAGATTCACAGAATTAATCTGAGCTCCCTCTGTAACTAACAGAGCTATCTATTCATAATAAAAATGCACAGATAATATTTGCTTGTGTTAGATTCACTTCATCTGCTCTGCAAACATGCGACTTTTATGCAGGCTTATATTCTTAAGAATGAATTAAGTATCAGGGTGCTCATGAGAACAGCAACCATTGGGAGGATATTACAGTATTTTCATGAAGTGGGTTGCAAATTTCCACACATCAGCACTGACAGTGGAAGCCTGACTTGGAGAATGCTGAGAGCAGGGGTCTAATGTATGGGCTACATTACTCATCCAAACTCCAATTTCAGAGTCTGAAATCCCATGGTAAATTGCTCTGACAAAAATCGATAGGTCAAAAGCCCTGTGTATGCCAATGGCAACACTGCTGTTGCTTTTGGTAGGTTCAGGACTTTTCTGCAAAAAAAGGAAAAAAACAGGATTGGTGTCTGGGGACTAGTCCCAGTTCATTGTTTTATTGGATCCAGAGTTATTCTGTTCCCTGCTGTAAACTGTCCTGGAATCATGCTTCCTATTCATCACTTAGGAGAAAAGTCTGTCTCCAGTACCCCTTCGTAACATTCAGTGTCCAGCCAAGAGTTTCCTTCTTTAAAAAGGACAATTCCCTTTTCTCCTCTTAGCACAGGGTTATGCAAAACTACCTGGGGTTGTGACTGTTGTCAGGCAGTTGGCACGCATAACTTGCTGCAAAACGAATATGCAAAGTATAACATTGCATTCCGGATTGGAGCCTAATGGGCTTCTGAGTATCCCAGAGCTATAGATGCAGTCTGCTTTGCAGACTTTTTTCCAGGAGTGTTTACTGGACAGCACTTCCCCACTTTTAAACACCTGTTGCAGTTCACCTGACGCATTCTGTTTATGGCCAAATGTATCTCTATGTATATAACCATTTTGCATTCATAAAGTAACATGGAATCCCTAACTGATAAAAGCACTGTAAATGACAGAGGCTAGCAAAAGCATCATAACAAAGATCATAGTATTATGAACAGACATGATACGCAGCAGAACAACCAAGGAATAAAACCCCATCTTTGCCATTCACCTATTATATGAAAGAGATGCAGATAACAGACATGCCTTTATAAGCTTGAAATTAAAACTGTGGAAATAGCTGCAGGAAGTAGAGCTACTGAGATGGGATGGGATGCGATGGGATGGGATGGAGGAGGTCCTGGCAAAGATGAGGTCATCATACTGCGAACAGAAGTTGGAAAGAAATTATATGACTGCCATGGGCAAGTGTTTCTTCAAATAAAACAAAAGAGATCTAAAACATCACAAATTTTACTCAGGTCTTGTCATTGAGCAAATAAGACAAAAGAATGAATAAATATCAGCAAAACAAATTGAACTCCCTCACATTCACCCTCCCACCTCCCAAAAAAACTCCACAATGTTCCCTGTAGTAGAAACATTAGTACTAGTTTCATCTTTTCTTCAGCTCTTTTATGCCAATCCTGTGGTGTAAGGTGATGGAAAAGCTTCCAGGCAACTGAAAATTTTCCTCCTGCTGGAAAATCTCTGGGTGGCTTAGACCCAACATTTAAAAACACTTAAAAATGTGAATAACTTCAAGATACCACAGGTGGCCGCATCTAATGGTTTAACACAAAGGGCACTAATTAAAGTCCTCTCTGTGTAAAAGGAAAGGCAAAAGGCAATGCTATATATATATTTCCCTCTCAAAGAAAATCAATGGAGACTACAGGAAATTTCTAAGAGAACAGCTGAATGGAAGATTGGTTCTTTCAGTTCAGTTACTGAACGCATACAGAGTGGCAGAAGTAATGCAGCATTCCCAGGGGCAACTGGGCTCTGACTGCAAAACTGGGAGTAAGAATCACCACTGGGACAAATTTAGTGTTTCCTCCTTCAACTCACATTGCTTTCTGCTGTGTTGCCACCGTGGTGGTGGTGGCTGTCATCCAGTGGACAGTGTGGCTTTGAATACCTCCTCATTTCACATCAGCCATGAGACAAAAAGTATGTCCAGGGAGGGCTGTGTCCAGCAGACCAGAAATATCTGTAATGTAGCAAAGTTTTATAATTGAAATGTTTTTGTCTGATGAATTTTGACTGATGAATCTTTGAAAGCAGTCTGAGAACAAACCACAGGTCTAAGATCAACGACAGAGGATATGCTATTTGATAACCTGAAGTACATGACCTGTGAGGGGAGGTTGAGGGAAATGGGCTTGCTTAGCATGAAGGGGTGATGGCTTTGGGGTTACCTGACAGCAGCCTGTCAATACCTACAGGAAAGCTACCGAGACGATGGAGCCGGTCTTTTTATAGTGGTATGGGGTGGGAGGATGAGAGAAAACAGGCATAAGATTTTGGTGGATTTAAGTAAAAATTCTTTCATCATGAGGACAGCAAAACAGTGGACCAGGTTGCCCAGAGGTCTTGTACAGGCTTCATGCTTGGAGTTTTTCAAGACGTAACAGATAAAACCCTGAGCAACCTGGTCTGAGCTCGACGCTGACCCTGCTTTGAGCACAACATTGGAGTAGAGACCTCCTGAGGCGCCTCTACATTAAATATTCTGGGCTTCTGTGGTTATATGATTCTGGCATATGTCATTAAATTCTCAGGTGCTGTGGACCAGAGAAGCAGGAATACATACGTCTTTGTTTAATATGGAGTCAGAGATTATGAAAGCAGCCCATAGGATTGTGCAGAGAGCAGTCTGGAAGTCTGGCAAAAGCACACTAGAGAGAAAAAGGAATCAGCATAATGCAGATCCTTGGCTTCTTACTCAGAGGTGACACATACAAGTCAAAGCTCCTGCAGCATCTGGTCTGCACGAGAATTAATTGGCCCAGGGTTTACCCAGGGGGAGTCACCAGCCTGTAGCCCACAATGTGGGGTGTCTGCTGCTTCCCAGGTGCTTAAACTAAGAGGTTGCCTTAGAAAATCAGAAAGAGATTGCCCCTGCCTGGATTTCCACAGCTCTGACCTATTGCTGATCACCGGTTACCCTTTGCAATCGGTCTGAAAGAAAGGGGGACCACAAGGATAGATGGAAGGACCCATAGAGGCAGCTTAGGAAGCACAGATCAGACTCTTCCAATTCTGCCCTACTCCCAGAGTTTTCTTGGTGCAATGCACGATATGAGCACAACATATATTATAGGAACAAAGCTGTATGCTGGTGAAAATCAACCACAAAAGTGACTGCTCAGGTACATAGCTCAGCTCATATCAAAGCAAAAGGCCTTTAAGCACAGGTGAATCAGTCCCCATGTTTGCCCTTAACCCTGTTGAAATGAAGCAAATAAGAAGATCCCAAGCTCTGTGCTGTCTTCCAAACAAATGCTATCTTATGCATAAGCTAGAGAAATCACTGTTTTAGCAGGCCCTATCATATCCACAGAATACTAGTGAACAGGATCACAAAGAGGTAAGCCTTTCCATCTCTATTACATGATGTCTGTCTTTTTCTATCCCTTCAAATTGCTTTCACCAGCAACAATGACAGCTGTCCATCCCTGGTCCCAAGTATGCAGGCCTTGAAGGATCAGCTGTTTCCTCTCTGAGTATAATAGCCTTGACATGAATGCAGTCTGCAATGATGATCTGGCTTGGATTTGTTTTCCAATGTAAAGGCTCGGCACAGAAGCATCAAGATTAACCACATACAGTTCAACCACAAAGGCTTGCAGGAAAGCAGCCAGGCTCATTGTATTATTATTTCAGCTGTTACCATGGTGGTTCTGATTTTCACCCATCATTGAAGACAGTGAGGGCGTCCAGATTCCCTCCACTTGAAGAATAGTCCAAAAATGATATTGATATTCAGTGAATAGTTACCTGCATAACTAGTCCAGCTCTGATTACAACCCAGCCACATTAGCGTTCTCATTTTTTGGCAGACCTAATAGTATGAGAAATGTACTTTGCAAAATACTTGAGTATGAAAGAATGGGGAGGGTGTGTCAGGGCACAACTATCACACTAGATGTGATGATGATATTGCACTCGGTGGCACGTAGTTTTGAAGGAAGAAGGGTTGTGCAGTAAAAGCAATGACATAGATTGAACTTTTCTGGAATCAGCGCTGTCCCTGAAAAATGTGGGCACAGCGCATCACCCCTGACAACAAAGGCACCTCAGGCACCCAAATCCTGTTGGTTATGGCAATCTGTTTCTCCATTTCGGTCTTCTGTCTGTGCATTTTATTGTTCTCCTGCTCCAAGTTTATCTTGCAGCTAAGACCTGAAAGATATACAGGGCATGGGTGATCTCTCACTCTCATTTGAGCAACGCCAACCACAATAGGTCTTCAGGTCACTAGAGCTGGTACACAACTACTCAGCACGACACGGTTCAAGTTACAGGAGGGAGCTGGAGGTTTGTTCACCTTTTCACTTGCGTGTTTGTTTTCAGGTGGGATGTCCAGTGAAATGGGCAAAGAATGAGTTTATTTTTAGCTCTGTGCTTCCCCATAGTTACACAGAGCCTGCACTTGCTGGGAACTGGTGGGATTTTTGGGCACATTTCTGATGGCAGGTATTTCCATGTACACACACAGAGATTTTGCTAAGGGAGGGCTAGAACAATGCTGAAAGATAAAGGAGAAAGCATGGTCTGAGAGAGGAGTAAAGGAAGATAAGAGGATTCATTTAATGCAGTGGAGCTGATCTAAAACCTGGATCAAAGCCTTGAAATGATACCATGAAGTTGGTGTGAGCCTGGCAGAACTGGCCCAAGTAAGACTGCTAAATAATAATTGAATCATGCTTATCATTCCCCTTCTCTTTCATCTTTATGTGTTGAAGGTAAGCAGGACCTTATTCCATATTGCTATGTTCAGTGAAACAGTAAATAAGCAAGTGTTGAGCTCCAGCTGCAGTAACAAGAACTGGCAAGAGCCTGACAGGTTTGCAGTATTTTCCCTAAAACCAGCAAGAAAAAACAAGAACCCTACCACCCCCAACTGCCATTATTTTCTTTATATATTAAACTAGTCTGGAAATAGACAATCTCTTCAATCCTTATATATTATTGCCTTACCTGCCTTGAAATTGGAACCATTGGCACTTTGATAAATGGACTGTAAAGTTGCTGATATTCACTGTAGCTTCTTTAACACTCCTGTATTCTCAGCCAATATCCAGCTTTGTAACGTCTGCAGCAATTTAATTCCCAGTGAATCACTGCAAGGGGAATTCAGCCTCCTGCAGAGACGGTCATTGGAGGGTGGTGTCTCTTTCCTCCCTCATCACATCAATATTAAGCCAGTGCCACAAAGTGTTTCATCAATTCACCGGAATGTGGAGCCCCAGCAAGTCCTAGTTTTAAAGATGAACTTCCATCATGTCCCAGAGCCAGATTCTATCATCTCTTAGCTTTTCTATGTGTTTAGGTGTCTAGCGTGCTTAGGCATTTTTGTAAGCCCCATTAAATGACTATATACATCTTTAGATACATGAATAACTTAATACCTAGTCCTAAACCTGAATATAATCTTAGCGCTGTCAACGGGACTGCTTGTGAGCAGAGTCTCATTTCTGACTGCCCTATAGGGTCTGTATAAAGTACAGTATCTGTAAAAGCCCAAGATCGAAATGTTCTGGGACATTTTCATCCAGTAAAAAAGTGCTGGGGAAGATTCTAGGGGGAAAAAACCCCAGACTTAAAAATATCCTCCTTTCTCTAATTGGGTTATAAGTGAGGAATTATATCACCTAGCTGTGTTGTTAGTTTAAGCTACTTTTTAGTGTTTTAATTAATCTTTAAACTGTGTATCTAGTACCCGATATTAACATCCAGCTTTTTCTGAGTACTGCAAAGAGATTACTTCTGTGTATTTGCAGAAGTAGGCTATCCAGGTTTCATTTTGAGGAGCCATTTGAATATTATTGTAATGACAAAGGCTCACAAACACAGAGATTTTTCTCCCTGATGACAGTACATCTCAGGCGCTGACAGTACATCTCAGGCGCTGTTTTCGGAGGTCAGCTCATGACTCATCCAGAAGACAGTTTACCTCATTACTTTATGCAGGCCTTTCCAATACAGTTTTCATGAGTGCTCCATAAAATAGCTTTAATGAAAACAGGGATTAATTTTTTTTTTCTGTTATTGCATATTCACAGGTAATTCTGTATGGTACACAGGTGTTAAAAACCACAGTTTCTTCTTAAAGCCTTTCCATTGCACTTTCAGGCCTTGTCAAAATTGCTAACATGCATTTAGCTTAATCTTACATTTCACTAAAGAGTTTTGAAATTGGCTGAGATGTTCACATGAAGAGGAAAAAAGAAAAGTACTGAGGTAATGGGTGGATATTGTACAAATGTTCCCACGTTGAATTTCACAGTTAACATTATAATGTTACATTACAGCTAAGATATTATAATATGTCACATTACAGCTAAGACATTATAATATGTCACCATTCCGGTTCTAAGGAAAGGTAAATATTGTTGCTTCCAGAAAAGATGCACCCTTCCAAAAGTGGAAAGCAACCCTGAAAGGTGGTGTCTCTCATCAGCCACAATGTGAGTGAGTCATGTCATACACTCCCCTGCATCAGAGGGGACTTACAGGCTTAACACCTCTGAAAATCACTGTTGCTATTTGCTACAGGATCTTGGATTTATCAGATCTCATTTATTTTGAGAAAAATATCTCTCTCATAGGGCAGCTACTGTAGAAAAAGTCACACTCTACAGTTTGTATTGGTGACTTTTCTTCAGCATCATGTGCTCATCTTTCCTGTTTTGCCTCTGTACTTTTATCACTGAATTTTTTGCTCATAAATCATATTCGGTTGTGGTCTGGTGTATACTGGAACCTATTTCTTATCCATATTTTGGTGAAATATTTCTGCATTGACTTCCTGACAAAATTCTGCTGCTGTGGATAGTGCATGTGTCAAACAGCAGTCAGTGATCAGAGAGCGGTGTGAAAGATGGAGCCAATAACATGATGGAAGGAATGTGAGGAATGATTGTGCCTCCATAAGGCAGAGAGAATTTGGGATGATTCATTGTCAGATGTGAAACTGCAGCAAGGAACTTGAACTGTTCAGAGGAGGGAAGCACAGGTATGGTAAAGAGGTAAAGCCCACTAATCTTATGATGAAGATGAAAGAAATGATAAGGGATATGCTAGACAGTAGAAGGAAAACTGTAGGAATATAGCAGAATACAAAGAAATAAAAGAAGAAAAAAAAACTAACCAGGAGGCCAAGCAAAGGTAAACCAGACCTGAAAGCTGTGTATGCTTTTATACACAGAGAGAAGGAAGTAGGAAGAAAAATTCAGAGTAAGACACAACTATAAACTAGATTTTTTAAATTAGGCTTATGGCTAATTTGTACAGAAGGCAGGGTATGCTGCTATTTCTGGTTATAGGAAGGGTGATAGGTGATAGTTGCACAAATGAACAAGTTCTTAATCCTTCCCTTCAAAAAAATTGGAAAAAAAATATCCCAAACCCTCACCTTGTGTTATCATTATTAAGACTGCATTGTCTACATATGGCCGGACATCTTTTAGTCAGGCCATATGTAGACAGACACAGGGATATTATTTTATGCAGGGTTCCTATTGGTTTATGCTGAGGACCAGAGAAACCCTAGGAGATAAAAACTTAAGTGTGTAGGAACTGGTGTTGGGAGAGAACCTGATATTTCTGCAACAAAACCCTAGCTCTATACCTAGTATGATGCTTGCAAGATCTGAATTTTCATCATTACTCATTCACATTTTCTGTTCTTTAGAAAAGGTATTGGAAAGCATAGTGCACAACACAGAAGGAGAAGATCAGAAATATCTCAAGGAATGTCTACTTTTCTTGATCAATTAGAATATGTTTTGGCAGCACTGGTCTGGTAGTTTTTAGCATGGATACTAAGATGGCTGTGTCATCTTAACCACCTCTCTTTCGCTTTAAAAGATCTATCAGTGAATTCAGTTACAGAACTCCCCTGAATGTCTATATATTCTGACTCATTAATTCATCCATTTCCATAACTGGTCCTCTGATGCCATTTGAAATAAAACTGCTGAAAATATTCCAAACACATTTGCTTTCCTAAAGATTGTTTGATGCACACCGCAGTGTGTTCCATCGTTTGTATCCACTAAGCTGTGCACCATGTCTCTCTGTTCTGTCGTTTGCCATCACCCCTGGAGATTAGCAAAGGTAAGTTATTTAGGTTTTGATGACTCCACAGGGCTGCTTTCAAAGTGGCTTTTTTTTTTTTCATGGTCTTTTTTTCTACTCAGAGAAAATATCTTTCCTCCTGCAAAAACTTGTGAAACACATTCTGCCTGATAATTGCTTTTGCTGTTAGTCTTTACCTCCAATTTTGTAGACGTTCAGGAATAGAAAGTGCCAGTTCTGAGACCTGAAGGGTTGTGGTGCTTAGAAGGTGTTTAAGAAATGTCTTGTCAAATGGTTAGTGTTGTTTGGCTTCAGAGCAGGTCCCCTACATTTGGCTGCTCCTTCTGCAAACATTTGTACAAACTTTCTGAAGAGCTCTCCAAGTCCAGAAAAAGACTTTTAGCAGCAAGTGCTCCAGTCTGTCACTTGTAACTGCTCAATGCTGTGTCTCCACTTCCAGTCCTCCACCATTAGTGGTGCCCCAGTGAGCTAAGGTAGATTTTGCAAAATGATACTTGCGTCCCCAATTTGTTGAGCTCTCAGATCATGCCAGCCGTATTCAAATAGTCTTTCCACATGTTACTGAAACAAATAAACTGAGTTACCAGATAACTGAAGGAATCTATCACCTGTAACCCTTCAGTTATCTGCAAGCACATGCAGCAGCATTCAGCAGTGCAGGTGGTATTCTCAGATCACTGACCAACTCCCTTAGATCTTTGTCCCATCAATTGATAGATGCCTAGCAGAAAACTACGTTCTTATTTCCTCCTTCCCCCTCTTCTGGCCCTTCAGGTACTGTGTGAGCAGGGGCTTTACCATGCCTTGCTCTTCTGCTGTTACTCGTCAGTCTGCTAGACTCCACTGGGAGTCTACCATTGAGATTCCTCAACAATTTCATTGTCTAGCATTCACATTCTTTGCTGCTTGATATGTCAGAAGGATTTGAATCAGATTGCCTCACTGAAGTGCTCTTCACCACAAACAGTCTTTGACTACCACAGATCCTATTCTTCCCATGTTTATTCACATATTCGATATATTTTCGGTCTCAAGAATTGCTACAGATGATCATCTCTTCTTGTTACATTTTCTAAAAATATTTGATCGCTGCCCAGAAAACTTGTTAAACTCACGGTCTAAAATCTCCTTTATGACACTTACATTATTTCATTCCTTAACAACATCATAAATACTTGAAATAGTACTTTAAAGTATATCTTAAATGGGGAAGCTCATAGTTTAAAGGAAGTTACAGTTGCCACATTCCTTGCAAGAAATTGTACATTATGGTAACTAATTTGAATGCTGTAAAAGAAGTCAAAGGATGCTTGTTGACAGAAATATAATTATTTTGGTGGGTTGGTTTTTTTTTTTTTTTTTTGATTTCCTGGCATATCTGATAATATTCAATAGGAACCTGAGCAGCTTTCTGCAAAGAATATTCCAGTTAATAGTAACACTGGTTCTTTCACCTCATAAATAAACACTTCTGTGGTTTTCTGAACTCCCTTGTGTTTGAGTGGCCAAGAATGTGTACCGAAGGGCTGCTTCTTGACAATAGAGCACCCAAAAATGTAAGCAAAGATATTGCTGAAAAGAAGCAGATGAACTGCCTTTGTCCAGGTACTTTTTTAACAGCCTCATGTGACTGTTACACAGATTGCCCTGTTTTGGTTATTGGGACCCAGGAGTCAAATTTTTCCGCAATGGGGTAATGCCTGTCTTCAGAAAAACCCAACTGGTGATAGTCTGTGTTCACTATTACTGTCAATGGCATGCATGAGATATTTCCAGGATAAAACTGGAAACAGATTGATAATGGATTAATGTCTAGTAGGCAGTTTGACCTTTGAAGACCAGCTGACAAGCATCTAAGACTTCTGAACTCTGGCCTGATCTGGTCAGCCCACCTAGTTCTGTTGACTTGCTTTTCTTGTTTATCAGAACTATTTACAAAGCTTTGCAGATTGCAATTAAAATTACTTTCAAATCTATCTGTAAATAGAGAGGAACACACAGGGTAGAATATTGCAAGTGAGATATGTGATGTATGTCAATTTAGAGGAGATTTCATCTCTGTTGGCAGGTAGGACCGAGCCTGCTACCTTCATGCTTTAAAGTCGCTTCTGCATTGACTGTAATGGTGAGGATAAAAAACTTTACTGGTATTGTCAGCCTGATGAAGGGGAGAAATGAGCAGCCCCCTTTTCTGAAATTTCATGAGCCTACTCAGGCTTCTCCACTCCAGGATTATGCAACTAAGTTGTAGGAAGTAAAGAAAAAAAGCGTAAGAAAATGTGAAAGCCAAAGAGGGAATAAATTAGGTGAAAGTCCTTGGCCACGGATAAGATTAAAAGCCATGCAGGTGGAATGGTATCATGACAGAGGGGTAAGGGCCTTGCTGTGCCAGCCTGCAGTTCAATACCTGGCTGCCAGCGATGGTTACTGGTTTACTGGTTAATTACTGCAGAACAAAAGAAGGATGGAGGAGAGAGTTTTCATACCTATAGCAGTTGATGTTTAATTGTGGTACAATTGAGGTAGCAGCCTTATCTTCAGCTCTGCAATGAATGAAGACAGAGACGTTCTTTCACAGCGCTTTGGCTCTTCAGAGCTCTGAATTATCTTCCTGAAGTCTTTCTCTCTGGTCTCTCTTAGGCTTCTAACCTCTTAGGCTTCTAACCCAAGCACCTCAGCTGGGTGCCCAGGGATGTGGAGCATGAACGCCCACCATGCCAAAGAGTGAACTGTGCCATCTAGTCTCTGCTATCCAGTTTAATCCTAGGGAGTGTTTCAATCGCTCATCTTTGTCTCATCTCCCCTTCACAACATATTGTGCAACCTCATCTGGAGAAAACTGACAGTCAATCAAGTGTCTTATAAATACCTTGAAATGAATGGAGTAAACAGGATGGCAATAAAGCTGACCATCCAGCCTCCCTTGTGAGATGCTTTTTATTATGTTCAGCTGCAAGTGTCATTTCCCTAATGTTGCCCATTCATCTTGTGCTGGGTTACAAGTCAAATCTTCATGCAGTCTTGCTCTCTTGGGGATGGAGAGATCCAGCAGTGGCCAGCTCATGTCAAACAGTGTCATAAAACTGCAAGGGTTCCCTCATAATTTATTCTCCTGACTTTTTGTTTTGTTGCCATGGAGTAGACGACTGCAACTGGACGTTCTTCAAATGCATTGCCTTGGCACGTCAGGCAGCTATGCATCGTTTCTTTGAGATGCCAGAACAATAACAGATGGATTCTGGGTGGGGAATAAAAGCTATGGTACAGCCCAAGCAGTGTGCAGTGGCAATATAGTTGAGGGTAGACACAGCAAAATAGAGTTTATCTACTACTAAAGTAAGCAGTGTAAATTTGCTGGTACGCCAGTGGTGTGGTAACATTCACCTGGGAGTAAAAAGGATATATTTATGTGTTTTGTGAGGGGAGGGGGAACAGAGAAAGGATAAAAATTCCAGCACATTGTTGTAGAAGATAAAATGGAAATTTCTACGAAAGAAGTTGCTCAATTTCTCACCCTGAGTCAAACTGAGGCAAAACGTCAGTGAATGCAGCGATGGCAGGCACGATGGCAGTTCAGTATCTATTTCAATCAGCAGCAAAGAGACTTTGCCCTCTTCAATCTTTCGACATGAAGAAAGAGGGCCTTGATTTTTAGCACTTAATGAGACTAAAACATGCCCAGCTCTAGAAAGGCCAATAAACCTTTCTGGATAATATATTTCAGAAACCCAAATCAAACCATCAAGCTTATCTCAAATCCTGAAGGAGATACTTCTACAACTCCACAATATTTACATTTTGTAATCCTGGTTCATCATAAGATTACTGCTCTTTACCTCTTTACCATACCTGTAAGCTCCAGCAGGCAGAGGCCTTTTGTCCTTTATTAAAGAAGAAACTTTCCTGCTTCTTATTTTTCTGTTGAGTTATGAAAAATTCCCTGCTAGAAAAGATCCAAGTACAACTTACATTCCTCTTTTCATATCCTAGTTCAATTATGGTTTTCATTACCCCAAAAGTTAGCTTAAATGCTCCCTGTTGTCCAACAAGTGAGTAAATAAATAAATAAGCAGTTTAACTACAAGGGAAAGAAAAGCTTCATTCCAGTGTTTACCACAAAGTACTCTAAGCATCTGTTTCCAAGCTGTATAACGGCTACAGTGTGTTAAGATTCTTCTCTCTGGGCATTTCAGATCAAAATATCTTTCACTTCTTCCTTTTCTACCAAGTTTTATTTAGTTTACCTACTGAGAGATCAAAGACAGCCACTTTCTACCTTGGAGGAAAAAAAAAGAAGGGGATACACTGATCACATGAAAGGCACTCAGTGCCGGACAGAAGTTAAACTGGACGCTTATTTTGCCCCACCCTTCTCTAATAAGAGGACTTTGAGAAATTTGAAACTCCATAGATATGAATCTGGTACAAGGAGATGGATTTTCATGTACTGCACATAGAGCTGCAGAGCTCACTGCCACAGGAGAGGTTTATGATCAAGGCCTCATCAGCATTTAAAAAGGACTGAAAATACGTGCTCATAACGAGTGTATGTAAAATGTTCATAATACAAGGTTGCAAGGTGCATGGGGAGGTGGTGTGCTGGTCTTCTAACTCACCTGTGGCTGGATTTCAGATTAGGACAATTTCTAAGCAGTCTGATTTACAGAGATTTTGGGGTGTTTTATTTTTTTTTTCTTTTTTTTTTTTCCTAGTAACAGCTATGCATCCTAGTATTTGTTTAGGAGCTTCTGGTATCTCTGATAAGGTTATTTGAAGTGCTATTGGACACTAGCAGAGGGAGGATTAAAAACTTACTGGACAAGTCCTATGTTCCTGTAGTCCAACACTGTTTGGCTAGCACAAGGCGTGCTGAGATCACCCCTGACCATGCACAAAGATGCCTTTCTCTTGAAAAAATGCACTCCCCCTCTGCACCCTGTGTGCTCTAGGGACCTTAGCTTAGTCCTACTCTGGCGATGAGGCAGGAAGGCTTAGAGGGGATAATATACTGGCTTTTGTAGCTGAAATTACTTACACTGACATAATTGCAATTATTAATAGTGGTGAAAGGATGTGCCCAATCTATAATTTGAGGTAATGTTTGGCAACTTGAGAAATACGGATCATGAATCATTCATTAACTGAGTAATGCTTTTATTTAGTTAGAATTAAGTTTAAGATGTCCTCTGTTATTTTGTTGTGTAATTTAAGGTCACCAGCATTATTTTTTTGTATGTTATAATTACATTGAGGCTTATATGCAATTTCCACCAAATGCAAATATATTATTTGCTTTAGTTCAAACTGGTTTTATACTTAGGCAAAAGACTTAGGGAATGGTGGAGAGTCTTAAAGGTGAAGCCTGTGGTATCTCCCCAGTTGTATATGAAGTGCTATTCCTGTGCTACCGTGATGCTGAGACATCAGAACCTGTAACGAGAAGTTAGTGATATATGTCCCTGCTTGATGTTTCAGATCCTCTTTGTCTGTAAATAGGCAGAGCTGCATTGAAGCTAGCAGAGTCCTATCAGCTAAAAAAAAAAATAGATTATATGGATTTAAGCGGGGTTCCATTCCCCAGGCAGTAGGTTTCCAGGCTAACTACCACTCAGCAAGGCACTGCTACATTCAAATTAGTTACAAATCTTTTTGGTTGCTCCATCAAAAAATCTCAAAGATTATGTGGCCCCAGGAGATGGTTCCATTATGTTCTGTCAGCCCAAAATGGAGGGGCTCAGGCAGAAGAGCCCATCTTTTCAGAGATCTGAATAGGGCACCTTTTTCTGCACTGACTTGGATTCCATTTCTCTTACAGTATATCTGAATAAATAACTGAGAAAACCCCCTCTTTTCTGCACAGTCCCATAGCTTACATTTTAGTTGTACACGCACTCTCTGTCTCTGGAGACAGTCATCCCCACACTCCATCACCAGAGGAACGAAGACAAAACTCCAGTTTCCTCAGAGAGCACTAAGACATCTTTAACTGCATAATAATTGATGTTTTTATGGAGTTCCAGATCATTTACTGATATTGTACACCTCAGTGGCTTAATCCTTCCTCACACGATGTGGAGACAAATAATAGCTTGATAGACTTCATCATTCTTGAAAGGCAGACAGAGCAGGCAAGCCAGCATGAAAATATTTTAATTATACTTTGTCAGAAGTATATCACAGGAGAAAAAAGTGGTCTTCCTTCACCACTTTCATTTGGGGAATTTATCCAAGTCTAAATTTATTTACTACTAAAAATTGCACTTAGGTCTAAAAACTGGACTTCCAGAAGCGAAGGAGAAACAAGAGAAAAACAAATATAACAATGAAAAGTGGCAGAACACCACAGACCTTTAGGAGAGCAATTCTTTGCTTGAAGCCAGGCTTGGAAAAGAAAAACTTCCTAGAAAACAGTTAGTCTTGTGGAAAACAGGACAGGCCAAACCTCATGTTTCATTAATTCTTTGCTTTATGCAATTTTAATATGGGACAGTACTATGCAGTACCTCTGGACACATATCAGCAGTATCTGTCCAGAGCTATCACTACAGCAAAACTTTCCATTTGTAGATGTTCTCCAGACTGGTATAAGTTTTCCAGGCATTTCTCCCTAGCTTCGCCAAACTATATTTATAAAGGATAAGTATCTAGAGATGCAGATGAATGGCACCTGGGATTGATAAAGAACATATAAAACTGGATTTCTGATCAAAGAAGAAGGCTATGTCATAAATTAAATTTATTTCTGGAGCTGGATCCAAGCGTACTAAAGTCAGAGGGATTTTCTCCACTGTGTTTCAATAGTTTTGGGATTGGGGTCTTGTAAACCTATGTAAGGCAAAATAGGGCATATTTCAAAATAGGGTTGTTGATTTTAAGATTGCTCAACTTTTGCTTCTGAGGGCGTTTTTATTTTTTTTAATTTTTATATTTTTATTATATTATTTTTCTGTTTTATAAAACAGCACTTGATAAGGGTTGTTAAAATTATTTTGTCTCCAGTGTAAACTTAGTACTGCTTTTATGTGTGAGTGCTAATTTTTTACTGATGGCTTATCTTCTAACAGTATACCATGGCAGGAGATGTGCCAGAGAATATAAACTGGAGCAAAGCATATAAAAAATTCTATTTTCTTTCTTGTTAGTTAGTGTTATAGACTGTAGAGTCCTCATACTGCTGAGGTGGATTGTATTGAAGGAATAAAGATGAGAAGTAAAGTATTTAGCTGCCCTTTGCTGCATGCTGGAAAAGGTCAACAGATTGTCTGCCACCTTGGTTGCCATTGAATGTCTCAGAGTGAGAATTAAAGAAGGGATTCCCCAAAAGTGCCCAGAATTTGCCTTGTTCTGTTGCCATTTAAAGTCAATAACAAAGTACTCTTGACCTTTATAGCAGTAAGGTCATAGCAGGGAAGGAGCTTGAAATTCTTCCCATCCTAAAAGCTCTACATATACTTTACTGATAATGGGATCAAGCCCCAGGTTTCCAGCCACGTACCTCATTCAGCAATAATGCATCTTCTGTAGTCAACCAATTTCCAAAACGTAGGAATGGATACTCCATGTAATTCATGCAAACACAATCTTTTCTTTTTTTTTTAAAATCTTGCCAAGCTTTTAGTGTCAGTAAAATTTCTCTGCAGTGAGAAGCTCTAATTTAATTAAATGTTGCATGAAACTGTATTTCTTTTCCCCTGTTGTACATTTGCTGCTTATTAATGCATCCTGTATTATTGAACTCAAGGTAAACAGACATCTGTATTTGGCCTTCTCTATGGAATTCATTTGTTTTTATAACTCTATCACGATTGATATAACTCCTTTCTTTTCAGAGTAGACTCTCCTAGACTCTCCAGTTCCTTCTTATACTGACGTGTTCCCTCAGTGCCTTTAGACCTTCCAGTTTCTGTCGTTTCTTTCTTAAGGACAACTGAAACCCAAGACAAAAGGGCTGAAAACTGAAAACTCTTTACTGTGAGGGTGGTGAGGCACTGGAACAAGTTGCCCAGGGAAGTTGTGGATGCCCCATCCCTGGAAGTGTTCAAGGCCAGGCTGGATGGGGCTTTGAGCAACCTGGTCTAGGGGGAGGTGTCCCTGCCCACGCCAGAGGGCTGGAACTAGATGATCTTTAAGGTCCCTTCTAACCCGAACATTCTATGATTCTATATGATTCTATGAAAACACTGTGGATGAGCTGCTTCACATTCCATTTTATTCACTTCCTCCCTCATCAGTGCTCTGTTTCTGATTAACTAGGAGTCCTTAATTGTTATTTTATTTCCCTAGAAAGGTTACTTTGATTTCAAATCCTATCAATGTACATGGACAGTCTCAGGTACCTACATACCACCTTGGTATGCAATGTAAGTCTTTAGGAGTACTTTGGAACCCTACCTATTCTATCTTGGCTAATCTAACCACTGCTATTGGCTGATTTTGCCAACTCAACATTTCCCTTTAGCTTATTGACTTCTTTAGGTTGTTAATAATTGCAACTAATTAAAAACAACTAATCCAGGTCCATTTATCTGACTGATCTTATACTGAGGTTTGACATTATATTATTTCTGTCGGCTTACTACCTCTTTAAGAAAGTTTTTTCCTTGACAGTGTGGGGTCTGAGGAGAGCTGAAGGATGGAGGTGAAGAGTTTTTGCTTACACAGAACATAAACCAAGTCTTAATAGGACATGAGGGTATTCAGGTACTTCAAAGCCTGCATGCTATAAAAGTACACGGTGGTCTGAATAACTTCTCAGTCAGAGAAATGTGGAAAATAAAATTGTCTTTCTGTAGGAAATATTAATAATTAGTTTTCAACCCACACTGATGAATTTTTGACATCTCAACTATTTTCACATACAAGAAAGTGGAAAACAATCTCAATTTGGAAATATTGGACTGCAAAATGTTTACTCTCTTGATCAAAGTGAAGATTATTAATGTTGAAAGGCTGATACGTTTGGTATTCAAAAATATCTACAGTACTTCTGACAACTGGAAATATCAGTGTTGGGGTTTTATTTTAGATTAAAAAAAAGTTTTGTTTGAAATGTTCTACTTGAAATATCCTATAAGTTTTGTCATAGGAAAAAGATCCTGTTTCCATTTTCTTTTTTCTTTTTTTTTTTTTTAATTTTATTTTTGTTTCTATGTTATTCTAAATTTTTAAGGAAGAGATTCAGGCAAAAGTTTTTAGATTTCTCTCTTCTCTCCTACTCTCTATTTTCTAGTAAAAAAAAATTGGAGTATCTTAGGACTCTCACGTGGTTTGCTGAAGAATATCCGTGCAAACACATCTGTGCAAGCGCTCTTGCTATAATGTGCCAGGTAAGGGGTGTTTTGAAGAGATGTGTATTTTCGAAAGACACCATGTCTTTCTGCATGAACTCAGAAATTCACTTGATTTTATTAAATAATCTTGGGCCAAGGTTTATTGATGACACCCTGCTTAACACATTTGCTTAACTGTGTCTAGTTTTCATTTTCATTAAAATATTTTTGATAGATTATGATAGTGCTGCTTTTATTTGCTGCTGTTGTTAATTCAATACTGGGGGAAATAATGGAGGATAAAATCTTGTGTTGATGAGGAAATGGAGCCTAACAGCTGGTCATAGGAACCCAAAATCTTGTGTTTGAGCACAGCTAAACATCCGTGGAACAGGAACACTTTTTTTAACAACAAAAA
>VYZM01002170.1:0-22427 GCA_013398915.1 Dromas ardeola | reverse complement strand
AAAAAAAAAAAAAAAAGAGAAAGTTGATGAAACTAAATGTTCCAATTAACTTGGCTTATTTAATTACCTTGGCCTATTTGGATGAGAGAGTTCTGTGGCAAAATACATGCCACATTTCAGATTTCAAGGGGGCTTCGTCTCATCTTTGCCACCACAGGCAGGTAGCTCATGGTGCACTAACCCTCATTGCAGGCTTGGCTACCTGGGGACACGCAGCAAAGGCAAACTGAATCAGTTAATGGTGTGAATTAAAGGGCATTAAAAATCCTGCGGGTGTTCTCTGTTGAGTGTTAAGAGGCTGTATGTCACTGCAGTTTAATTTTTCTCTGAGAGGAGCTTGTCCTCAGTGAAATGTTAGCATAAGGTATAACTCCAGCATTGTTCCTGGCTGGACTCCCGCACACACAGAGCAGTCCCTAACTTGAATTAAGCAATGATTTACACATCTTTGCTGTGTTTTGCATCCATGCTGGTGGATGAACTGAAGTGCCTGGTGTCTTGCTTCTCTGGGTGTGGAGGCTTGCTAACAGCTGGTGCCCAGTCTGCCCTGCTGCAACAGAGGTTGAATAATGCTTATTTTCAAACCAGCAAGGGAGAATTCAGCCACTCGCTGCTAATCCCCGCACAGAGCGTGTCACTAGCCAGTCTCCCCCTGCAGCTTCAATGTTTGCAGCGTGACCGTGTTTGCCCAAGGGAGGCCAGCTCCAGAGGAATCAAGCTGCCTCTAAGGGTACATGCACATGACTGGAAGCAATTGAGTTACTGAGGCTTAACAAGTTACCTCTAATCAGTTGATGAGCTGTAACTCAATAAGACACAGAGGTTTTATTGCTTTTAATTGCATGTGTCCATCTTTGGTAACCTGAGTTAACCCTACACTAGTGATGTTCCCTGAGAAACTGCAGTAATATGCGAGCAGAGAGACATGAGCGGGGAGGAGGGGGGTTCATCGCTCCCAGTTTCGGTCATGTGAATCAGCTGGATTGTCTCTGTGGTCTTCTCTAGAGCCAGAGGAAAGAGGAGCCTCTGTGAGGTGGCTTTGAGCACATAAATTAGGCTCTTCCTCATAGTCTCTCTCACTGGAGGAACTTAAATCTATGCATTGATCATAAAAGTCATTAGGAAGAATAGCTAGCTAATTTAGGCACAAATGCTTCTTTTGCGTATGGTGCCTACGTGAAATGGAAAGTGGGGTTTTGGAAGGCTGCCGTATGTGTCTTCTCTGCCAACAAACAATAGGTGTTTCCCCCATAAGTTGGTGTCTGATGCCAGCAGAGGCTACATATGTATGTATTCACAGTTTTTGGTTTAATTACACTCACCTTTTGCATATGACAGAAATTAAATATTTTAATTAAACTTTTTTTACCTCCCCCCAAATCTATTTTTCTCCCTGAATTTGGCCTATACAAAACTCTGAAGTGTTTCATGCTGGCACGTTCCCACTCATCCTGGAAGTGGCAGGTTTATGCTGATTGTTGATAGTGGGAGTGAATGACATCAGGTGAAGCACAAGGATACCCCACAATGCCACCCTCCAGCAGAACCATCTGAGACAGTGGAAAGGGAGTTTTCATTTTTCAGTAATGAAATATGAGGATGTCAGATCAGGGAAACCAGATCAGATGTGACTAAGGAATTTGGCCACAGAGTAAACTATAATTAGGATTTTGGTTTTTCTTTCTTCCAGCTGCAGCTACTGTACTTTCAGACGTTACAAAACTGCACAGTGAAATAACATCAAGAAGCCATTTCATTTTCTAAATTACCACTGCCTTTTCATTCACCTTTCCATCCTCTTGGGTTACCCAACTCCATATTAGAAGCGTTCATCTGCCCTGCTTCTATCCCCCTTCGTTGTTGCTGTAATTGGAAAGAGTCAGTACAACCGCGCTTTTGTGGTTTGATTTGGGTTTAGTTGCTCTTACTGCCAACTGTGTAGAATATTGCTATATATTACAGTTCAGAAAATCACTTGTATACAAAGGCCTTTCACAAATATAAATTCTGAAAGCTCTTCTGTAACTGCATGGGGCAGATGGGTTTAATTTTACTCATTTTACAGCCAAGTTAAGGGAACTGGTGAAGGTTATGGTTACCCAGGATGAGTTAGAGGAATTTTAACAGCAGCAGTGTAAACAGTTCTCTGCAAAGCTCTACCCACGCAACATGCCTCTGACTTTGTTTCACAACATATTCAAAGCCTGATTCCTACTCATCATCTCTCATAACCTGTTTTTTGCAAATATGGAGCCTGTTTCAAACAAACTAGACTTCCCAGTGAAAACTGGCTGAAATATAAGGTTCCATTTCAATTTTTTGGGACATTCAACAGTTACATTCTGTAATAGTAAATAGAGATGGAGAGGTCTGCTATAGCTTACAAGTGAAAAACTCATATACTCTCACAGTCCAAGCCCTGGTGCCTCATTGCTTGCTGTCTCTACGTGAAAAACAGACATCTCTGAACACTTTGCCACTTGAGAAATGTCAGTTTTATCAGCATAGATAAAAGCTCCAGATACTTACTTAAGAGACCACTAATGCCCCTCTCCCCTTCAAATCGGAGTTAAATTCATAACAATTTTTTATTATGGTTCAAACTCAAGCTGAATTCTCCTCTATGGGAATTTGCTTGAGGAAAAACATTGCCAGTTGACTACCTGTTGGATTAGACAACCACTTCATTCCCAAACCCCAGCCCCCATTGCCTCCTTCTTGCCTGCCCCCCTGCAGTTCCATGCAGCACATTTCAAAGGCTGAAAAAGCAACACTGAAACTTCTTTACCCCAGAAACTCAACAGTATGCCCTGAGGAGACAACTTCTCCTCTGGGGGCAAGTGCCTTTAGTTCTAATTCCCATGCATGCTCGGTTTCCTTCTCTTCTCCCATACCAGGACTAGATGCTGGTGTTCATAATTTCTCTCCATGGGTTATCCTTGCTCCACTTTTAAAACCTTGAATGCTCTTCAGCAGATGTGAGAGCCTCAGGCTCACTTGCCCTCTGAGCCACAGAGAAATCCTGATTATACAGAACCAGATATTATGCGTCAACAGCAGGCATTGTAGGATAGAGGTGTATTTTCCAAAGATGAGCTGCTAACCCTGTAAAGACTTCTAATTGAATTGCTAAAATCCTGCAAGGGAGTGCTGGTCAGTGCAACACAGTTCCCTTCAAAGCTGTTTTTCCACTCCTAGTGTTTCTCTTTTTAAAACCTGTTTTCATTTTCCTGGCAGCAGTTCCATTCTCTAACTCTATTACTGCAGTTTCTGTTCAGTGGTTATTCGGATTAAGCAGTTTGATTAAAATTCTTTGCTGTTAAGCTCTGGAGTTTTCAGCCGTGTAAATGGCAGGGGATATTGAGAGAAGGGAAACTCCTGTAGTCCCCAAAGAAGTGCCCCCTACCTCAACTTGCTGTTACAGAGAGCAATGCAGATCCCTTTTTCTGACGAAAACACTTTGACATCTGGACTATCTTCTGTCAGAGACCGTCCTGGAAATAAATGTCTGCCACTCCCATGGTCTACAGCCTATGACTACAGTATCACGGCATTAGGTAGAGTGACTCCTACCTCCTAGCACTAACTGCTGCTCTGCTATGCATTGTGAGGACCTGTCAGTGCCATGAGCACTCTCATGGGAATCATGGTGCTGTATTCCTAGAGGAAACCTAGGACCGATACAAAGATATTCAAACTCCAGAAGTGAACACTACTACCACTGTGGCCTTCCCCTATATCTGCAACATGCAGCGTATAGACCTTTTCTATATTAATTCACTTATATATTGGTGTGTCTACATGAATATAAATTATATTACCGCAGTATAACACTGAAATAAAGCAGTGGTGAGCCAGGCTTCATACCTCATAACTCAATTCACTCACACCTGCCCTTCAAGTATGTCTATGTGTACTTATATATGCATCTATACATGTATACAGTGTGCTTGTTTGTGTGTTTGACTCTGCACATAAATATGCTTTTCTAGTTTGAATACTTTATCAGGAAAAAGTATACTGAAGTTAAAGTTAGGATAGTCTCATTACAAAATACAAATACTTGTGGTTCTTCCCTGTGTCCACTTGTTTGAACTGGGCCCATAATCCTTTTCCTCCCTTTTCCTCTGGCTTAGGATGAGAAGCATTTTGTTCATATATGACAGTTTCAAGGAACTCTTAAAACAAGAACAAGTAGGAGCAGTAGCGGCTGTCAGTTACAATAAATCCATAGACACAAACTCCAGAAAATGTTGAACAGCACAGTTCAGGTAGGTGTCATCTAAATTATCCTATGGAAGTCACTGTTTCTCTGCAAATGCATTGCAATGATGAGTTCTTGCTCACTTGCTGCTACTGTATTGGCTGCTGAAAACTTTCTGCTGATTTGTTTCAATTAGCCAATGTTGACAGCTCTCTAACAGTGGAAAGGTGCACAGTCGCAACCGGTACTTTCATACGAGGGAATTCAGGCACTTTTGCATGGAAATGAGATGTGAATGAGTACACCCATCAATGATTGCACTGGCTATCTCTATGCTATCATTAGGAGCAGGCATGAGAGTGGGGTAGGACACACTTTTCTAATTGATGCTGGTGGAGAAGAGCACTTAATATCCAAATTCTCTACTCCCTTTGCCTATATCACAACAGTGAAGATTTTTAAATTCTACGTGTCAGTAACACCCGCTGCACTTTTTTCCATGCCTGCTTAGGCCCATCTAAGATATGTTTTGCCTACTGAGCTTTGGCTTTTGAGATATATGATAAAAGAACCAGTTGAAGAGCTTAATCTGTGGCTGTATCTCCCCACTTACAATGCAGGCATGGAATATTTAGGCCTATACTGAGGGATGATATGAGTTCAAGTCTTCAGGCATTCATCACGGCTATGCTTTGAACATTTCCACAACTCTATTGGACTCAAATTCTATGAACACACAGCAAGCCTAAAGGAGTAGTTGGGTTTTGCCCATGCTTGAAAGGCAATTTTGATGTGTAGCCAGGATGAGAGGTTTCTGGACACAGAAATCCCAGAGCTGTAGCCTAAAATTATTGAAACCTGCTAAAAAGAGAGGATGTAGAAGTGTGTTTCGCTATTTGTTAGGACCCATATCACCCTGATACTGAAGTTGTGGTCTCTGAAATCCTTCTGAATTACCAATGACTGTCAAATGCTACCAGAGGCTGGGGTGCCAGCCCACACATTCCTTTCATAGCCACACCACCTGGAAAAGTTTTTTGGAGAAGGGTGACACTAGAACTGCTACTGTCCTTCCAGTACTACTGTCCTTCCACATCCAAGAGATGTGACAAGCAGCTTCAGCAACTCTGAGGATGCTCTACAGTCCTGCTGTCCTGCCACCTCAACACTGAGTAGGTAGCTTGACACTTGAGAAGTGTTTTGACAAAGAAAATTTGAGGCTTAGCCCACAAAATTAGAAGCACACAAAATTAGAAGCACACAAATACACATACCAGCTTAACCTTCAAAATCATGAAACACATTAATGCATCACCAGTGAAGGTGCCAGACAGCTGGATTACAGTCTCTTTAATTTTCAGTGCCAATATCTGAATGAAAAAGAGAAAATACTGTACTTTTTTAAAAGATCAGGGTGACCTTAGGATACTACCATTAAAAAAAAATAATCATAGAATCACAGGATGGTTGAGGTTGGAAGGGACCTCTGGAAGTCATCTTGTCTACCCTCCCACTCACGTAGGGTCACATAGAGCAGGTGACCTGTTTGCACATTTAATTGACTTCTTTTTTTTTTGGAAGGCTTTGTGTTGAATTTGGAGTAGGTCACCCTCCAAGTGCTTAACTGAATTCAGATAAGCATCCAAGATTTCAGAACTCTGCCTGAAGAGAATCTGACTTTCTCTGAATCTTGGTAAACAAATCTTACTGAAATTCTCATGAAAATCACTTATTCTGTCACAATGAACCAAAATGCAATAGAAATTAATTTACTGAATAGTTCTCCACTTTATTTATCAGAATTTGAAATGCCGTTGGCCTCATTCCCTGAAATTTTGATCACTTATTTCCTTGATATTTCTGAGAGTTCCTATTTCTCCTGTTCTTTGAACTAAATTGATGAGAACAGTCTTTATTTTGCTCTGTTGGCATTTTCATGTATGGATAAATAACAAAAGGACAAATGCACACATGAACTAAATCTTTTCATAATTGAAAATGGATTTAGTTTGAGCTTTAAGTTAATATTAAGGTCATTTCTAATTTTAGATAAATCATTTATTTCCACTAGCAAACATCAATCTTAGCTTCAGCCAAAACCTAATCTGAATGTGAGCTTTTCCCTCAACATGAGTAACTTTTCTGGGAGCTTATGGATTGAGAAGGAACTGCAGTTCATTAGTGTTCTCCTGTATTCACAACCACAACTTTCTCCAAGCTTCAATTACTTTCAGGTAACACAGTTCATGGCCAAACAATGCTCTAATAGAGAGTTTGATCTAAGTCCCCCAATGTATAAAGATAGTACACTTGCTCCAAAAGTGAAACAGGGTAGGGGAAAGGCATAGGAACTGACACTGCCTAGTAACTGCATGATTGTCTTGACAGTGTTATTAACTTTTCAGAATCTAATGGAAAGCAACAAAGTGACGAGATACAGGGTGACTGCAGAAGACGATATTAAACACGTCAAAGGCCTGGGGAGTGTTGAGTTTTCAACTTGTTGCTTGTCTGAACTGATGGCAGTACTTCTTAAATCTGTTTCAGGGCAGAACAGATTTATTCCTCACTTTGGGAGGAAAGATCTAGCAGGAACTGGATGTGTTTCTTTAAAATTTTCAAGGCAAAATCACCAGCTCAGATAAATCAGTATAACTCTATTGTGGGTTTAATTCGATTATACCAATGCCTGAGCATCTTGCCCTTGAATATTTGAAGAAGGAAACTCTTCCTTCCCGATGAGTTTATCAACTAGATAGATAAGGATGGAAGAAAGGAAATATTACTGTCTGTAATAAAACTTACTTGTTACAGGCAAGTAATTAAGGAATAAAGTCATAGAGAGTTAGATTTTCTTCAGGGATGTGGTTATAGCACACTAATTTACATGGTCAGTGACAGAGAAGTAGTATCTTAGAAAAGCTCTTATGCTTGGTGTCCCCTAAAAGGACTTTCCATGTCTGGAAGGCTGGTATAAAAGAGATTTGTTGTCTGTGCTTCCTCCTTGAAGTTGAGAAGGAAGGTGAGAGATGCAAACTCCCGTTGCCGTTAATTTACACTGAGGAATTCCCTTTGGGTATGAGAAGCAAGGACACCAATCTTTTTTTCACAGGTGAAGTAAAATAAAAATAAGAAAGCTTTGTTCTGAACTTTTTTTCCAAAGGAAAGCCAAGGAAGTCAGTGACAGGGTATGGTTTGGAACCCAGTTTTGAGGATAATTCTAACTCTCCTGTTCATGAAATTGCCCTTCCTCCTTATTTAATTTCTTGTATCTTTGTTCCGGGTTATGGGAGTACCTTGGTGTTCTCCAAAACATTTTTGTGTAAAATAAAAAAAAAATGCATGACAACAAATGCGTGTCAAACAAATACAAATACAAAGGAACTAGGTGTTATGACAATGATTCTATGACACATAGAGAGATTTCTTAGCCACTACTGTGTTTGTGTCCTGATATTCTTCAATGCAACTTCCCTTCAGTTTAGATCACAGGAACATTGATTTTAATCTCTGCTACATAGTCTTCTTATTAATCTTTTGGTTTGTTTATATCTGCTTATATTTAAAAGACTTCATCTCTTCTTTAAAGTCTTTTAAATTTCCTCTTGACTTCTCCTTTTCCCTCTGTTTCCAGTCATTGACCCTGTTATCAAAGTCACTTTATACACTGATAAATGCATTCTTTACAGCTATCTGAAATACCTCACTAAAATTGAGTTATATTTTTACTATTCCACTGCCGTATGTACTTGATCCTGGCATCGTATCGTGTGCTTAAATATATGGAAACTCACCCTGAAGGGAATGTCACTTTCTGAATCTCATTTCACTTACATCCATTTATTGCACACAGGATCTGTGTCTGGCATGTTATTTCCCACTTGTCAGAAGGAAACCGTTCTGTTTGAGGGTAGCTTTGATGGTCTTAATACTGGTTTTTATTCTGCAATGAAACAGAACTAGGACTCTTCAAACGTTCCTACAGAAGTGAAGCTGTGCCAAAATAGCTATTATCAGACCAGGATGCCTTTGATTCAGGAAGCCTGCTAAGTGTATTAACTATTTTGCCTTTATAATCCTAGCTGCTGACATTATGGGGCTATTATGTGACTCTGTGGAGGTAATACTCCTCTTCAAATGTGGCTAGGTATGAGAACCTTAATGCTATTTCACCATCCTACCAGAACCCCTCACTGCAGTTTGCATAGGAAATGGCAGTAATAACACCCCTGTCAGCAGTCCTTCTTGTCCAGGAAGATAGTTTCTTTTGTTGCTATAAACAGGAGTCAGTCTTTGCCTATCAGTAGATTTCAAAAGAATTAGGATCTGCTTATTGCAAATATGAGACAGCAATTAAGGCGTAACCTAGAGTCAGGTGGCAGTGGTTTGAGAGTGTCAAAGCTGCGTAAGAAACCCACTTTTTTAAATAACCACACCATTTAAAAAAGCAAAGGAGAGGAAGGAAAAGAGAAGAATGGGAAGGAAAGACTCTTTCCCACAGGAAAATAAGACCAGTTAAGCACTAGGGTAAAAGCTACCATGTCTCTGTCAGTGACCCACAGTTGCCAGGAGCTGTATCTGAGCTTAAATGGGGTGAGGTAAATATAGTTTTGTGTTCTGCCTCATAGTGACAGTTCCCATTACAGGAAAGGGAAAGAATATGCTCATCAAAATGTGCAGGTACCTCACATAAATACTGAGGTTTGGAATGGTGGCATTCTCTGCAACCTGTTTGCAGGGATTTGGAAATTGCAAAACCAGAGCCCAGTGGGGCAGCCATTGATGGCTGGTGACCTGCATAAGCCAGAGCATCCCTTTGGTGCTTTCTGCCAGCTGTTGAGCAGTGTTGCCGCTGGGGTCTCTGGAGACTGGATAGGTACAACAGAAGAACCACAGAATGGGACACAAACCGTGGATCTCCCTGTCCAGTTTTCTGCTTCATATTTGCAGGGAAAGGACCAGCTTTACCAGTCTTCCCAGGTGGCCTAGGTTGGAAGATGAATTCTTCCTGAAAATAACATGACACCAGACTGCAGTTGTTGCCATGAGAGAGAAACCCTGTGGTCAGTGTGACAGCTGCCATTCCTTGGGGAGAAATGAATAATGAGGAAGGAAAACGGCTGAGCTCAACAGCACAAATGATATAATTGCAGAGCATGTTAAAAAGGTATTATTAAGTGAAGTGGGCTGGATGATTTACCTGAAATCTGCTCAGTGAAAATTTTACACTGAGAGACATGAGACAATACCAAGGTTAATTATCTGCATGGCTTGCCCATAGCAAACACTCCCTGCATAGATATCTAACTGCTCTTTAAAAATAGAGAAACTGTTGAGTGTAATCAGGGAGGAAGAATGAAATATCAGTCTCTCTGCATCATATATTCAACACAAAAAGTAATATTTTAAATTGCCACATAGGATTAATGAAACTATGAAGCTAATAGGGTGTAAGGAGAACAGCACATCATCTCCTACATGAAGTTTGCATTTTAAAGCACCCTAGAGCATATCTTTACATGTAAGAGACTTTGTAAAACCTAACTAAAAGGTGTTTTATAAGTCAAAAGTGTTTCTGTACTATTACACTGAACATTAAAGATGCAAAAGACTCAGCTACTCTTCCAGATTATCAGATTTCTTGAAGCCAATTTGACGTCACAATTCATGGCTGGTTTCATATTTGTCAGGGAAAATACGATCAATACTAGCAGAAGTTCCTTGAATTATAAAATTCAGTACAATGCCAGACGCTGCATCTGGTCGAAAAGGGCAAATATATTATCTGGGTTTTTGACAGCACCAGGGAGACAGAAGTTTCACACAGTCCATTTCATGGAGGCATCCATGTTAATTCCACTGTTTACAGCAATTGTCAAATTCAGTTCTGGTTTACGAAGGCTTAAGCATTTGGAATGAATTAAATGTCTATAACTAGTTAAGATGTATTTTGCGGGTTATCTTCAGAAAAATGAATTTTATTATTCACATTTCTGCATAATTGATATTCATATTAGAAGAACTGCTATCTTGCAATAAATGGCTGCCTTCAAAATATTCGTTGGACATGAGGAACCAAGGAACACAGGAATGTAAGAAGGGACAAAGACTTTGGATATTGCTATGACAGAATTGTATTAAAAATTCAGAAAGTATTTTGAAGTAATTTTCAGTTAGGAGTTATTGAAGGGTTTATTTTACTGGTTTAGGTGTATATAAGAATTTACAGGATTATAGTGTAAATTCTCTGTTTAAAAGTGGAAAAATATATTTTTGTTTTAAAAGATATTTGAAAAAAATTTGACTATACAAAGCAAATCTTTGGAGGAAAATCCCCCACTGAATTTAACATAAATTGAAAACCCCGCTGTTTCTGTTACTTTTAAAATCTTCACCAAGATGCAGAATTTAGTATTTTGATAATGCAAATGATGGTGTTTGTTTATCTTGTTAGGCAAGAGTATTTGAAGTCCCCTTCCCGACAGTATATGGGTAACAGAGAACTGTGAGAAAACATCATGTTCCCTGTGGAAAACAATGTTCCCTGTGGAGGCTATTTTTCCCATAGAAATAATTCTCAACTGTCATGTCTTAAACACACATGTAGTGGTCCACCAGGGAAGAAGCTACATACTAAAAGCAAGGAACCACTTGGGAATTATTTGTTCTTCCAGTCTTTTACTACAGAGGGTGATAGAGGATGGATGAATTTGGGCATGTTTAACAGCCAAGGATCCCTGACTATATAATATACAGATCGAGCCACTGCTGAACCCTGTTTAATATAATTCTAGCAGTGGAGGGCTGGTCCCACACACTTTATTTTTGTGCAGTCCTCTCAGTTGCCAGTTTACGCCTAAAATTGTGGTGGGTGACAGGGTTGGCAAACTTCAAAGCAGGTTTCTGCTTGCAATTTCTAGCATAATTTTTACTTTTTCATTCCAGTTGAATTATGCAGAGTGGTTTCATCCAGAGTGTGAAAACTCCCCACCTGCATGCATGAGGCTGAAGGCCACCTCCACGCAAAGCCCTGCACTCTGGGCCTCAGGTAAGACAACAGTATTTGCACAACTGCAGTCTTATTTTATTTAAAGCTAAGGAAATGGCCTTATAAAGATAAGGTTTCACTATAAGCAAACAGTCGATTCCTTTGTCCCTTTATGTGTCTCCAAAAGTTGTCAAAGAAAATGTGGATGCAACCAACATCAGCTCTAAGGAAGGCAAAGAATTTCCTTTTCAATGAGCAGTGATGCCTGGAATAGGCAGCCCTTAGCTGTGCCCTAAGAGGGCATTTGGTACTGCGTCATAACTGAGCTTAGTGTTTCTGGTCACAGACCCCTTTCTCAGGAAAGCTGTATGATTAAAGATCTAATTACATTGTTTTCCCTATATTTAGTCTGTATGCCCTGACCTGACATTAGAAGTCTAATTTGTTTAAGCAAATTGAAGAAGTCTGTCCTGGCTAATTCATGTTTGGCAATGCTGCTGTAGAAATTTTTCTTAGAAAACATTGCTTTTCTCATCTTGCCAGAGGCAGGTAAATGTGATGTGAGTGACAATGTGGTTGCTGGTTCTGGGTTAAGAATGAGGTGGGTGAGGCCAAGACTCTGCCATGGAAGCACGGGGGACAAAACATCTTTGCAGTAATGAGCATGTTGCAAACTCTGCACTACTAATGCCAACGTTTCAAGGCTATGTGAAATTGAAGGGGAAAACATCACTAGGAAGAACTGATTGTGGAATTTTTCTGAGAAAGTGAATCTTATAAAAAATAGAAGTTTAGGTTTCTATCTGAGAGAGTGTGAGTGAAATGAAATCAGATCTTACAGTTGGACATTTTTCTCCTTCCCTTTTCTCTAGCAATAAATACAAGGAAAATCTGCTAAATTCCTTTATGACTTCTCTCTAGTCGTGGCAGCCTGACTCTGTGCCAAATCTCCTGTTGGCAAAATTCCACTGTGCCACTGGAGAAATCCATTGGTTATATGAGCAGAAATCTTGGCTCATAATCCCCAGTCATAAACAGATGTAATTGCAATTTCTGAGGTGTGCCCAAGCTGAGGGGGGTTAACAAAGTGCAGCACTAGAAGTGATGTTGCTATTTTAGATAGGTGTTTTAATATCTTTTGTCTATTAAAACCTAGTGGGAGTGGATAAATAAGTAAATACTTGAAAGTGGAGAGAAAAAAAAGGGGCAAACCTTTTAATTTCATGAAATTGCACAGGACAAAGAGACCCTTCAGGAGGGAGAAGGAGGGAAATGTTAACTATAGAATTTGGAATTGCCCCTCTTAAGAACAGAAATGTGGCATGTCTGAGAAAGAAGTCCCTCCAGCAGGTCCACACATGTTAGGTAAAGAATTCAGGGTTAATTTAATGCTGAAATGCCAGCAATTACTTCTGTTTCACTACCAAGCAAATGTCTTATTGAGCTGTACGACTTTTTTCAATATTAAAATTCACTGAAGAATATGTTGGGGATCTAAGGAGAGAGTTGAAAGCAAAACATGTTCCACGTTTTTCTTCTCCTATCCTTTTATTCTGTAATGTTGTCTGCAAGGAGAGTGATGGGAATAAGCCTTGCATTTTAGCTGTGGTTGCAAATGTGGACCCGAGTTTGTCGTAGGGGAATTTGAAAGGTACTTTGAAAGCTCTGGCAGCAGGACTACGATGAGCCCCTCCCTCCTACTGTCACTAAATGGCATGGCATCTTGCAGCAGCCCGGTGATTCCCAGTAAGAGAGTACCTGGCGTGACTATAATCTTTTCGCCTCCAGCTGAAGATTAGGTGAATCATATTAGCAGCAGGAAAAGAGAAAAAATTGAAGCATGCCTAGCTGTTTCAGGAGGCTGCAAGTTTAAAAGAGCAGCAGGGTATCTGCAATTCTCATTGTGTTCCAAAAGACATGTAACTTCCTACATTTCTCCATCACATATGGAATTGGGCTCATTTGGAAATGTTACTCATGCTACTGTATAGCTATTTTCCTGCAGTTATTTTATTTAAACAATTGTCCTAGGCTAAAAAGGTGTCTTTTCTCCTCTTTTCTTTTTACTGTCATTTAGTTTAAAGGTTTGACTGGTGTAAACAACTTTATCACTATTCATCTTACAAGTTAGCGTCCAGATACAAGTTTCAAAATGATACAGTATTAGGAAAGAAACAAAAACAGCACAGAAGAAGAATGAAAACAAAATGATTCTATAGGCCATCGGACTCTGATTTGTCCCTTTTATTTGCACTAGTAGTAAGGTGTAATAAAAAGTACGTAGATTTGGAAAGGAGTACTGTGATACTAAAACTGAGATTGACCAGTGAATGTAAATGGGAATTTAGGATTCCAGCACTTAAGAATTCATTAATTAGGAATGTGAGGAAGTTACAAATGAGAGGGAAGAAGCAGAAGAACGATGGGTATCTATGTTCTGTGTTGTCTCTGTGTCACAGTTATCTGAGCACTTCCTGACCTCACTGTAAGATGAATGAGTTCATCCTATCACGCTCCTAAAAACTGAGTGATGAAAACTTAACTGGACAGCAGAAATGAAAAAACTAGAAAAGAGACCATAGGGAACTATTCACTGTCTTTTTTGGCCTTATGTAGTTAAATGTTGAATTACAGTGTATGCCCTGAGTAAACAGTTGGATGAGGAGGAAGTATTTGGAGCAAATTTTCGTTTATTTACAGTTGATACTTTCTATTGGGCTGTCTTCTACTGAATTCAGTCTTCTCTGAAAGAATTAATAAAGATTTTGTCTCTCCTGCTTTCTAGATTATTTTTTTCCAACTCTCTGCCACTTAGTAACACTCAGATTCCACATTTGGTCTCATCATTTCTGAGGGCATGGCTGAAAAACCTTTCATCTTGTGAAGGCAACGTGGAGGCACCTCTAACAAAAACACACAAGGACTGGATGCTCTGTCCTTTCCTTCTCGGACCCATTGTGCTGCGACCCTCCTCATGTGCCAGGCTCATGCCCAATCCTATGATATCTTGGTTGCACGACATGCACAACATCCAGGCAGGAGACAAGAGAGCCCACTTCTAGTCAGGTGATATGGGGAGAGAGTGCAGCAAAGAGGAAGCTCCCAGAAATAACGTAGCTATCTCACACCTTGCTCCATGCCCATCTCTGAAATCTCTTACAACTAAATTGCAGGCTGGGTTATCTGCTCTAGCAGTCAAGCGGTGCCTGAGATGGGTTTTCCTCTGTGCAGTGTTTGAGGTACTGAGAAACATTTTCCAGAGCAATTTCCCTCAGATGCTTTTGTTTTAGCATCTTCGGAAAAAAACTGCTATTATGTTTATATCTAGAAAACCTCTAAACATGTTTACTACCTGTCTCCTGTATACACTGTTCTCTTCCATCTCCAACCCTCCTTTCCCATTGACAGCATCAGGCCAACATTTTTGAAGGGGCTCTCTTTTCATCTGTCTAGCCTGAGACCCACCAAGCGTACCAGTTGTGTTGCTCTGAATCAGCTATACAACTTTTGCGCTAACTTACCAGTGTTTCTCTCTCAAACTTGGAAGGATGTTTCTCATCTAGACAGGTGACTCAATTAAAAGCCTCTTTCCTTCAAAAATGTTTATGTGATTAGAACTCCTAAGAAAGGCTGTCCTTCAGGTTGTGCTCAAAGATAGGTTTTCTAGTTACTGATGGGTACATTCAGCATACCTAATGAACATGCTTGTATCCTTTCTGGCAAAGAGATTCAAAAAAGACAGACAGAAAACAGGACAGTGAAAGCTGAAAGGCTATATGGAGATCATGGACTGAAGCATATCCAGCACCATGTCAGTGCTTCCTTGCGTTAGCTAGAATAGAAAACTGTTATCCTTGACTTCGAGGATTGTCCCTGGATGAGGGTTTGAACCCTGCTGGTCATGCAGTGCTGCTAAATATGCAAAATCTTTTTACACTGACAGTACCTATGCTATGAGGCAGAGGACTTTGTTTCTCAGTCATCACTCTGATCACTTTCATCAGCACTGAAAAACCTTGAAGGAGAAGTGTAATTTCTTTAGGTTTTTTAAAAAAAGAATCTTAGAAGACAATCAATGTCTGCCTATTGTAATCATCTTTTACAGGAGAAATTACATGTCCAAATCAGACATCCTTTGGGGACATGACCTCTTTATCAAAAAACTTATTAGAATGGACCGGTGGTCCTAAAGGCTACCTAATGAATACAAATCTGCTTGCAAAGTAAAAACATTCCTGTTGAAAGCTTGAAAGCCTTCTGTGTCCCCTGGCTGGTTTGAACACAGGTTTGTTCTCCTGCAATAGGTGGAACTTTATTCTGCAATTGCATCTCTGGAAGTTTCTGTGTACATTCATTAACAAAACCTCACAGCAATCTCCTGAGGTCACTGGTTGTGCTTTGCTGGATCCCTACCAGGGATACAGATGCTGAAGTCACTGGGGGTCTCTGGCGTCTCAGGAACTGAATTGCAATATGTAGCTCCCCAATCCTGGCTGAATACTGGCATCTGAGAGATTTTTCCCTTATAGCATGCTGGATATCTCTAAGCTGTTTGGAGTACCTTCTGTGAGAGCATCTCGTTCATCCCTATCACAGGACTGAAACCTTCACATAGAAGAGTGAAAACAATGGGAAGTGTATGATGATAGAAGATTGAAAAGAGGGAGAGAGGAAGGAAGATCAGGGAAAAAGGGAGAAAAAAGAGGAAGATGAAAGACTTGATATTGGGGAGAGAAAAAATGAAAACCAGAAAAAAAGGAAGATTAAATGTTCTGAAGCTTTTACAGACACAGCACCGGTTTTCCCTGGAGGATTTGTCCAGTACTTGTAGTTGGTGAATTACCCTGTGTTTAAAGCTTCAGAAATTTCATTTGGTTTCTTGTCGTACAATAGCTGGAAGCAGCCTAAGACTAGTGAAGATCCTTGTTCTTTTCATGTGTAGGAGGAAAGGTTTGAGCCTGTTGATAGACATAGTTTTTTTCCTTTGCCTTTTTTCAAGCTGACAAAAATTAGAGACAAAATTGCGATTGCAGGCACATGATTAAATAATAGAGGTCTGTCACCTATCTCTACTTTCATCAGATCTCCATAAATTCTGCCTTAGGAAAGGTGTACGATAGATCTTGATAGAGGATACTGATGGAAGAATGAAATACCATTAAACACTTGCTTTCTCACTGTGCTTCAGGATGCCCCTGCTCATCCTGGTGCTTTTAAGTACAATTGAGTACACCATTTTAATATCAGATAGTAACTCTAAGAGGAGACTGCAACCTGCCCCCAGAGCACTTAGCGATATTGGGCTTTCTATCTGTAAGTGATATGAGCCAGTATATGACACGAGAACACCGCATTATACCATGCCACTCTGACACTGCGTTATACCACCACCGCACTGAGATGCAGCCCCATGGGTGTTATCGTGTTGTTGAGCTTAGTCCTGAAAATAAACTTTCTAAAGGTTACAATTATAAATAGACCTGGTACACTGCCTTATCACCTCCATAGCCCAAGCTGAGGGGTAGCATCTGGTGCTTGCAATGAAATGAGTTTGACTGCATATTCCCCCGGCTGCTCGAGCACTTCACGGCACTGCCACTGGGGCCCTGTGTTTAACCAGCTGTATGAGAAGTTGTATGTTTCATGGGTCGGAATCTGGGCTGGATCCTGTTTATACTAGAGAGTGGTATTGTTCTAACCAGCTCAGTAAAGGTCTAACAAGTGTTTGGTCGCAGTACTCTTAGGGACAGGTCTTGTGGTGGCAGAACCCTCCGCTGTGTGCAGTGCCTGTCAACAAGAGCAGGTCTTGCTGCCTGCTTTGTCAATGCCACAGCTCTGGAAATCCACAGATGCTGCTGCTGTGGGAAAGAGTAGAAGGCACCTAAAAGCAGATACCACTGTAGTGATGGCTGCTGACAGAAACAGTAGCTGCTGACTGCTTCCCCAAGGCTCTCACCCTCTGGCTCTCTCTCCTAGCTATGCCTTTTTCCTCTACCTGGTCCTGGTCCCTATGCTAGAGGTAGCAAGTTTTGGTCTTAATTGAGAAGTTACAACCCAGCTCTGAACACAGTGGTCTGTGCATCAACACCACATAGTTTCACCAAAAGATCACAGTGTGTTTAATGAGTACCAGGACTCCCAGTTCAATATCTATAGGCAGTAAAAGATAAATGAGTAAGAGATTTTTAAATTTGCGTTCATATCATATGCCCTATCTGCATAGTAATTTTACACATAACTCTCTAGGAGGCAGAATATCAAATAGTTTTCAAAAATGAAGGCATATTATATTAAAGTATCTAATGTAGGTTTCCATGAAATGTTGCTCTCCCCTGACTTAAATAGGAAAACTACTGCCCACGAACAAAGGAAAAACAAAAGACTGTAAATAAAGATAACAGTTCTGTGTTTTGTCTGATCTGGAGAGACATATTCTCTAATGTGGCTACTGGGAGAGCTGTTTGATTTAATTTTATTTAACATATTCATTAATACAAGAGCATAAACAGCTTAGAAATTAAACAATGTGAATATATTATAGGAAATAATAGAGCAGATGGAAAAGTAATACAAATTGGCTTGAGCTACGATTTGGGAAAACACTTAAGCAGTCACTTATTCAGAAAAATGCTTAAACTTACATGTCAAATTTTAGGAATGTATCTCTAGAGCTGGCAGTGGCCAGGATATTGATGGAATACATTGCACGATGACACCTCTTTTTGTCATATGTCCTCGTGAGTGCACTTTACCACAAGAATGAGAGGAAGGAAGGAGTTATTTTCTCCATAGCTGTGAAATCTGATGGTGTAACTTTGACTTAAAACTCAGGATTATGATTAAATGTCTTTTTAAGTGCTTTCTTCAAGGGGATATTTTCATGAGTTTGGTTCTCATTAGACATGGAACCAGAGTGGGATAATAGCTGTATCAATTATCAAGTTTTTAAAAAAAAATATTCAGAATACAAATATACAATGAAAATGAGAAAAATAATATATTGAGAGGCCTGAGCAATAGGGAACATTAATGAGATAATATATGGCGCTGCAATATAGATACCAAAGACCAGTGTGATTTAACACTTTCCTTGGAAATATCATTTGCCAAGCAAAAAGCAGCAGTTGCCCTCACACACCACTCTGATGAAACCTCAACAGGAACATGTGGATTTCCTTCACTGGGCCAGGTGGAGACAAACTCCAGAGGGCTCCACACAGATGACAATCTCTCCCTCGACAAAACCCTGGGTATGTTAATGAGAAATGATCCCTCACAAACTTTGCCAATGTTAGTATGTGGATAAGAACGATAAGCACCTAGCACAAGGATCAGAATTTCAAATGATCCAGTACACCGGAGAAAAAAAAAAAGAAATCATAAAATAAAATTTAATAAAGGCAAGAGTTAAGTGTTGCATAAAGAAAGTGAAAATTAGATGGACAAACACAAAAGAGAGAATAAGTGCTTATGGAGAAGATCTGGATATTAGTAAGAGCCAACATACAATGTTGCTATGAAAATATAAATTTGATTATGGAATGTGTAAATCTGCAAGTTGAGGAAAATAGTTATTCGAGAAGCTTACAGTAATAAGTAATCAGCTGGAATACTACATTCTATTTAGCACATCACTTTCAGAAAGGCACAGATGTATTATCAGAGCTCCAGGACAGTAGAATTAAACTGATCAGAGATCAAGAAGTCACGCAACAGAGGGAAAGCTGGGAGAATTGGATGTTTTTATTCTAGAGAAGCTTGAATTTCAGAAGGCTGGTTCAAAGGGTGAGAAACTGTTTCTATGCTCATAAGCAATAGCACAAGGAATAGTTACTTTGACCTGCAGCAAAAGAAATTTTGGTTCCTCATTAGGAATAGGTTCTAATTAAAAGGAGAGTTAAACACTGGATCAGTGTACCAAAAGAGTTTTGTAGCATCTCCATGCATGGAAGTCTTTAATATCGGGTTATACAAACACCTATCAAGGATAATCAAAACATTCTTGATACTATTTCCAGGGAAGAAGAGTAAAAACATCATGAGTCCCCTTCTAGCATCTACTGGTACAATTTCTAAAAGGTCTAATCATGACACCATTAAAATGCTTGCAGGAAAACCCTGGAAGAGAAGAGGCATACACCAGTGGGTGGTTTAATAGCTCTTCTACATTTTCACTCACTGTGATTTTCAGCTTTACCCTATTGAGCTTGTTTGGCATTCTTAAGGATGACTAGCAAATTCACACACGATGTTAATACAGCAAATGTCTATGAGTGCACAAAACAACAATACTATTCTATATCAGAGTGGGGTAAATTATATAAAAAATAGTAATTCTTCCATACAAAAAAGGGGATTCAATAGCATAACATGTGAACATATGGGAAGAAGCAAAGAAGTCTCTTTCTCAATTTCAGTGTAGCTATGTAATACCATCTGCGTGCACCTTTTTTCCTAGAAAATGCTGGAAATGTGCTCAGAAAGGATAAATTGGAACAACCTGTAGTGGAAGACCTACAGATGTGGTGGTGGTGGCTGCAAATGTGGAGAAAAGAAAAAAAAAATATTTCCAGTGTGGGTATGATCAAGTTTGCTATCCATATTGACATAATTTGAGGAAGTTACTTGCTGCATCATTTTGATCTTCTAAAAGGTAACTTAAGTGACTCTGCAGTGATTGGAAGAATTCTCTGCACAGGGCTCCCTGTAGTTTCTGGAAATATTATGGGATAGTGTCTTGGCTAGAGCAAATTGTCATTCTATTGACTGTAAAGGAGCTGTGTCGCATAACAGTTGCTGCGACGGTGGCATTAGGACTGGATAAAGATACAATACCTTTTGACTTAATGTGATTTCTACTTACAGCCATTTATCTTTACATACAATCTAAAAATACAAGATTTATCTATTTATGTTTTCTAAATCAAGTCACTTTGTACTTTTACTGGTCTCCCTTAATACTTTTGCCAAGATCAAATAAAGAATTAAATGGATCAAAGAGCAGAAGGAAATAATGTAAAACTTCCTGCATAGATCTTTGGAATTTGAAACCAAATGCAAGTTACAATACTTGTAATGCCACAGGGCATTGCGACAAAGGTGAGTGACCTCAAGTAAAGCAAAAAACACCCAGTACTTTTATTTTTTAAGATTCAGTTCTTTGCGGACAGAACAAGTAAAAACATATTCAGCTGGGCATTACATTCAAATATATGTTCATTTTAGGAAGGCTATCAGGAGAATTAGGAGTCCAAAGCAATCCTTCACAGCAGGAGAAAAATTGTAAACTCCAGAAATTGTCAGTATGCATACATTAAGATAGTGCATGAACTTACCTACACTATCAATTTAAATCTGTCTGCCTTTGTAACATGGAAGTCACCTATTGTGGAGTATGCAGACGAAGGCATTTTGTAGGCTACAGTAATTCTTCAATATTTCATATTACAGCAGTTTCATTTTGGGTTAACCTAAAACCACACAGAGAAACGGCAAGCTGAAATCCTAGCACTGGGGCGAGATTTAGCTGATTCAAGAGAAGGGATAGACAAAAATGGAACTTGAAATCTGTACATGTCAAAAGGAATAAAATTACCTACTCACTGTTTTTTTGGCTGCCATCAGAAAAAAAAAGTTAGAAATCCAAAATTCATTGCCAGAAATCTTGCTTGGATGGATTTATTTTAAAATTAATATGTGACCAAAATAAAATCCTCATGTGGCATTTAGTAATTTGAAGTCCAGTTTCTCTGCTGAGAAAAGAAATCCTTTGACACATCAGAGAGTTTTATACATAGGTAAATATAATTGTAGTAGATAAGCAGTGCAAATGCAACTGCAATATGTCTTAGTTTATAAAATAACTTGAGTTAGAAAAAGAAGTGAAACAAACCCAAAACAACAGCACTTCTCCCCTCTCTAGAAGATCAATTTTCACATTAAACATCTCAGAGGCACAGAGAACATTAAGTAGAAAGGGGGACTAAGATCACTAACAGCAGTTTCTCAGTGGGACGTTGGTTATCTGCTTATTTCTGAAAATAATTTATTTGTGGAGCTTTAATGTCCAGGGAATTAAGCTGTCTGGACCTGAGCTCGAGCTAACTGTTGGTTCAGCATCTAGTACAAGGGAAATTTTCTTGGCAACTTTGAATCCTCCTCTAGTGGCACCATTAATTAAATAGGAATTAGGTATGGCAAATTTGTGCATACCTTTATTTGTTAGAAAAAAACTGATACACAGAAGTAGCTTGCTGTGTATCTTACAACTAAGACAAGAGAATTAGCAAATATTGTGCTGAGGTATGTTCCAGGCTCAGGGTCCCAGATCATAGGCATTTTCTTTTTCAAAAGCAGAGGCTACTAAAAAGCTTGCCACAGTGTAAGTGCATAACAAGTTTTTCACAGACACACCTTACCCTGTTGATAAAACTACTGCTGAAATCAATGAAACAGCTCTCAATAACTTCCACAGAACAATCTAAAGTCTCAACAAACAAGGTGGGAAGGGAGAAGAACAGGTACTATCTCTTCTTTCCAGTACCAATGAAAGATGCACATCCCACATGCCACCAGAACATCTCTGTCTCCTTGAAAATATCCTGTCTGAAGGGTACTTTCAGGTGACCATCCTCATTTTCTGCCTAGAAGCCAGTTTCTGCTCAGCATCTAAGCAGTTAGGCAGGACAAGCCTTCCTTAGGGACCATATTCATCACCTAAAAGGGCATCCCTTCATGTTAATATCTAGACAAAAGTAACTCTTCACAGCTGCTTGGGAAGAGCACCTTTATGATCTGTATTTCGGTCCTAACAAAACAGTTTGCGATGTCCCTTGAGTAGGCAAGCACAGATACCTTTAAGGCAGGAGTTTGTTGGATGTAGACCAGTTATATTCTCCACTCCCATAAAAATCCATTTCTTTCTGAAGTAAGGAGTCCTTCAGATGCCAGCAGGGACAGTCCGTTAGAACCAACAGCCTCACCAAGTTGCAGGGAAGCATGCCCTGTTATTTCCTCACTCTATGCAGCTCCAGGCAATCATGCTATCATCTGCACCCTGATCTGATCCAAGGTCTTTTGAGGGTGAACAGGACAAATGGGACATATGGATCACAGTTCAGACCTCAATTCTTTTATCTCACCCTCAAAACAGCCGTGCAAAATACCATGATGGACATTCTGGTCTGTTGGCAGCTGAGCTGCCATTAGTACCCACTGTCTGTTGGGCTACAACCA
>VYZM01002169.1:93472-106027 GCA_013398915.1 Dromas ardeola | reverse complement strand
CCTGAAAGAAGGTTGTAGCGAGGTGGGGGTTGGTTTCTTCTCGCAAGTAATGATCAACAGGACAAAAGGAAATGGCCTCACGTTATGCCAGGGGAGGTTCAGATTGAATATTAGGAGAAGTTTCTTCACTGAAAGGGTTATCAAACATTGGAAAAGGCTACCCAGAGAAGTGATGGAATTGCCATCCCTGGAGTTATTTAAAAGATGGGTAGACGTGATGCTGAGGGACGTGGTTTAGTGGTGGCTTTGGCAGTGTTAGGTTGATAGCTGGACTTGATGATCTTAAAGGTTCCTTCCAACCTAGACAATTCTATGATTCTAAGAGTTGCTGCCACCCCTTGGCTCCACTAATGGTAATGTGATTTGAGAGAATCACACCTTATGTGGATAACACGAGTTGCATCCTGCCTACGCTGATGATCCTGGTCAAGGGCAGGGTGTCATCAGTCTGCCTATGTGGCTGATCTTGGTTAAGGGGCAGGGTGTCAGGAGGCAGGATGTCAGTGTCTTAAAGAACAGTGTATATTTTTAATTGTGATACATAGATCAGTTTATATTCAAGATGAGCTGTAAATTTACAATTTCTTACTCCAAGATATGTCAAAATGCAGAATAACAATTAAAGCCACAAAACTGTTTTTAATGTATAGCTCTCAGGTGGCCATATGGCCAACAAACGAGATTTTTAAAGTACCTCATAACCTAAAGATATAGAGGCACACATAGTGGCATTTTCAAAAACACCCAGGTGTCTACCTCTCATTGATTTAATTGAGGGTGAAGGACAGGAATTAAATGCTGAAAAAACAGTGATGATAGAATTCCTTTCAAGCTCTCTTACATAATTGTCATATCCTGGAGAACAGGATACTAGCTAGTACTTGAAAGAATGAATGTTTTAGTTAATTTTATTATGTTACTAAATGTAACGTTGCTTAGCTACCACAGTGGTAAGTACCTCAGAAAATCCTGCTTCGGAGAGCTTCATCTTTTTTTTTTTCCTTTGAAGGAACAAACGTGCAGGGCAGCACAAACCTCATAGTATCATCTTATTTTAGCAATCTGCTTTCACTACATTCCAAGTTTTATTTCATATTTACTGTAACCTGTAGTTACAGTGCTAACACAGACTATTGTTTTACCTCTGTGTCACTGATTTGTATTTAGAGGGGTATCACAGAATCACAGAAGGATAGGGGTTGGAAGGGACCTCTGGAGATCATCTAGTCCAACCCCCCTGCCAGAGCAGGGTCACCTAGAGCAGGTTGCACAGGAACGCATCCAGGCAGGTTTTGAATGTCTCCAGAGACGGAGACTCCACCACCTCTCTGGGCAGCCTGTTCCTGCTCCAGTGCAATAAGACATCCTTTCTTATTGTCTCTCTGAAGCACAGAAGTCAAGGGAGAACAAGTATTGTATTTTACAGATGGAGTTGTCTGCCCCCAGTAGCAAAGTACAGGAAAGGGTTTGAACTACAGACCCTGGAGCACATCAAACTCCATGTCTCATTTCAAGTCAAGCCAGGGAGACCATACCACAGGGGAGCAATTGGGAGTGCTCTTTAGAGCATCAGCAAGAATGATGTAAGCAAATGCAGGATGAATATATTATCAAGCCATCTTGTAGAGAAGACTGTAAACACATGCATTAGTGCTTGAAAACCGTAAGGAAATGGCTTTCATGAACTATGAGTTTCCCTCCATAGGTAGCTTTCCTTGCCAAGATTCCTCTACTGTGGAAGCTGAGACACCCCTCCAGAAGAGGTGGCCAAGGAAGGTGTATGGCTCAGCAAGTTTCCTCACTGCTCCAAATCTGTGCAAATGAGTGCAGGACAACCTCAGAAAAATACTCACGAAAGTAGCAGGGTTTTCCCTCTCCTATGCCCTTAAGCCTGCATGGCCAACCAAATGTGACCAAGCATGTGGCCATGCTTCCCCAGAAGACAACATGCAGCAGCCTCCTCTGGGCCACGAACTGCATTTCTTGCTAGGGTCACTAAAGCCATCCATTCAGTATCTCTCAAAGGTGCCGTATTCCATTTGTACTTCTTGGTAAATTACATGGTCTTGTGATTTTCTTGTGAACTTCAGACAGTTTGGGGGATGTGTTTTGACACAAAGTGTAACATTGCTGTCTAGCTTAAACCCACCCTCAAGATTTTACAGATGTGGATGGCTTGAAATCCTCAGGGTCCTGTTCGTTCTGGAAAATATTCAATTTCAAGTAGAAAACTATGCAACCACCAAACCTATATCCAGTGAGGTTTAGCCCTTCTGATTTATAAGAATTATTTTCCCATTCCTACTTTAGCACATCATACTGGATAGTGAAATGGTAAAACAGACATGTTGCAGAAAAAAGAGTTATCTACCCTTTTTTCCCAAACCCTTCATCTCTTTTTCAAACAGCTTGCTTTCGATAAGTGGGACTGAATCAGGTTTTCAACATTTTTTCTATTAAAATCTCACAATGAATCCACTTGTCCCTGCCCCCCCTCAAAAAAAACCCAACCAAACAATAAACCCCAGTAAAATCCTAACAGCCTACTATGGCTAACAAGCAAACTGTATTTCCCTGAAGGGAAGCATACCTTCAGCAGTCCAAATAAGACATGATTCTGTTTGACAGGACATTTTGTGGTCAATATTACTTAAGAGATCATGAGATCACTCCAATAGCTCATTATGCTATGGTAGCGTGGCAATGCCCATGAGTTTCTGCATACCATAAAATTCTGCATAGTAAATCTGTTAGATTTACTATACACACACTAATCCAGACTACTACTTTGGATTTCCAAGTAGCAGGGCACTGGTTTTATCGTCACCCTCAGCTTAACCGAAGCATAACACTTCTATTCTTCTCCTCCATACTAAGGTAGCTGCTCAGCTCTTCATAGTTTGTATTCATATGGTATAAAAATGATGGTAATGTTGGACTAGGTTTATCTCTCAATTTTTAATGGAACAATTTTACCTAATTAAGTCGAAGCTATCAGATCATCTGCAAAACAATAGATGGATGAAAAGCATTAACCTAATTCTGAAGCAATACTGGGAATGTGTGAAAATTGCCAAAAAATGTCCTTCTCTATTGTACCAGAATTTTAGGGTGAGGAAAATAGTCAAATGTACATGATTTTAAGTCTGCATTAAATCAACCAGGGCTTGCCAGCTCATATAGAAAAGGCAAATAGAGCTTATAATGTCCAACCTGGGCAGAGCTATGAAGAATCTTAAATGCTCTAAAAGAAAAGAATTATGTGTTGATACGAAACACGTAATGGTGGTGGAGTCTCCGTCTCTGGAGACATTCAAAACCTGCCTGGATGCGTTCCTGTGCAACCTGCTCTAGGTTTGGACTAGATGATCTTCAGAGGTTCCTTCCAACGCCTATCCTTCTGTGATTCTGTGAAACACCTACAAACTGCCTAAAAGAACTAGAAATGGATTTTTCTCCAGACTAGCTGGCTATCTATTACCTTAACCTATGTTTTATTTTTCAGGTTCATTTCAGCTTTAATGATCCCTTTTCATTAAACTCCCCTCAGAAAAACTATTTACTGAGTATTAAGTACCACATACTTCAATTGTTCTGCTGGATTAAGGTAAACATTTTGAAGGCTTCTTTTACTCCTCTTTGTAATTTGTACCCTGCACTAACTCTGCCATTGCTCCTTACTGTTACTTTTTGCTTAACCTTGTCCTTTCTCATATTCTCAAACCTGGCTCTTCCCCAGTTGCTCCAACACTGATTGCCTCAGCTCCTTTATTCCTTCCTCAGTCCCATTCCTACCTCAGCCCTGGCCTCAGGCCTATCTTTCCCCTCTTTTTTTTTCACATCCTCACAATTTGGATTCACTCCCTGGATCTTCAGGGTTTTCCATCCTGAGCTGAGAAGCTTTGTAGCTAATTAATGCATGATCCCAACTCTACCTAAGTGCAGTAAGGCAGTGCTATAATTTGTTTTTCATAAACTGTATCAATTATGATTGTTGACCCAAACCTCTGCTCTATTTTTTTAGATCTGTCTGGACAAACCGCAGGTCTATATTAAATTTTAGTCTTTCCAATGTGTTTCATACTGTAGGTATCTGTGCCCAGATTGTCAAATGTCAAATCTTTGGTCTGTCTTCACAGCAGCTAGAGGAGTTAGTCATTGCAGCACAGCGATATGCCTGAGTGAGCTTTAATCTAGGTAATTCAGATAACAATAGCAAATGTGAGAGCATGGACTTCAACACCTGAAGGTAAAAGCCCACGAGGAATCCCTTTATATTTACTCAAGGGACTGAATCTTGTGTTGTATCTTCAGGGCAATTATAGCCCAAACTAGCTAGATTAAAGCCAAAGAAGGTAGCTCCTTAAATTATACCTTAGAATCGCAAAGCAGGCATAGCCTTAGAGGGAGAATTATATATTGTTATTATATCAAAGTCATAGTCGATAAACATGCATGTTTCATTATGACAGTAAAAAACAGACTAAATGTACAAAACAGGAAATGTATTCCAAGATGCTAAGCATGTACATCTAAGGTCACGTAAAACTACATTAAATTATATTGTATTATCTGAGAAATAGTATGTGGTCATTGAATTAATGACTATTGTAATGAACCTCTATAAAGGAGCCAGAATTAAGATTGCTCACACAGGCTTCACTTTGGCATTTACTGACATGGGTTTTTAACCATATAACTTCAAGGTTCTCTGAAGGCAGAGGCTAGGGGGATCTTTCTTTCTTTCCTTCCTTTTTTCTGTCCTTTCCTTCCTTCCTTCCTTCCTTCCTTCCTTCCTTCCTTCCTTTTTCTTTTTTTGGTCAGAAATGGCATACAGCTAAAAAACCGCTACATTTGAAAAAGAATTCTAACCATGTTTATGCAGAGAAAGACCAATCACGCTCTAAAAACAGAGTATTATTTTTTCAGAACTGTCAGGGTTTCGTACCACACAGAAGTCCTCCCACACAGTAAAATTTGGATTGACATCGTTTCAGTGTTCATTAGCAAAGAAAGTCAGAGAAACTTGATAAACAATATTATCTGCTACACTAATAAAATGAGTTGAATTTTTACTTAGTGATGACAGTGTTAGGTATTTTCTACCCATTACATAAAAAAAAATCTTTCAAAGAGACTGAATATTTATTTTAAATTATAGGACAAAAGCTAACTGTGGATTTATTGGCAAGGTAGTATTTGTTTCCCTAGCCGCACACTGGCAATGACAATCATGGACAGCTCTTAGTTTCTACTAGTTTAGGGCTTGATTCTGCAATGTTGAACACTTCCACCATTAAAGTGATGAAAACATAAGCATAGCAATTTACAAAATAATCATCTGTTAATGATTAATAAACATTTCCAATAAAACAAAATTTATAATAAATGTGAACTTCAGACATTACACAGAGGCATAGAGTCATAGAATCATAGAACCATAGAATGGTTTGTGTTGGAAGGTACTTTTAAAGGTCATCTAGTCCAACCCCCTCTGCTATGAGCAGGGACATTTCCAACTAGATCAGGTTGCTTAGAGCCCTGTTCAACCTGACCTTGAATGTTTCCAGGGATGGGGCATCTCTGGGCAACTTCTTCCTAACCATTGTCAAAAATTTCTTCCTTATGTCTAGTCTGAACTATGTCAACAGCTGTTGTGTATAAATGTCGTATTTGCCACTTCTCATTTCTGCAGTTTCCCAAAAGGCTTGTCATGGGAATCATACTTCACACGTCCCTATTCATAAATGAAGAAACTCATGTATGTGCAGATATATTCCTCCACAGCTTAGTGACAGAGCCTGTCAAGTGGTTTCTCAGGCCTCTCCTTTCCCTGTTTTTCAAGTTGGGGTGACACACTACCCTGTTTAACAGCCAAAGGTCATGAAATATTAGGAAAGATCATTATCCTACACCTACTGAATGAAGCAGGTATTTCTCAAACCATATTCTAGCCCTTGTATCTAGTGTTAGCTGGGGAATTTGATGCACTTTGAACACTTCAAAATTTCACTGAGTTTGACCCTCTGCTATACAAAACCTTTCAAGAATTGCTTCCAATCTCAGATCTTGAGCCTCCCTTTACATCTCTACAAAGCTCCTGAGTGCATTCAACTCTGCCAAATCATAGCTTGAGCTATCTCATATTTTAACCTCAGTTAAACAACAGTATATGAAGAAAAGGATACACAACACCACCAGTGCCCTCACAAACCAGCAACAAAATGCTTCATCTCTACTGAGAAAAGACACTTCTAGGGAACATTTTCAGCTATTATTTAGACAAGTTTCAAATAAAACAGGCAACAAAGTTGCAATAATATAAAGATTGTCTGCGGTCATCAAAAAACAGGTTTCCAGTTAGGCTATCAATTCATCTCTCCTGCACTTCTGAACAGCTATTGCGTTGCAATAATTTTCAAATGCTGTTAAACTGGGCTGAGTTTCAAGCAGTTTTAGAAACAGAAAACTGAGTTATTAGTTCCTCTTTCTGATCCCCCCAAACACCCAGTCTTAACCTCACAATCTGTCATAGTGGCTGAATCCAGAACATATGGATAAAATGTGTAATCTGTTTGAAAATATATTAATATGAAATTAACATTTCTGTAGTGACAGATGGGCTACCCAAACTTCCTTCCATGAAGAAAACATGAGCACAATTCTGCATAGCTAGGGGGTGGCTGCACACTAAATGAACCTAGTAGGTGCCTTTGCAGCAGTGACATACTGGAAAGAAATATTCAGTATTTTTAGGACATGAGTTCCTGGCTCTATTAATCTGTAATGGTGGTGATCAGCTATTTCGGGTGCTTTGGTGCTGAGCCTTCATTCAAAGTATATAAATAAGGGTGACAGCAGGCACTGATTGGGAAAAAAAGAGGAGCACGATCAGTGTTGCTCTAGCAACATCACTGGATTATGAATAGTGCAGCACCAAGTGGAGTAATTCCCTCACTCTTCACATGCCCACGTTCCTGGAGATGAGTGTTTTGAACACATTGTAGGGAAGACAGATGGTAGAGGATCTGGTTGATGGTGTGATTTAACTTTTATAAAAGTTTGGGGCTTTTTTTTACAAGTTTATCTTTGGCAAGCAATTAAATCAGACTGTGCATCATACAGCACTTGCTAAAATGCGTTTGATCCCTGGAGTATAAAGCCAGCAGATTTGTATTGCTATATTAGGGCTTTTTACAAAGGACCATACACACCATTTTGCTGGTCAGCTATAGAATTTCAGAGGGGCTTTGTAGACCCTACAGAACATTTTCTACACTCACAATTACAGAAGTTCCCCACACATTCTAATGGACTGCTTTTTTTATGCTCAATATAACATTCACTGCAGTGACTCATAAATACTTTAGTGCACTTAATGTAGTTAGTTCTATCTGTTGTCCCTGAAGTAAATCTGACGGATCCTGCAGGGGGAGGAAAGGATGCAAAAGAAGATATTTTATAATTTACATTATTTCAAAATGCATATAATATTTTCTATTTAAAATAAAAAACAAATTTATTTTTAATGTGGGTTGGTTTGGGTTTTTTTTTTCAGTCTACTAATCACAGAAATGAGTGGGCAGGAGTAACAGCTCCCTTCTTGACAGGCTGCACATTCAAGACAGAGTAGGAAATTTGAGTCCGGCTCTCCTCTCTCTCTCCTTCTCATTTGCGGTGGCTGTTTTAGTTTCTTTGTCTTCTCAGAAGGCATTATTCTTTCATTTCATATTTGGTTTTCTATAGCCTTTTCATTTTAGTTCATTTGTGAATAATACCAGTCAGAAATCTGTTTATGCAGACACCTTTGTACTTTCAACAAGACAAACAAACAGTTTTTATTACCTGGATGGGAAATACCTAGGAATTTAACTGTAGGTGCCTTGTATATGGATACCAAGATGTGTGAACATGTATAGCTCTGTGCATGTTACAATTCTTCAAACTTTAATCATAAATGTGTTTTTTTCTCACAAATACATGTTCACAACTTAGTTTTTAAATGTGAAATTTGAAAAAAAAAGTCGTCATCTCCTTTTTCTTTAGCAGATCCATATGGCCAAAATGGGACAATTTCAGAGGATCTGAGATACTTTTTTATATGTTAGTCAGCAAAGTTCCCAGTCTAATTCCTATTAAAAATTTAGGCCATTGTACAGTTGCTATTTAGATGTGAGTCTGTAGACTAGAACTGCATGCATTTAATACTTTTTAGACCTTCACTGAAGTTGTGAATTCAGACATTAACTTCTCACAAGCATCCTTTGATTTAAATTCTCAATTCTGCATTTTTGTCTTAGTGGGGTGCAGGTTCCTAAAATTCACTTTTACTCAAATTCAGACACTTAACGTTATCACAAAAACTCTGGCTAGACATTAGGACTGGTCACTTTAATTTTCCCTTTAAAAACATGCTTAGGTCCTGATAGCTGTAGTCCTGCAACATACCCAGGGACTCTATCACATTGCTGAGCAAGGTCGTTCAGATCCTGACTTCCAGACAAGACTGTAAAGGATTCATCTACAAGTTTCCCTGTGTCTACACCCTACACCTGTAGGTATGCTCACAGAGCGCTAATGTAGAATGACAGTGTTTCAGCCAATGATTTGCTAATGTAAAATTCTTCTATAGTACTGAGAACAAGGGCTGGACTGCCCCCACTCAGGCAGGGTTCTCTTGCAGTTACAACATTCATACTGCTTCTTGCTAACACTCCTTCTGACTGTGAAACTTGTATCTTTTACACAGTGGCTGACCGAAACAGAAGATACAAGCAGGGTAGCATAGTCTGAACTTAATTTAATTTGATGTTTAGCATATTCACCTGCAGAACTTAAAGATGCCATTTGAAACCCCTCAGACTGAAGAGCAGTTAGAACTCAGCTCTGCCACATTCTTGGGCCAGCAATCTAGACACTATATTGGTATGCAACAGGAATGCAGAACTTCTTTCTTGGCTTCATTTGAAGACAGAAACAGAAATCTAGTTGTCTGCAAAGAAAAGAGAAAAATTAGTGCCACAGTCCATGAAGCCTACCTATAAATACATGTTATGCAAATATCTACCACAGAGAGATGCCAAAGGCTGAGAAAAAGAAAACTTCTTAGACTTATCCTTTTCTTAAGTGATTCTTATAACCCAATCATGTCATTAATTCTCAACCTGCTCAGAGCACTGTTGTCACAAATTTCAGGCACTGAACACTCCCAACGCACTCTGTAGTGAATCTACCCACCTTATTTAAGCTTCTGAATTTAACTTCTCCATACTTGAACTTTGGGTACCATGGTAGAGCCAAAATGCTCTTGCAGTTGCATGCCATGACATCGAGAGTATTGAAATAATACTCTGTTGACAGTTGATAACAGAACATATTTCAGCACAACATGATTATTTTTTATTTCAGTAGAATTTATACCAAAAAAACTTGCTTACATCTTCGTGAGGTTTTTTTTGGGTTTTTGTTCGCTTTGGGTTTTTTGTTTTTGTTTTTGTTTCATCATTTACCTTTATCTTTGTAATTATCTATTACAATTGGAAAAATTATGATTAGTGTCAGGAAGTAATTCTGAAATCTTGTCTGGTTCACAATGGAAAAAGCTATGCATATTTCCTCTCTCTTGTTCTCTTTAACTCCCACTGGCCTTTACAGTGATAATAGCCTTGCCTGGTAGTGCCTAAAAACTACAAAGACAGCAATTCATGCATTAGACATTTTTAAAAGGCTAAATTAAGAGAATTAATTGTAAGAATGGAAGATTAAAACAAGTTAGGTGCTTTATCTTCGGCAGCTATGTTCTAAACAGACTCAGAGAAAATAAGTGAAATTTTATCAAGATTATTTCTTGCTTTTCTTACGTGCTGTTTGGATATACAAACCTCACAAGAAATAAGGAAAGCATAAAAAAAAGACCTACAACAGCCTTTAAATTATAACATTCTCTCAGTCCAATATGTTTAACCTCACCAATTCCAGAAGGACGTGCTAGGTCTCATTGGGAAGCTGGGAAATTCTTTTTCTCAAGATATTAGATTTCTATATCTAAACCTTCAAGCCCTGAAATTTTAAGCTTTAAATTGTTCATTGTTATGTAAAGAGAAAGTTGTAAATGTTTCAAGAATGACTCTTACCTACCTGAGATTTAATGAAAGGAGAAATGACTCACTTGCAGAGAGGAGGAAACATTTCAGTGTCAAGTTGTTATCATCTTTTCAACATCGTTTATTTTGATCTGAGATTTTGAACAGTAAGTCATTGCAGAAATGAATAAATGGGTGGGAGGCCAGGTGAGCTGTTCAAAAGTGCATGAGAAAGTTACTTGAGAGCCTTACATGTATTGCAAGGCAATATGCAAGGCAAATGCAGGCTGCCTAATAAATCACTGGTCAATTTGTAGAAGGATTTTTTTTTAAAGACTCAATTTATAATTTTTGTTCTCTGATAGAAATGAGACATTTTGTTCTCATTCTAAAAATATTTTTTGTTTGTTAAAAACCAATGCATATATTTCTCTGAGATTAAAATTGAAAAAGAGAAGAATCTTCCAGATTAGTCATACCTTTCTGAAGAGCACCATTTTCTCAGCAGTAGCTCACAGAAATGTAGAATTTGGCTGGGCTTTCATTTGTGTATTTCTCCCAGGTAAGCTGGATTCATCTTGCTAAACCTACTAGTGTTTCATGAAAATCTTACATATATGCACAGAGATTTCTTTAAACAGTTACATTAAACATCAGTATACAGAAATTACAGAGAATTGACTGACTTTCCCTGAGTATTACAAAAAGTAAGGTAGGAATGGAAGATTTATCTTTTGTATGTGCCAAACATTTTCATGGAAGAATGTGTAAAGAAGGCCAAACTGCATCAGCAACGTGTAACAGTGCAATCTAAACTCTTTTCATAAGATAGGACATTCAGCTTTTAAAGACACATACTATGCAGCACCCCATAATGTGTTTAAACTGTGAAGGTTTGTAACAAGATTATATTGCAGAAAAGGATTGTTCTTTTATGTGTACTTACAGATACCCTTTCTTGAGAGGAAACTAGTAAAGTTCATGTCTTCACTTTAAACAGTTTTTTCCATGATGATGCCAAGAAGTACTCAGCTGTTTCTGAAAGTTCAAATCACCAGTGTAATTTGCCAGATCTGCAAAATATCTTGTGGTAAAAATTCTTAATGCTGATCTCTGAACAAAATCTAGGTCAATTTCAAATAAGCAAATCTTAAGAGAAATGAACCCAATTAATGTTGTTAACAATTAGTGTACTCTATAATGACAGGTATATATGAGAAGCTCTTGAAGAGTGATTTTATCTTGAAAGATAAGGATTTCTTGTTAGCAAGTGAGATACCAACCAAGACTCATGGGGATACTTCTGAAAGGTACAAGCAGTTTCTATACAATGGAAATGGATCAATCAAAACGAGCATTGTACTCTACTAGATGTTCATTTTCACACAAAACAACCTCACATACCCCATTTTCCAGAAAAGAAAATCAAATGTGTTCTAGAAACTTTAAGACATAGTAGTATATTAAATTCATTTATATAAGACCCTGTCTATCTACGACTCAAACTATTTATTTAATCAATTTTTCCTAATCCATCTATTTAAATATATGATTTGAGCACTTCTGATATTTTTATGATTATGCTCCTGTTAGCAGGTTAGATAATATAAAATGTAGCAAGTAATTTCTGAAGTGAGGCAACACAGCAGAAGTACCGAGTCCAGTGTAGTTGAGGGCCCACTAGACCATGACACCAGTGCAGCAAAGTCTTATTTTTATTGTGAATACTTGCTGCTTTTTACTGTTTCAGTAGAGTCACTGAATTTTATCTGGGTTGTTCCTGCTTCATCATCTTGTCTGTGTTTCTTTTTCCTGCCATCAAAAGCACATGCATGCACATACGCACACAAAAAAAACATTACAAAAGGGATTGTCATCACAGTTAGGATTTCTTTCCTAATTCGCCAGGTCTCTTAAGTTAGATGGGTTTCATTCATTAGTGTTCTTGCTGGTTTCATTCATGCATGTATTTTTAATGTAAGGTCTAAAATTGATATGTACATCAGGAAGGGATAATGATTCCATTTTTGATACTAATAAAGCAGATGTCTATTGATGCAGTAAATGTGCAGTATTAAAGGTATTTTGTGGTAGAAATGTATCTGAGGTTTTTGACCTACTGTACTCAAGGTCTATTGTTAGACAAAATTTCTTTCTCTTTACTATAAAAGGAAACTGGAAAATAAGCCTGTCATTTTGGTCTTCATTATTCCCAACTGTTTAAGCAAGTCCAGTCACATAACAGGAATGTAAATCTTGGGAAAAGAATGAAGTGGTAGTAATTAATGAGCTTGAAGTTTCTTTCACTCAGAAAAAAATGCAATTGTCTGTAGGGAGTATATTCCCTTACACTGCTTGCCTGAATAGTGGTATTTTAAACATTTTACATATATTTGACCTTTTGGTTTTCAGTTTTAACCAAAAAAATAAAAAGAAAGTAGCTTTTTGTATTTGGGTTTCTTTTTTTTTTTTT
>VYZM01002169.1:71858-91858 GCA_013398915.1 Dromas ardeola | reverse complement strand
AGTCACTGTAGGGTGGCATTTCATTCTGTTTAGAGGTTGTTGGCAGTTGCCCATCATGCCATTGTTCTGTGAATACACAGAAAAATCTTTCTTGTCTATCTGACAGGTTTCATGAACCAAGAACTGACATTGTCTGAAATTCATCCTGATCTGTGGGACCAGCCCAAAGTCTGGAGGATAGGTAGGTAACAGGTCATCAAATTGAGTCCCTCACTAGCAGTGGGTATCTGTCATTGTCATTCATCATAACCAACACTTTTCTTTCCGATGTGAATTCCAGTTATGAGTCCTCAAATGACTATGAAGTCCAACATATGCAAGAAATGCTTCCCCACACACATGGAAATCCCCTCATGAGTAGTTTCAAGTGTAATTAGGACATCATAAGTCCTTTTCTAGTCTCTTTTGTTCTATCATCAAGTGCCAGTGGATGTACATATTTTTTAAGCTACGCTTCAATACTTAAGCTGATCAGAGGAAGACTTCAGGACTGAATTCTTTCTGATATAGGACATTTTGACTAAAAGGCCAACCTACCTTGGCCTTTACTAAAATTTGTTCCCATTGCTTGGATCCATGGTATTATTGCCCCACTGCAACTGCATCAAGCTTGTCAGGCACTATTCTAAAAGCTGCAGTGCCACTCAGTCCTACTGGTCCTAATGCAGAATTTAGAAAAGTACTCATTTGTACTACATGTATAATGTTGGCTATGTTGTACCATTTCTGTTATTATGCCTCCATTGTCCATTAGCATAAATTGATCTTTTCACCACAGTATTTACTTCACCATAAAAAGTACAGTCATGTTTTCTTTCAGACACAATCTTGCTTGTCTAAGTCAGCTAAGCTCTTTTAGTCGCCTCACAGAAAGACACATCCATTTCTCCAAATTAGGCCTTATTTGCTCTAGTGTGCAAAGACAATATACTTTTAAGCACAGTTTATAAGTTGACCTCAACTTTCCAGAGAAAGCTATGTGAAATCTGTGGTGAAAGCTGTATTATGATCAACAATCATAAATAACAAGATAAAAAATATAAGTGGGACTGTAAGCACGCATGTGTATATCTGTACATGAGAAACTTTTTAATATTCAGAAAGATGACAAAAGAGGTGTCAAGATTGAAATAAATATATGAATGTCATATCTGTCATCTGCATTTTTAATATCTTGTTTAGTCTCTCTGAGGAAAGAAAACCAGGATATCATTTGTAAGTTACATGAGATATCCTTACACTGAATATTTTTACAACATATCATCTATGTAATATGACAAGAAACTCAAAAATATAGTGGCCTGCAAGAAGTCCTGTTAAGTTTGAAGGAATATGTGAATTCAAAGCAGAACAGGATCCTAACATTTAGAGGGAAAAGACATTGGTTTGATTTTGTACTCTAAATCTCAGGAAAAGATATATGTTAACAGAATGGAAAAGAGAGGAGGTGCCAAGGTTACCAAAGCCCTGTGTGGAAGCACAGAGCTGTGCTGCTGCAGCCACATCCCCGCTGGGTGAACTTGGAGGAGCAGACTTCTAAGAGCAAGGAATGAGATCCCACCTTGAGCAAATCAGAGGGAGAGGTCATCGTGTCAGAGAGGGTGGAGGCAAAGAAAACCTGCATGGGCAGGCAAAGCTGTTGGCCGCCCTCCACCCTGCCATGTAAGCATCAACAGTGAAGCCTGGGACATGGCATTCAGGATGTGATGTCTTCTACTACATAGCAAATACTGAGAGAGGCTCATTCAGAGAGGCTGCAGAGGGGCAGGATGCATCTGCATTCCCTTCCAGCCGGCCAGAGCCGAGAAGTGACACAAAGAAATCTTAAGAAACTGTCCAGGCAAATTGGTTGCAATCAGGTATGTTTGTACTTTCATGTTCTCCTTATAATTCTGTTTCCACTTTCAGGATGATATAAATTTTAAAGTCCGTGTGATCTACATGGATCTAGCATGTGCACAGTGCATAGGAAAAATAGGTACCTGAAGAAGGGTAACACACACTCACAGAAGTGAGTACATGGTGTGTAACCTCTTTCTAGTTGATTTAGGAAAATCGTTCCTCAATCAACATTCACAGCCCTGAACTTTGCCCCTTTTAACACTTCCCTTTCACCATTTTATTCAGTGGTTTATTAGTGTACATATTCCTTTTCTGTCTGCAAGAATTTGAGTTTACATTTGTGTCAGATATAGGTGTCAGTGTTTACAGCAGGGGGAGAAAGTGGTGGCTTCTGTGTCAAGATCCCAGGGTTTTGCCCACAATGCTATTTGGTGAGTGATCTCCATGTCTTTATAGAATCACAGAATCGTTTACGTTGGAAAAGATCTTTAAGATCATCAAGTCCAACCAATAATGCTGCACTGCCAACTCCACCACTAAACCATGTCCCTGAGCACTACATCTACATGTCTTTTAAATACCTCCAGGGATGGTGACTCAACCTCTTCCTTGGGCAGTCTGTTCCAATGCTTGATAACCCTTTCAGTGAAGAAATTTTTCCTAATATCCAATCTAAAACTCCTCTGGCACAACTTGAGGCGGTTTCCTCTTGTTACTTGAGAAAAGAGACTGGCCCCCACCTCACTACAACCTCCTCTCAGGCAGTTGTAGAGAGCGGTAAGGTCTCCCCTCAGTCGCCTTTTCTCCAGGCTGAACAACCCCAGTTCCTTCAGCTGCTCCTCATAAGACTTGTGCTCTAGATCCCTCACCAGTTTCAGTGCCCTTCTTTGGACACACTCCAGCAATGTCTTTCTTGTAGTGAGGGACCCAAAAGTGGACACAGTACTTGAGCTGCGGCCTCATCAGTGACGAGTACAGGGGGACGATCACTTCCCTAGTCCTGCTGGCCACATTATTTCTGATATAAGCCAGGAAGCTATTGGCCTTCTTGGCCAGCTGTGCACACTGCTGGCTCATATTCAGCTGGCTGTTGAGCAATACCCCCATGTCCTTTTTGTGACTCAAGTGCAGGACCCAGCACGTAACTTTGTTAAATCTCACATGTTTGGCCTCGGCCCATTGATCCAGCCTGTCCAAATCCGTCTGTAGAACCTTCCTACACTCAAGCAGATCAACATTCCCACTCAACTTAGTGTCATCTGCAAACTGACTTAGGGTGCACTCGATCCCCTCATCCAGATCATTGATAAAGATATAAAAGATATTAAACAGAACTGTCTTGACCCATGAGCTTTCTTATTCCTGGTTTTTCCTGTTTTCTCCTACCCGTCCCACTGAGCAGGAGAGCGAGCAAGCAGGTGGGTGGGAGTCTGTTAGCCAGACTGATTAAAAGTCCCAGTCAGGACTCTTTCACAGCCTCTTATTACAGTATTACTCTTTGTATAGAATAATAAAATATTTGTTGGGACAAAGACAGAAGAGTGGTGATGTAGCCCAATATTTAGCGTACTTATTGAACCAAAGAAGAGGCAGAGAACTACCTTTCTTAATCTCTTGTCTCCTCATGACTGCAGAACTGACCTGGGATCAGATTCCTCTAAAAGACAAGATAATTAATTGAAAGTGTCCTGTATTGCAGCTGTGTTTTTTCACCAGAAAAATATCAGGCAAAATGGTCAATTTCTGCAGCTCTACCTCCTTGATGCCCAAGGACTAATATAACCCCTGTTTCAGAACCTATCTCCCAGAGATCATTCATAGCATCACAGCAAGGATGAGATAAAATCCTTCAGATGGAAAGTGTAAAAACCTCAGCCTGCCCCTTAACATTCTTGATGATCAGTGCTCATACTGCACCATGCATATACCGTTAGAGAAATATAGCATGAGAGAGTTATGATACCCTTCTGGGACGACCTCCAGATCTCATCACTCATCATTGTTCCAATGAAGGTAACAATACAAGCCCAAGCCCGAAAGCACTTGTACTGTGTCTCACTATCAGAACTGCATAGTGTACACGTATGTGTACATAAGCATATATATATTTCACATATGACCCCACCATTTGTTATATGTAAAGCAAAGCATTTTAAAATCAAAGACAAAGGAGAGAATTGATGTTTTAATAGATGATGTTTTAATAATTAAATTGCAGTTCCAAATAAGTTTAGCTTCACATAGAGTTGGGTATTTATTGTCATCTTTCACATCACTAGAAATGCAAAAGCCAGGCTAGTTGGAAGACTATTTGAAAATTAAGGGCTGTGCCTTTAAAATTAATTTTTCTTCTGCAAACATTCCTAAGATCCTGTTGATAACATCAGTCTTTTTACACACAAAACCAGAGTGAAATAGATCTGTTTCAAGTTTACTTTTGAACATTCTGGCTTTATGCTTTCTGATAAAAGACCATGATTACAACACCAGACTGAAGAGTAAGTGTCTTGTTTTGTCTTCTGACCCTTTCAGGCAAACTCCCAGTGGCCTCTGTACAGAGACTGATCTTGATTGTTGTGGGTATTTTTGTGAGTGATATGTTTGTGACTGTGCATCTGGTGCTCTGTCTTCCTACTGTAAGAATGACCTCTTTTATGATGAGTAATCTTATGTATGTGAGGTTTTACAGTACCAAGAAACAGCAGGTGATTTAAAATAAAAAGATGCACAAGCAGGTATGCTTCCAGAATCTGTCTAGAACTATTTTTTTGTCAAACACAGCTTTTTAATTTCTCAAGGTTTGAGCTCTGTAGAAAAGGAAGGAAGTAACATCTATGCCTAAGAAGTTTTCTTCAGAAAAGCAGATGGAATTATATATATATATATATATATATATATATATGTCACCCCCAATACAAAAAGGTTATTGTGACCTTATTTGTTTGTGTGATAAAAAAGCACCAAAACCAGAATAAGAAAGATCATGCCCAAATTGCTGACCAATATGGTTACAAAGCGTGTAGAAGGTGTAAAATGTACAAAGTGCGTGTTTAAGGGAGAAGACCTCTGAGCTTTTTCAGAGTGATATCTCCAAAAGCGATGACACTGTTTTTGCAAGAAAGTGTTAAGCTATATCAAGTAAATAACTGTTTTGATTTTAGCAATGAAGAAAAAACCTGTGACTTTGTGCAATCATTTTAGTGTGACTGGTGAGAAGCAAACCTAGGGAAAATAGTTAGTATCAATCTTATCTGACAGTCAACACAATATAGCTTTCTGATTATATTTTGTCTAGATATAGTTTAGCTATTCATACTAAAATCCTTACTGGAAGGTAATCACGTGCATCCACAGCTCGTGTATCAGAAATGTAGGTGTCTACAGAGTGTGACGGGACATTCTGATAATGGTGAAACAGTGTTGCCAAAGTGGTGAACTAAATTACTTTGTGGGAATTGGCTGATGTAGCTGCCAAGCCACTCTCCATCATACAGGAAAAGTAATGGCAGTCAGGCAAAGTCCCCAGTGACTGGAGAAAAGGGAAATATCACACACATTTTTAAAAAGGGTAAAAAGGAGAACCCTAGCTGACCAGTCAGCCTCACCTCTACACCTGGTAAGATCATGGAACAGATCTTCCTGGAAGCTATATCAAGACACATGAATGACAGGGAGGTGATTTGAGACAGCTAACATGGCTTCACCAAGGGAAAATTGCGCCTGACTAATCTGGTGGCTTTCTATGATAGAGTGATGCCATCAGTGGACAAGGTAAGAGCTATGGATGTCATCTATCTGGACTTCTATAAGGCCTTTTATACAGCCTCCCACAACATTCTTTGTGATAAATTGGAGAAGTATGGGTTTTATGGGTGGACTGTTAGGTGGATAAAGGATTAACTGGATGGCCTCATCCAAAGAGCTACAGTCAGTGGCTCAATATCCGAGTAGAAAACAGTAATAAGTGGTGTCCTTTAAGGATCTGTACTGGGATCAATACTATTTAATATCTTCATCAGTGACATAGATAGTGGGACTGAATGCACCCTCGGCATGTTTGCAGATGACACCAAGCTGAGTGGTGCAGTTGATACACTTAAGGGAAGAGATGCCATCCAGAGGGACCTGGACAAGCTGGAGAAGTAGGCTCATGTGAAACTCATGAAGTTCAACAAGGCCAAGTGCAAGGTCCTGCACCTGGGTTGGGGCAATTCCCAATACTAATACAGGCTGTGGGTTGAAATGGTTGAGAGTAGCCCTGCAGAGAAGGACTTGGTGATACTTGTAGAAGAAAAATTGGACGTAAGCTGGCAGCATGCGATTACAACCCAGAAAGCCAATCATATCTTGTGCTGCATAAAAAGAAATGTGGCCATGAGGTTGAGGAAGGTGATTCTCCCATCTCTCATGAGACCCCATCTGGAGTATTGTGTCCAGTTCTGGGGCACCCAGCACAAAAAGACAGGGATGTCTTGGAGCAGGTCCAGAGGAGGGTGAAAAAAATGATCAGAGGGCTGGAACACCTCTACTATGAAGAAAAGCTGACAGAGTTGGGGTTGTTCAGCCTGGAGGAGAGAAGGCTCTGGGGATAACTTATTGCGGCCTTGCAATATATAAAGGGAGTTTATTAGAAAGATGGAGAGAGACTTTATACCAGGGCCTGCAGTGACAGGACAGGGGGCAGTGGTTTTACACTTAAAGGGAATAGGTTTAGTTTGGACATAAGGAAAAAATTTTTTACGATGAGTGTGGTGAGATACTGGAATAGGTTGCCCAGAGAAGTTGCGGATGTCCCACCAAAGTCACGTTGGACACCGCTCTGAGCAACCTGATCTAGTGAAAGATGTCCCTGGCCACAGCAGGGGGATTGGACTAGGTCATCTTTAAATTTCCCTTCCGACCCAAACCATTCTGATTCTATAAACACATGCCTCTTACGGTATTCAATTATCAGAACACCTTCAAAAATTCTCCTGAAAGTCTGCAACAGAGCTTTTTATTAGGTTTTATCCAACCGGCCAGCTCAGTCCTTGGGAAAGGAATTTGTGGGTGCCAGGGAGACAAGTTATTTCTGTCCAAAAGACACTGCAGCAGTGATGAGCCTTACCAGCACTGAGGTTTATTCATGTTTTGAGAAGTGATTGCCATATTTCCATTTAGAGACCTAGCATTTAGGAAGAGTCACGGTGTCCAAAAAACTAGTATGTGATGATGTTCCCTCAGCCAGAATTTGGGCTGCTGAGGAGGAGTTCAGAGAGCAGGAGTCCTTGCATTTTGACACTGGCCTTTCAGAAACTATGCAGCAACAGCAAGATGTGTCAGATGTAGCAGAAGTAGTAATTTCAGGATGAAGGGTAATTTCTTGCATTTTTGAGGCAGACCAAACTAATAACCCATTATGACAGAATAATAAAAAGGCCAATCATTTCAGCATATCGAGGTCTTGGAATTACTCATGATGAAGTCCAGCATCACTGTCAGGTTGGTATTCATGTGTGTCCCTTACATTTAGTCCACTTAAGCATTTTGCTTTTTTTTAAAGGTACTTTCAGCTTCTTTTTGCCACTTGTAACAGTAGGGGTATATGCAATAATTTTAGAAATATTTTTAAAGTAGAAATATTAGTGTTTAAAATAAAATAAAAAAGCTATTAGCTAATACGTAATAAATCCACAAACTATTATGTTGTGTCTTCTTCATGGCCGTTTAATTTTGTACGCACATAACCAATGTTTTACTAACAGTACCAAGGGTTTCATATGTAAGACATTATTCACAGTATGTTTCCTGTTATTTTGCATAGCATTATTCTTTGTGAAAATAGTGTTTTGGCCTCAGGAGAAATATTGCAATTGAATGCACAGCAATATGTTTTTGGTATGGGGCCATGGTACTATGACTTAACTTTTTTCTTTTTTTTTTTTTCTTCAAATTACCTCAGCGATCAAGACAACAGAGCTGGGGTACAAAATGTAAAGAGGTGGTAAAAGAAGGATATAATTTCACTGTTTAATTTGCAAATAAAATGTGCTAAGGGAAATGAGAGAGGAAACTACCCCTTTCTGACCAGCATGGTTATATGCCCATTCTATAAATGCTTCTGGAAATGGGATTACATAGCTCTAATATGCATATTTATTTTTGGAAATAGGTGGGCTGAGCCAAAATTATTGCTATTAAGTTGATTGAAATGTTGAGGATTAGCACAAGGAAAAAAAATTAAACTAATTTAAACTATATGCTGTATTTTTTGCCAACAGACTATGTCATGTCATTGCAAAGGCATGATTCATCGTGTTCTATTCCAGTTTCCTCATGTAGCAAAATGGATCATAATTAGCACTAATGACAATGTTAAATCCAGTAATTTGAGTGACTGCTAATAAAAAGTATCCAACCCACAGAAATCTATACCGTTACCTTTTAAAGATTATATATATTCGGCTTATCTATAATATGAGCAAACAAGCAAAGTTTCACCTTAAATTGAGCTGAAAAAAGACATGCCAGGGAAGTCTTAGAACAAGAAAAAGGTTTTTAGAAATTATATCCTTCCACTGCAATATTTCAGTTGTAAGAGCTCAAAGCATCTTCTGTGGAATACAAGATGTCCCAAATAATTTTATATGAATCTCCATGAATTCCCATCCTTGATGCTTCAGCACATCACCTTGTTACTATTTACTTTGTGGAAGCCACACTCTTTCAGATAAGCAGAAATCATCCCCAGTGAAGTTAATGGGAATTATTCACATTCGCCAGTATTCAGCCTGAGTAGAATGCAAATACTTACTAAACATATACATGTTTTAAGCTGCCATTCTGCTAATGTTGATACATTCCTACGTATACTAAGTACAGTTTTAAGTATTTTTTTACAACTTAAACGTCCCTAAGAAGGCCTAGTTTTCTGGTTTATGTTTAGGTTTTTTTGAACTTTTTTCACTGCCAGGAAAGGAAGTGAAGTTCACAACTCTGGTCATCACAAGCTTCTGCTTCCTTACACCATTGATGTAGTAGATTAATCAGAAATGAAGGTTTCTACTGCTCCTTTCATTCCACTAGTAAATAACTAACCATCTTCTGGAAAGCCATCTTGAGTTTACAGAGTCATTTAATCATGAGATCTTGCTCGGAATGTCGGATAGTAAAAGTTGCATTGTTATAGCATCTGGGAGGAGGTCAGCTCTTCATTAGAAAATGCATCAAGAACAGTGCTAACTTTACTTATACCTCAGAAAACCACTTGACAGGAAAAAAATGCTGGGTACAATTAATTTGAAATCATAAGCTCTATGTCCTATCACCAATCTTAGCAACCAAACAATACCATGCTTCCGGGGTTTCTTCAGTCAAATTCTGCATTCATTTTGTCCTTGATGTGGAAAAGATCACTCTGATATTTCCTGCCAAAATCTACATATTGGACTTTAGAGCATTTTCAAATTGGCTACAGAGCTTACACTGTGTTGTTGTGTGGCATTCCTGATTAAACATAACCATCTCAGAAGCAAGATCACTTAGAATCTTAGAATCATAAAATCATAGAACTGTCAGGGTTGGAAGGGAGCTTAAAGATCCTCTAGTTCCAACCCCCCTGCCATGGGCAGGGACACCTCCCACTAGATCAGGTTGCTCAGAGACCCATCCAGCCTGGCCTTAAAAACTTCCAGGGATGGGGCTCCCACCACCTCCCTGGGCTACCTGTTCCAGTGTCTCACCACCCTCATGGTGAAGAACTTCTTCCTAACGTCCATTCTGAAATGACCCATCTCTAGTTTTAATCCATTCCCTCTAGTCCTACCATTACCTGACATCCTAAAAAGTCCCTCACCAGCTTTCTTGTCGGCCCCCTTAAGATACTGGTAGGTCACAATAAGGCCTCCTAAGAGCCTTCTTTTCTCCAGATGGAACAACCCCAACTCTCTCAGTCTGTCTTCATAGGAGAGGTGCGCCAGCCCTCTGATCATCCTCGTGGCCCTTCTCTGGACACGTTCCAGCAAGTCCATGTCTTTCTTGTAGTAGGGACTCCAGAACTGGACGCAGTACTCCAGGTGGGGTCTCACGAGAGTGGAGTAGAGTGGGAGAATCACCTCCCTCGACCTGCTAGCCACGCTTCTCTTGATGCAGCCCAGGATACGATTGGCCTTCTGGGCTGCAAGTGCACACTGACGGCTCATGTTGAGCCTCTCGTCCACCAGTACCGCCAAGTCCTTTTCTTCAGGGCTGCTCTCAAGCCAGTCACTGCCCAGCCTATATCGGTGCTTGCGATTGCCCCGACCCAGATGGAGGACCTTGCACTGGTTCTTCTTGAACTTCATGAGGTTGGCATGGGCGCACCTCTCCAGCCTGTCAAGGTCCCTCTGGATGGCATGCCTACCCTCCAGTGTGTCAGCCGCCCCACACAGTTTGGTGTCGTCAGCAAACTTGTTGAGGGTGAACTCTATTGTGAAGCAGCATACTGGAGATCTCCAGAAAAGATTGGGAGCTGCAATAGTCAACAGTCAGTTCCTTTTGGTAATTGAATAAGGAAACATCATGCATTTGTGAGTAGTAAAAATACATATTTATATAAAAAAAGTGGGTAAGATTCCTATGAAATCAATTCTGAAATAGTTATTTTTGAGAAGTTAAGTAAGAAATAGTATACAGTCATCTGCAAGTTATTGAAAAATGCTTTAATTATATGGGATAAATAATATGTATTTTTTAATGATCAGAACTAAAATTGCCTTGCAGTGGACTTGAATGTAAGCAGCGAAAGCCTTTTGGTCAGGCTCTTTCAGATAACTCTGCCTGCCTTTTTGCTTGAACCATCATTTAAGTAACAGGATGCTTCAGAAGCTGCATGCCAGAGCCACTGAAAACTAATTGCTTCACCTTAACTTGGTTGTGCTTGACTGAGGAGTGATTCACACTTCCAAAATTTGAATTTTCATATATTAGAATTTGCAACGTTGTTTTGAAATTGCTCCTCAAAAAGCAAAGTCTGGGTTAAGGCGTACAAACTGCGTGAACCCTGCAGCTCTTTCGATGTGAGTTGCATTCTTTCTCGTGCGGTTCCACAGGAATATGTGGTATCAACTATGTATAATTCATGTTTATTTTCAGTATACACCTCTAGACAATGAATAACTTGCACAGGCAAAACCACAGTTCCAAACTCAAAATCTGCATCAACAGACAGTACTGCAGGCAGTCAGTTGTAATCAGAATATATGACTTCGAGCTCAATACAAAGAAAAACAAGGGCAAAAGGATATTAATTTGCCTAAGACTTTGTCTTTTAATTACAACTTTGTCACACATATCTTGCATTTGTACGATAGCCAAAAAGGCACCTCAAAAGGGAAAATGAAACTTCTAATAAGGAGGAATGTGGAGCAGCCGAGGATAAACAAACAAATCAGACTGGATAAAAAGTGTTGGAGAACTTTCTGCCCAGCTACAGGAAATCACAGACTATAGGAAAGCTAAAGCGAATGAGCTTAAATGTGAAATATACCACACATTTAACTTCAACGAAAAATAGGGAATGATTTGGCAAAGGCTGTAAAACCAGGAAGAAAGTTTTGTTTTGCTTCGTTGTTTTCCTATTTTATTAGTCTTTGGTTTCTAGTTAATCCATTTGGTATTAAGTTCCTAAATTATTGCCTTGTACCTTTTTAATACCAAAGAATAAAAGTATGTTAGAGAGTTTTTTACATCGCATATCATACGCCTTAAGTATTTGTTCAAGAAATATCTAAAAAAGCTTTGAAATGACTAAAATGAATCCCATATGGTTTGTTTAAATATACTAAGAGAGAATTTTTTTCCTAATCTAAGAAAACATCTGTACTTTATAATATTTTTTGTATGTGTGATATCAGGTTGTTTTTCATACAAAATAGTTAGTCCGGCATCATATTGTATATTCTTTAACTGTAGTAGTGCATTTCAAATTATTTTGTTGAAATTAGCCTAAAATGGATGGTTTTCTTCTTGTTCTTTTTATGTTTATGCTTAATTTTTTCCAATAGTACTTGAAGATCAGCATGCATTAATAGCTGCGGGGCATAAAGAGACCAGAGGAAATTAGCTGTCACCCGCAGCCAGTGATTCTGTGTTCTTATAAACATAAAGGACTAAATTGTCTTTTATGTTGACCATGCATGCAGATCATGTCATTTTCATTAAAAATTAGACATCATGCTTATATAGTACAATTGTTGATGGAGATGTTTGAATTAATATGGTTTTAAAGCAAAGACTAAACTCCTTTTGTTTTTTTCCTAATCAAGTTTGGATTTTATTATTGAAATATGCAGTTGTATATGAACCTTAAATTGAACATTCAGTTAATTATTTTTTCATATATATATACTATATTTCTGTAAATATTTTAGTGGTCTGTGTTCAGAGTATGGAGTAAGTATTTTATAAACTGATAAGGCCTGATTTTAATAAACATTCTATTACATTTATTTACTTTAGGTTTATTTGTTACAGTCCGAGTTTTGGCCTTAGATTGCTAATCAAATGTCAATTAAGTGCTTACTAGTATAGACATATTAATAAGTTACTGTAATGAGCCATAATTGGCTTAAGCATTTAAGTAAGTGCCATATGATTATTTTGCTTTGTATCAAAATGTAGCATGATTATATCTTTGTCTACACATCACTAGCAGGATGGCACAATGTAGTACAGAATATCCTCCAGCTCTGCTGTCTTCTGCTGATATTGTCACTTCACTTTGTGTCATTCCTCCCCTAGTGTTTTCTCTGCCCAGCAGCTGATTACTTTGCTGGTAGTTGGTCCTTTAGAAACATCTTGTCCAAATTATCATCCTCGTTTTCTTGTGTCTGTCTAAAAAATATCTTTTGCACCTCAAGGCATTAAAACACGTTCTCACTGATCAAACATGCTTACCATAGCACAAGGAACAGTATATTAGCTGGATTAAACAAAAAAAAAAAAAAAAAACAGAAAAACCCACGCACAGTCCTCAGTACTGACCTTTTTGTTTCACTGTCCATCTTTCACAGTGTAATTTAACTACAGATCTTATTTAAATCTAAGTGAAGCTTTAGCTTTTATAACTATAGAACTGCTCCAACATTGCCAGGACTCATAAATGATTAAGCCATTCTGTTTCCTACAGAGCTCTGCAATATTCTTGATTACATCCTGCCTTGAGGTTTTGTCGGTCACCACTCAAGCAACATAGATATGCATTTATAGAACTATTTTGGGAGGACAGAGTGATTTGGAGCTTGTATGGCAATGTATTTACTCACACCACCACATTTATTGTACACTTCCTTTCCAAACTACACCATGCGTCTGCTTGTTCTTAGCACTAACAGATGATAGGATGATCTTTCATTAAAAAGGATTACAATTAGTGCAAAGTCCACCATAATGATACATATTTTTTTACCATTTTTGGTAAATGACCATTTTTAAATAAATAAATAAATGAGTATCTACTTTGCTAGTTAAACACAGTTAGGAATTTTTTAAATGTTTTCTGAGGCAAAGGTTGTCTGTTCCTACTCTAGTCCTTTTAGCTTCTAGATTCCCAATAGGGTTTAATCAATGCCCACCATCCTCAGAAGTGGTACTTGAAGCAGCTGTTGACTTTTACTCAGCAGCATGGAGGTCGCCAGACAGCCTAAGGAACTCTCCACCTGACATACGTACTTGCTCTTACTATTTCCTAGAGGCGGGAGTTGACTAACTGGCTGTCTTCATCAAAGCCAAATTGAAGAGTCTTATTTGGCTCTATCACTCGCCTTGGCAAAAGTTTATTGTACAGGAAGAAACAATTATATACATTTGCATTATAATGAGGTATCTTAAGCTAAAATATTTAACATAACAATAAACTAAAAGCGCTATTTTTCACTCTATAGAGCACTTTTCAAATAATTGTTAGCTCCTTATGTAAATAAGGACTGACGTATTTCACAATTCATACATGACAAAAAGGCAGCCCGATTACTAGCTTTTTAACCTACTGAGGGTAGCATCTTGTCTGAGTAATCATTACTGTCTGGCTCTGCCACCTTTCCAGGCACTTAAGAAGAGTCTTCTAAATCTTCAGAAATGTATGGTTCAGTTTCTTTTAGTACTGTTTATCCATATTCAGAAGTTGGAAGAAAATCAAGTACTATTTTTTTTTTTATTGTATAGAAAGCTGCCTAACTCTTGACCTGTACTCCATACTTCTTCCTAGGGGAAGATGAGTGCGTAGGTACAAAAATATTCCTTCAAGTGTGAATACTGAAATAGCAAATACTAGTAGTATAACAGAGTTCTAACAATTATACAGTGGTTAAATTACTGACAATGTTTTTGTGTCATTCAGACTGAATTCCTAGTGTATCTTCAAGACTAATCTTTGAGACATACAAGTTCCGTCATTATAAAATGACCAGTGTTCATCAATCAATCAATCAATCCACAATATGAGGCATTGATGCCAATAAGAACACCTTTCAGTATTTGCAAATATTTCATAATGAGTTTTTCATTCTAAGATCAGTTTGATATAGTAATAACTTTTAAGTGTGAAAATGGGAGGTGTAACATCATTCTAATTAAATTAGCACCTAATGAATGCAATCAATTTATATTTGGCAGTGCAGAGAAGACTGTTAGAAAATATTCTGGTAAGGTGACCTGCACATAAACAGACACTCACAAAGTTTTAATTAACCAAGTAATGTGAAGAAAGAAACCTTTAATATGTCAAATGACATCTCTTTTCTGAGGAATCTTTGAGAAGACATGAAAAACAGTGGCAAAAACGTATGTAATGTATAAGAAAAACTACATATGATTAGAAATAACAGTTTTAGCAAGGCATTCTTTTGTAATATTGGAAGGTGTTTTCATTGGGAACTGAAGATACTGTAAGTCTGAGGTTAACGTGAGGTATTCAGAACAGTGAACTGCAAATAGCCCTGTACCGTGAACTGCTATCATTAAGATCTGGCATATCTCAAACCCAGATAGGAGTATTACCAGCAAAAGTACTAGAAGGCAAATTGTCTAAATATGAAATCCATTTAATCTCCACTGGTGCTAAACAGTATATTCATAATTTCTTTTCCTTTTCCTTTCAGGGAAAAAAAAGAAAGAAAAAAAGAAAAAAAAAAGAGAAAAAGAGCCAAATTTACTTTCCTTTTGTACCTGGGAAAGTTGACATTAACTATCAATCAGACAAAAATCAAAGATCTGCCTCTCAGTGTTTCCCTGCACAACTGAATCCTTTCTCTCATTGGGCTTGGCCAGTCATGAACCTGGAGGTGACAGTCAGGATGAGAGATAAATATCCACTAATAATTTAAAACCAGAGAACTCAGTTGTTTTTCCCCAGACCATTTTGTGTGACATTGATTATCTGAGGTCTTTGACCCCTTAATGGATTACTTTCAACACCAAGGTGTTTTATTTGTAAAACATATTCTGGAAATGCTTAGGATCCTAGACTAGAAAATAGTTCTAACTAACATTTTGCAGTGCTAGAAATTATAACAAACTTTGAAAAACTGTTTGGAATCACAGAGAAGTAAGGGAACTCTTAAAGTGACAATCATGAGATATACTGTGAGGACCTCTGTTATTCCTATTACTTAGGAAGTTCTCCCCTATATTTGAAATTTGTCTTATATCCACGAAAAGAACATTTTTTTCTCCTGTTTTCTCTCTGAGGAGTAAAGACTCATAAACATCTACTACTAGGGCTACTTGATACTTCCATTTTCCATCTGTACAACCCTCACAATTTTGAACTGCTTGGATATCAGTCTAACAGTTCTGATATATCTGAAGTATATGTTATTTCGCTTATGTTAAGAAAGTATAGGGAAGTTTCTATTTTGACATTTTTCTTGCTTTAGCACAAAGACATTGCTTTTGGTAGGAAGGCACCATTATACCACAGATTTAAATATTACTGCACTGCCAAATTTCAAAAACTTCCAAACCTCTGAAAAATTAGTATGTGCTGTATCATAGGTTAAAAAATAATTAAAACTGAATGCTAGCATGTGTCAGACAGTTGGATGTAGGGGGCTAGGAAGAGGCAAAGAATGCCCCAAACTAAACTTCTGCAATTTTGCAGAAAGTTGCCACTCACTAGCTGCAACTGGTAAGGGGTCACTGTAAACTTTGAAAACAGCTCACCTTGCTAAGCAGAAGCAGCACATCCAGAATCCTCTAATTAATAGGGAGACATGAGACAGAACCACTCATTAGGAGGCTGATCATGCATTGAACTTCTGCACATAGACTATTTATCCCAGAAAACCTGTGGCCTAGGGATCAAAGAGATGGGTTCCCAAAAGGAAGAACTGGTTGCAGAAGGAAGAATGGAGCCTGGAAAGAAGAAAGTGGAAGTCATGGCAGGAGGAAAGTTCCTGGAAGTTGAGTAAGATCCTGTACATCAGAGAGATGCATGGAGATGAACACTAGAGGATTCCCAAAGACCTTGACTGGTGACATCCAAGGTTGGTATGGCGAGCAGCTTCAGAGCAGGAACGGACACAATCATCAGCTACCTCCCTGTGGGGATGGGAAGTCAAGACCTTGGGAATGTAATGGAGGCAGAGTGTACAAGCAAGTGTGTACGACCGTCAAATGATGTAACAGCTCTAATCTCTTTGGTTCTTGAATAAAACCCAGTAACTCCAGTAAGAAAGGAAGAAAGTGTTTACCTCTTAGCAATAGTAACTGAATGCTGCTTTGATGAGTTCAGTGTTGTTCCTGCCTCTCACAGAGTTGCTATGCAATGCTAATGCAAGCTAAACCAAGTTTTCAAAAGGTAATCCAAAGTTATGTGTTCTTCATTTTGGGGATGAAAATCTTTAGTATGTGATCTACAGGACTAATTAACTGGTGGGCCTGTGTACCATATGTATAACGAGCAATGTAATGGTGAAGGGCCTCAAAAATCAGGTTCTGAAGCCTTCTAAAATTAGTGTGTATTTCTAACTTTAGTATCTTTTGCTCAAATTTTCAGAGATTTTGGCATATGTATCTTCAACCAAAATAAATGAAGCAATCCTATATCAAAATTCCTTAATAGTAAAGCAGCTTATCACTTCTGATCACAGGAAACACATTAACTAACATTTTTAATTACGTATATACAACATTAATGAGTGGCCACAGCAAAATTGCTATGGAACTTAGCCTTTGTGTACTCAGAAGAGAATTTGGGCAGTGTACATTCAGTAAGGTCTATGGTCAAACAATAGCAATGAGAACGCAAGTGATGAAGAGGTTCATTGCCAAGGATCATCTTGGACAACAGATAAAATGAGGCCACTGAGGGTGTGGAAGAATGTGATCCTATCGTTCAGGCTTGCATGTCATCATACATATGCACAAGTTACCTAACTTTTACATTTCCTAAATTTTGAGTACTTTACATTTCAACCTGAGCAACATTCTTTTAACATAAACCTTGTATGTCATATAAATTTTGTTTGTAAAGGTTTTCAGTTTCAAAGTTGTATGATGGACATTTCATTGCATACTCCTGTAAGCAGCGTTCATGCTTTTGTTAATGCTCAGAGGTTGCGACTTTACATTAAATGAATCATAAAATCATAGAATGGTTTGGGTTGGAAGGGACCTTAAAGATCATCTTGTTTTAACCCCTCTGCTATGGGCAGGGACACCTCCCACTAGAACAGGTTGCTCAAAGCCCCATCCAACATGGCTTTGAACACTTCCAGGGATGGGGCATTGACAACTTCCTTGGGCAACCTGTTCCAGTGGCTCACCACGCTCACAGTAGAGAATTTCTTCCTAATATCTAATCTAAATGTCCCCTCTTTCAGTTTAAAATCATTGCCCCTCGTCCTATTGCTACACTCCCTGATAAAGGGTCCCTCCCCATCTTTCCTGTAGGCCCCCTTTATGTACTGGAAGGACGTTATAAGGTCTCCCCAGCCCTTCTCTTCTCCAGGCTGAACAACCCCAACTCTCTCAGCCTATCTTCATAGGAGAGGTGTTCCAGCCCTCTGATCATCTTCATGGCCCTCCTCTGGACCTGTTCCTACAGGTCCAAGTCCTTCTGATATTGGGAGCCCCAGAGCTGGACGTAGTACTCCAGGTGGGGTCTCACCAAAGCAGAGCAGACGGGTAGAATTACCTCCCTCGACCTGCTGGCCATGCTTCTCTTGATGCAGCCCAGGATACGATTGGCTTTCTGGGCTGCAAATGCACACTGATGGCTCATGTTGAGCTTCTCATCCACCAGATGAGCATTAATTGACACCCCCATACACAGTTTAGTTATCTCCCTCATTAGTTTAATGGGTACCTCGATTGCTCTTCTTGCTTTTTTCCTGTTAGATCTTCAAGTCTTTCCAGTTGTAGATAAATGTACACTTATTGCTGCATCTGTGCCAGCTGAGAAAAGCAATAACCTTATTGAGTATTTATGACCCCACTATAGTTTACCACTCATTGTTCTGCCAGCTCCACTGTTTACTAATACATTTAAAATCAAAATGTTCTAGATTATCTAAATAATTTAGATGATTTAACCAGCTGAATTTTAACTGAAATGGGTGGAAGAAATGTGTGAGTAGCTTTGTGGGTAGTTTTGTATGGGGGAGCAGGAGGGATGTTACGGGAGGCAGGCCTGACGGCATAGCAGCAGCAGAAAGATTGTGTTGTGCCTACAGACTTGGAATAAAAATTAAATCAGATTTCAACCTCCTCAGGCTGTTGTTGTGTAGGACATTAAAATAATTTACATGCAGTGAGAAAACTGGAATCTGAAGAGTGGCTGAGAGTGACCCTCATGTTCACCTCTGTCTTAGATCTGGCCAATGTCTTTCAAAAACATAAGGACCTTTAGATGGTTGGGTCTACAGATCTGACATGGGTAGATCCCCTCTCTGCAGACACAGCAGTAGGCAACAAGTCTCTTCAGTTCTTTAGAGCAAGGAATGCATTACAATCTGCACCATACAATGCGCTGAGACTCATGAGCAGAAGTTATCTTAATGACTAGAATTATTGCAAATCTAGAGGTTACAAAGCTTAAGCAGCTGCCTAAATTAGCTCAGATCCCACTAAGCTATACTTCTGAGAGGAAACAAGATGCCATGACAGAAACTCGAAATCGTGAGGTTATGTATGAGGAATGTTATATCAAAAGGCTGCCTTTTGGCAGGTCTGGTGACCTTTATCTTTATTAAGACTTTTTATCAATACTCCATATTTGTATTCCTTGGAATTGTGAACTAAAGCTTAGGACCAAAAATAATAGGACCAATAACAGGACCAATAACAGGACCAATAATAAACCTTAAAGGTTGAAAAAATCCCCATATACCCAAGTGCCAGGGAGAAGTTATTATCTCAATTCATACGCTTTCCATAGCTAATCCGTCTCAGGTGGTTCTGTCTGAGGTCCTTCCTTGCCTTCCATTTGCCCTATTCAAGAACAGGAAGAGATCTGGCCATGTGAATGTGCAGCAAAATAGTCACAAAACTTATTAGGGCTAGGCAGAGTAATGAGGACTGATCCATTAAACCAAAACATACAGGTCAAGTTTGACCCTCCATGAAGATAAAGTGAAAGACTATTAAAAGTTCTCAGGTGAGAGAAGGCTTCTGTCACTAATTGGTTATGGTAGTTATGGTACTATAACCAAAAGAAAGAAAAAAGGAAAACCAAAATCCTTTCCAACCTGTAAGACTGGAAGCTTCTGCAAGCTAATGGCCTAGCTTGGAGGAATAGTTCGCGAAAGGAAAAAGGAAATTCAGTGTTCCTTCTCATGTATTCCTTAGCCTTCCCTGCAGAGACTTCCACTACAGTGCCCACTGTCACCCCTTGTGATACTGCTACTTATAACACAAGTCACTAAACAGCCATCAGAGGGTAATTATTCTCATGTACACATGACAGATCTGAACTGGCAGCCATGACATGAAATGCACTATCTTGTGTCACCAATCCCCCAAGCAGGCCATTTCTCACTGCAAACCAATGATAATAATAAAGAAAGAAAAAAAAAGAAAAAAGAAAAAAAAGATTAAAAAAGTTTATGCGTTATTTTCATGTTTTTTCGAAAAAAAATTTTAGCACTTGGGTTATAAACCTCTGAAATGTGAGTTTATCATATACAAAAAACATGACTTCC
>VYZM01002169.1:37763-71796 GCA_013398915.1 Dromas ardeola | reverse complement strand
CTTTTGCAATCACTGGGAAAGTGCTTATGGCCATTTACTTCAAAAGCGTAGTGTCATGTAGCAGTCATTCTTTTCATCAAATTAGTTTATATTGTCCTGCACCTTGGGTGTAATCCATTGGACTCACTTACACCCAGCCAGCTTGATAACACTGATAATGAAAATATTGAAATATTTCAAATTTTGTTAACTACTTTTTTGAAAGCGAGTCCATATTGCCTCTGTTAATGTGCACCAGAGACAAAATGATTTTTTATTTCAACACATCAGAACAAAGAGCACATAAGATATTTCAGGCTATATACTCTTAGTTCTTAGAAGTATACTTTGCAATTTATAAAAGGAAATCCAATTCTCTAAAATCTAATTATTTCATATGTGGAATTCAGCATAACTTTCCCCTCCCTTGACGTTTATTTGGCTGGGAGATGTGTCTATTTTCCCTAGAGATTTTTTTTTTTTTTAACGCAGTTAGAACTTTTGAAACAGAAGTTGGAACTTGGCATATCTCCTTTCCCATCTCTTTATGGTAATTATAGTTAATGAAACTGTTGGGTTATACTGAGTTCCTTTTTTTTTTTAAAGCTTGTGTGGTCTACTGGAAAATAAGAGTTTACATTGCTCCAAAAATGTCATGTCACTGTTTTGATTGGTTCAGAATTATAATTTTATTTCCAGAGGTAATAAGAAAATTCAGCCCAAAAACATGTTAATAATTATAGTAATAACAAAAAAAGAAAACTGCTTTACTTCAGCATTAAAATTCATATTCAGCTGCTTTGTTCTGTAATAACTAGGTCATCAGTTTAGGTGCTCCTGCTTAAAATGCATTTAGCATCCATATGTATTCCCTCACCTAGAGGCTTGATATTTTTAATGAGATTATATCAAGGAATGTGAAGACTGGAGAGTGGTAACATCATTTTAGTGTGTAATTCCCAGAACTCTGATCCATTTCAGGGAGGCAATTAAGACTGCTGACTACAATAAATGATACTAAGAGATTATAGAGGTTTTTTTCTGCATGAATGCATAGTTTAAAAAATAATTTAGGTTTATTTAACATAAAAAACACCTCCAGAGGGGTTTTTTTTTTTTTTTTTTTCATTTTCAGTGATTGTAGGGAATATCTCTTCCGTCATTTATCTGTAAGGATTTGTGGTGTATTCTTGCAATAAAGAATAATTTTGAGATACTTTGATAAAATAGATATATTTTAATTTTACGCTATTTCCTTTGTGTTGCTCATTTCAAAATTTCCACTTAGTACTGGAGCAGTTGAGTGCCAGTAGTATGCATTTGGGGTGTATGCATTTATTTGTTTTTTGGTTTGTTTTTTTTTTTTTCATTTTATTTTTTTCCTCTATTGCAGGCCAATAATCTGAAGTAGCATTTAGATCAAAAGCTTCATGGGAGTTAACCCTTGTCTTGTTTCTGCTGACCACAAAAACTACATACAGAAGAATACAGAAGAATTGTTAAAAACAAATACACTGGAATCAAAAGTTTGTTGTCTTGAAGAGTTAATTCTGGCAGAGAGGTGACCTTTATCCCTACATGCTCACTCATTTTTTTTTTTTTTATCAAACCTCTCCAAAGGGACTCATCATATGCGGGGCTCTATGAAGAGAAAAAGAAGAGCATTGTCCTTATCACCTCCTTCCAGAAAGTGGCAGAGTAATAGGACTTTGTAAGGCGAAATGAAGCCCAGTCTGATGGCTGCTGATTAAAAATTGACTCTGCCACATCAAAGAAGAGTTGAAGGTGAAAATGATGATCACTTCCCTCTCCCAGGGACCCTGCACCATTTCTTTTATTCAACCTTGAAAGGTTCTTTCTGAATAAGATAATATCCCTCGAGTCCATTCTGGCTAGGCGGCATGGGAAAATGTAGATCAGTATGCCTATTCTCTACGAAAAAATGGGATTTTGTTAATGACATAGCACTCTAAAGTGATGGCTTGTATGTGGTAAATGCTGAGAAATTAATTATAAAATGCCTCTTAGACTACAGATCAAATTAATTGCTAGTATACATCTACTAAAAAGACCACTGTAAACCCAGACTGCATTTCCTGCCTCATTGCAGGAGATTTCTGTACTTGAAACACACTGTAGCTTGCATTGCCTTTTCTGTTTTCACATCTTTTATAGCAAAATTTTTAGTTGAGGTGCTGTCAGTGAAATAGTATCAGTGAAATATAAAATTTTATGACTGGACTAAAGCATGTGAATAGATAGATACGTATATACAGAGAGAAAGAGACAGTCACTCAGGTATATGAACTATGCAGAGAGTATGTAGACAGGGAGAATAAAAAAATGCATGTATACACACACACGAATGCTCAGAAAGATACACAGCTTTGATATAGTGCCTTATACTTTATTTCCACTAGTTAATGTGTCTGGAAGGCAGAAGCAGAAAATTTACAGAGAAGCTTGTATGAAAAATGCTCCTCTCTGTTTTAGGTTTTGGTTTTATACCTTATGCCAGCAATTCTGGAGAGCAATGCAAACCTTTTAATTCAGGGCACCATTTGCTCATGCATATATCTAAGCAGACCAACAGGCACAGTGGTCAAAAGACAGCACAGCATCCCAAAATACATAGCTTGAATAACAATAGCAAGAAAGGTCTTGCATGAAAAAGAGCTTGTACAAAAAAACAATTTTACACATATGCCCCCCCACGCACACGCTTCCCACTGGTCTGCTGCTCTTGAGGATCCATAGAAAATGAGCAGAAATAATGCTTCCTTCTGAAAATAGTGTGTTAAAACCATGATAAAAGTAGAACAACCTAGCCCATGCATAAGAAAAGGTTCATCCCATGACTGGCAATGGCCACAATTTTCATGTTTACCTAATTGTCTACATCTAAGTCTATCTGTCTGATAAACACCTTTTAAAAGAAAAAAAGATTTTCTGCAATAGGATAATGTATACATTGAATGCTATAGCATGTAAAAGCTTTAACTGTATGTATGTTTGACATGTATGAATTACACAGTAAAACATAAGTTATTTATTCACGCTGACGAATGACATAAATATCATCCTGTTGAGATTGATGCAATTAGAACAAACAAGTGATTATGTCAGAACAATGGAAATAACATGGTAATGACATCAAAACAGTGAGAATAACAATAACACCCTCCCCTCATCAATGTCATCTGTGTCTTCTGTTATTTCTTTGAAGAAAAGATTTTACTAAGATGTTGTTTGCTCGGTATTTCTGCTTTTTTTTTTTCCCCACCTGCTGTAGCTATTCAGTTATCTATTGAATGCAAGGTGAAATGTACAAAAAAATATAAAAAAATCTTTTTCTTTCTTTTTCCAGTGGGCTTTATTATGGGCGGTATCCAATTTGAACAATGCAGAGAATAAAGTACAGTGGTGAGAATTAATGATCAAGAGCTTGTTTATTACAAATTAAATTTGCTGTACAAAGATAATGATTTTTACCTTAGTAAGTTCCCAATGTCTTAATAATCTTTACTGTAATGAATATGAGCTCATAGTCTTAAAAATACCTTCTCCCTCTTCCTAATTTAATCAACATTTTAAAATGTTCAGATGTCCTAATCACCTAGGGCTACATTATTAGCATGGTACATGGTACTTACTTTAAACAGCTTCTCTAAAATGATTGAAGAAAACAATTTATACAAGTGCTACCTTTAATAAGAATAGAAAAGCAAGCATAGCTTGTTTGCCTCATTAAGGCTAACTTTTGATCTTCAAGTTTTATAAATAGAATATATATCGCACAGTTCAACACTCTCTCTCATGCACATGTGAGTCCTACTAATGCTAATGGGGGAGTTTCATGCATGTGGTAGGGGAGAATGGACGACCGTGAGTTATTTATGAAAGCAACAGATATTTAATAAGACACATGTTAGATCGAGAAAGAAGTAAAATCCTTTGTCAGGTTATTATGGTTCTATTACGCACTATGTGCAGTAGCTGCAAAACCTGGTTTTGCTTAATGAGTCTGCCTTTATGTGTGAGCTTTCTGATGACGCCTGGGTTATAAGATCAGTGGATTTACAAGGGTGCTCCCCCACAACTCTAAAACGTGCAGCCTTTTTTATCACTGGCAATATCTGAGATAGTGCCGATAAGGAGTACTGAAGAATGTTTTAAGCTATCAGCTGGCAGGATGACTTTTTAAATTCTAGCTTATTTAAAATAGGGGCTGTGAAGCAATCTTCCCAAGGAATCACGTGGGAAAGTTTCAAAACTCTGAGTGTTGTAGAAGTATACCTAGCCATGGGAAAATATTCCTTTAAATAAATCAAATAATAATGACAGAAATTAAAGAAAGAGTTCTGACAAAGTGACAAATTTTAAATAACTTCTGGCATGCCTTTGCCAATTCTAATGTTTTTAGGACTAAGAGCATTCCAGTAATGCTGTGCTATTGCTGCTTTTGAATAAATTGTAAAGTCCATAGATTTGAGTATGCAATTCTTTCAAGCCATTTAGCAGTTTCCAGGATCGGCTCTGTTTTCAGGAAGAAAGTTGTTTAATATCTGTGTAAAAGGAAGTTTATATTCCTGTATAATTAATCCCTTGAGCTCTGAGGAAGAGTTGTACTGAGTTGATTTTATTTCTGGGAAGAAGGTACCCCCACTGCCCTCTCACTTTTTTGGGTTTTTTTTGTTCGAAAATACATGTTGCAAATGTTTCTTTTGAATATGTATACAAAACACATACATTTTCAGGCCACCTAACATTTTCTATTGAGGGTGCAATAAAAATCCAGTTATGACGTTTTTATACAACTTCATTTCAGTGGAAAGACTCTACTGACTTTAGTGGCCATGGGATTGGCTATTAGGAGGGCAGAAGAAGCTCCTCTTTTATAGGATATAAACATATAAAGGTGGCAGTGTCCCTCTATCTAAGCAGTGACTGATACAGTCGAAAACACGATATTTGCCCCTTAAACTGTTAAAGCAAGATCCCTTAATCCTTCAGCAGTTTCCCCTCTAAACAGGGCCATTTTGTCAAGGAAATGGGAGCCTAAGTTTTCCTACTTGTTTTATTTTGATTACCATTTCTGTCTTAGGATTCCATCATAATTCATCCTGTTGTACAACATTCATCACAGCACATTGAACTACCGCCATATTCCTTCCTCCTCATGCTCTCTTTCTTTACTCCAAGGTAAGCAGGAGTCAGAAATGAGAAGTGAGATAAGCTGAGACAATGTCTAAGATGTTAAACAGAAGTTGCTTAGCGAGCCAGCAAAACGTATGAGTCTACAGGATGATCAGGCCCTTGGGGAACTAGCAAACATATGAAGGGTTAATATTTAAATAGACTACAGAAGTTCAATGTGTATAACATAATATATGTTACAAAAGAAGGCAGATTGCAAGCCCTGCTTCTCTGCAGTTTCATCACATTTGTCTGCCAAGCAGCTTGTCATCCTTATTTCATCGTCAATTATTCATTTGCATTTTATTTGACTTCTTTTTTTCCAAATTGCTAAAATCAAATTTGGCTATTTGCTGAAATGATCAATTGTTAAATTAAAAGTAACTTGATTCACAGACTGTCTTGTTCTCAAGTTAAAAAAAAAAAATTAAATTAAATACTGATAAGTAATGTTTTCTTTAAGCACTACTTTGTGCCAGGGAATGGTGCGGTTGTCATGAGATTTGCAGCTTTTTATAAATGCAAGCAAATATCTGCACTCCCTGACTTTGCACTATGACATCTGCAATACAGACAAAATGGTTTAGTACAAGACCGTAATACCTTGCTGCATACTTGTAAGGGCTTTCTTCTCTGGTTGTCTACCTGATCATGAGACTGCCACAGACTGTTACTGAGCAGGTACATCTATGGTCATTCATTGAAGATTCATGTTGAAGACCGGACACAGTTAGGTCATGTGCTCTTGAAGCCTTCTTTGTGCTGGAATATTGACTTTTGAACAGATAATTTGGAATTAATATTCAGAAACATGCGGAGAATACAGGCATTTCCAAATGTTGGACACCTGTGACTCTCTCAATCAAATTCCTTAAAAGATTATCCATCAATATTTGATAATCGTTACAGGACAGCCTCAAGAAGACCATCAAATATTCTGAATTTTATTTACCATATCGGAATTTGCTGCATCCTCCTGTGGTTGGCTCATACTATGGTAAGATATACTATCTGAGTACTAATATTAGCAAACTCAGTGCAATCACAGCAAGACGTCTCTCTCCTGGGAATTATAAAAAAAATGCCACCTTATTTACAGGACTTCTGAAGAACTTCTTATTTTTCCTGAAGAACTTGTTCTTTTCCATGAAGATCAGCTGCGTGCTCTCTCATATCACTTTGACTGATTTATTTGGAATATACACTCATTACAGCACTATAACAAAAACTTTGTGGACAAAGCCCATACAACCTGTATGAGCACGTAGGAAAAAAGGGTTGTATGTAACAGATCTCTATTACGGAAAGTATGGGCAAAAATGTATTATAGGAAGAGCTTTATGAAACAAATAAAATTGCTTCAGATATTCATGTATATTGCGTATGCCTGAACTCGATGACAAACCAGAAAAGAATCAGAGGTCTAAATATTTTGATTGAATATGGGGGCTAGGAAGAGTTTAGGGATTTTTTTTCCACTTGTACTTTTTTCATTTATGTTTTCATTTCATTAGAAGGTACTACTAAATTAGATATAACTACATGAATAGCTGGATTAGAAAGTTATAACCAATATTGTGTGAAATATAGCAGGAAATATAGGCTTAATAGGATCAGTAAATTAAATTTATGCATTATATTAAAATATACACAACTCTCAACTAAAGCTGTACAAATAGGGTTTTGTTTTGGTTTTCCCCCACTTGAAATGGATGAAAAAGTAAGTTGGTGTCTCTATTGCTAGCAAGAGGTCTTCTACTGTACAAAGATCTTTTACAGTTATCAGATTTAATATAGTTTGGCACTCAAGTGTCAAGTGTGGAATAGGCAAAAGCTCAAGCTCAGGACTCATCTCTCTAAGACTGCATTGTATGTGCAGCCTGGAAAATTGTGAAGGTTTATATGTTAGCACAGAGCGCACAGCTATAACACAGCTGTCTCACAGCAAGACTAGAACACTTCTGTCTGGCTGTGGGGATCAGTTGTCACCATTTCTCAAAACCATAATTACAATCATCCAATGGTGAGGACTATGCTGTGTTACAGATGTCTCAGCTGTCTTCATTAGAGGTTGGAATTGTGTCTTAGGAAAGCCACAGAATAACCACATTGCAAAACAAGGAAGTTGCCTTTCCCTCCCTTCTTATCTCTCACTGCTCACGGTGTACAATACAAATTGTTTCACAAACTGGTTGCCCTTCCCTCAATCAGCCACAGACTACTCTAAAAACTGCAACTGCACCTGCAGATGTACTTTGGAAAAATGTCTATCTTTATGGGGGTTGTTGTTGTTGTTGGGTTGTTGGTTGTCTTTTTTCTGTACGGGGGTGTGTGTCCCCCTTGATGTTGCAATTATTTTTAAAGGCCAATTTTGAATTAATCACTCCATTTCCAAAAACAGCTCACTTTTAATTTCAGAGGAAGAATATTTAACCCAGACAGATAATCCAAGCTGTAACAAAATGCTCTGAAAGTATAAAAAGACTGTGAAAATAAATTTTCTATAACCAGCATTTTTGCCATAAATTACGTTCTTTAATAAATAATTTACTGCCATGTGGTTTCACCCTTACATAACAAATTTGTCAGCAAGGACCCCATGCCAGGCAGACACAGCCATAAAAGCTGTGTCTAAACTTGTCTGTATTGTGTTTTCCAGCTTGGTTCCACTGTTCACCCAGGCAGCCTGCACAGCACTGAATAGTGTGAATGCATTTAATTACGATCTGACATGTGTATTCCTGAGAAACAAAAGGCTGTGAACTGAGGGTGATGATTAACTGTTCTACCAGATAATTGCTTAAACTACTACTTATATTATGCTGCATTATCTCTTTTGAACAAAGTGATTATTGGCCCTTTGTGTAGCGATTATACAATGTAAGTGCAATCTTGCTGTTTTAAATGTTGGAGTTTATGTTTAATGTACTTTTATTCATAATGAGGGGTGCAACTTTAGATTTTCTTTNAAGCTTGAGGAAATCCATCTGTTCATACAATTGACCTAAAAAAAAAAAAAAGGAAAAAAAAGAAAAATCATGCCTCAATTTCTCAAATTGGTCCAAGATTGAGACTTATTTAAGGGACTCAATGTCACTGGAAAAAGTGACATCTTCAGTTCCTGAGGAAGTCCATTGATAGACAACTATTGTAAAGTCCAGGGACCTTCCAGTAAAATAAGTAGACCACCCATTTTTACAACAAAGAGGGAGGAGAAGGTACAGGAAGTAAACGTTATTAAGAATACTGGGGGTTAAGGAGAATGACAGTAAGTGCAACAGCAACAAGTTCTGATCTTCAAAGTAAATTTAATTGACCTAAAAGACGCATTGTCTTTTTCCCCTCTTACAAAATTATTTTTGAGGAAAAAAGCATACTTAAAGAACAACCTGCAGCTTTGCATCTGAATGAGGTACTATGGAAATGAAAAGAAGGCCTTTTCATTTTGGACATCCCCATTGTGCAAAAGAAACTTCAGATTACCTGCAATGAACAAAGATATTTAGAAAACATACAGATAACAGAGAAATGAGCAACAGTGATCACAGCATTTATACAGGTCTTCCTACTTTTTTGCTGTAAGAAAGCAAAGAACTGTCTTTAGAAGACCATAAGCAGGAAGAGAAGGAGATCATCCTAGAGCTTTGAGAACTGCAGTTTTAGGACACATGTTAACCTGCATAGCCCTGTTCTCCCACTCATTTTCTTTTGGGCATAACCAAATGAACTGGTACTTCATTTTCTGAGAGTAGAAGTTCCTATCATATCTACCCAGTCTCTTTGTACTCCGAGATCCCCATGATTTTCTGACAGCTCTGACAAGTAAAAATTACACTCCTCCTAAAGACTGTATGTAGAAGACATCCTTTTCTAGGACATCTAGGAGCCTTTTTACTTGCCTTCTGAGTGCCCCAGGACCCTCTTGATCATGAAAGTCTAAGTGTGTTACCTACCAAAGCAAACAGGTAGGATGGGGATCATCACGGAGATTCAGTCAATTGATGAGAATACCCCTGCTCACAGCAAGCAAGAATGGGAGCAGCCACAAGTGGCATTTCTTGTGTGTCTAGTAGCATTCCAGGAAGCTAGAAACATTTCTTAGTATTTAACTACCACACTTTGAAGCAGAGTGACACCAAGTTTTGGGAAGCCAGGCAGTATTTAATATTTGAGAAAACCTGCCTTAGTCATTTGCAGTCTCCCATTGTTCCAGACATTCCCAGGTGACAAGCAACCAGTATGGATGCTTATGAAACTAAATTGTCAGCACAGAAGAGGTCCCATGGCAACAAACATGAAATGAAGGTACATGCAATCAAGGCCAGTGCTAGAAGACATCTTCCCTAGACTCCTCCTCCTTGCACCATTCTCCACTGTTCCCCCCTGTAACCTGAAAACACATTTGATCCATGCCAGATTATCACCATCACTAACCTTCCCTGTTTTCCATCCCTGGAAGTGTTCAAGGCCAGGCTGGATGAGGCTTTGAGCAGCCTGGTCTAGTGGGAGGTGTCCCTGTCCGTGGCAGGGGGGTTGGAACTAGTTGATATTTAAGGTCCCTTCCAACCCAAACCATTCTATGATTCTATGATTCTGTATTTCACAGACAGGTACTATTTTGGGTGGAGTTCCACTCCATCTAGCTATGACTGTTGTGCAAACACCCACATCTATTTTCTCTTTAGCAATTTTCTAGTCTGTTCATCACATCGTGACCGCCAAAGAAAAACTCATCTTCCCCCCTATAGATATACGTCCCCCACTATACCTGGTGCAGATACTGCCCAGCTCATCACACTCCCTGTAGACCAAGAAGATTCTTACTGTGTCCTGATTAACACAAAATGGGTACTACGTGCTCTGAGCAAACAGACATTGCGTACTGTGCTCTAAGGACACATTTTTATATATTGCAAGAGAAAGCCAAAGGCTGAAGGCACTATTTCACAATCAAGATACCTTTTTGATCCCATGGGCAGCATGATTACTCAGCTACACACTGGTAGAAAAATCAACCACTACTCATTAATTTTATTACACTTTTCCATTATATTTTTCTTAAAATGAGGTGCGTAAATCTTACTTGTCTGTGCTATATCCTGCCTTGTAGTTTACCATTGAGATACCTATTAATATTTGTTAACACATTAAACAGCAGTAATGAGTACTTCTAGAAAGCACACAGTAAAGGGAAGGAAGATCTGCAAAAGGATTAGAAGTGAGAAGAGGGAAAATAGAGTAATGACTGCAGCTATAACAAACTGGCCCTGACCTTAAACTCTCTAGTTTTCAGATTCTTTTGAGCCTTCAAATTGTGTTACACTCTGCAGGTTTTTTTTGTTCTATAGACGAAAATCCAGACGTGTGCCATCATTGTGTGCAGTTATCGCTACTGAATGTCGATAAAGCCAATCTGAATCCATTTTTACTCACAGTCAAATAAGTTTTTGTAAAAATACAGGTTCACAGGTAGTGAAGCCTCTGGCTTCCCTGAAACATGGTCTTTTGCCTTGTTCATAGCAGTGAACCTCCCGGCTTCCCTGAAACACATTTTTTTTATCATGTTCCTATTTCCTCGGATGTTTCATCCACATCTGATCTTCCAGAAAGCTTTAAAATCATGATAATCTGGAAAGACTTAACCTCACATTACTCTCTGGTTAATTTCTTATCTTCTTTCTGTACACCTTTCCAAAAAGTAATTTCAACCAGAGTGAAGAAACTTAAAGTTAGAAGGAACATAGCTTCCTTGCTCATTGTTAAATATTGATGGTTAGTTTTCTGTCATCTATCCAATTAAAAAAAAAAAAATACAAACCAAAAGCATTAATATATATATATATTGGTTTCATTTCACCTCAACTAATGTACACAGTACTGCTATTCCTGTATTGCATATAAATTCCACTCTAATTAGATGATTAATTAAAAATAATACAGAATGTAAATATTATTTTCATGTTTCCCAGTACATGGGGGCACAACCCTTGGGACAACTCATGAAGCATAGTCAGGGAACAGGCAGACTTGTAAATTGTTCTTCAGTCTCTCTTTTCCCTTAAATAATTAAGTCTCTAGCTGTGATGATTTCAAGGCAAATCTTCCAAACATTAATTTGGTGGAACCAATGCAGCAATATTTGACATAGTTTGCCAAGAGTCTGAACACAACAGTTTTGAAATATGTCATGTCTTCTTTCAAGGCTAAACTAGATGCAAAAAAGGTTCACATTACAATAAAAAGGTCTATAAAGAAGACCCTGAAGACAGAATTTGACTGATTTTATTTTCCTAAAGGAGAGATTGACTTCCAAAAAGTTTTTAAAATAGTTCTGGTGGTAGAGGCCAGATATTTGCTCATAATAAATACTTAGTAGAGGAGAAGTTGCAGAGGGGGAAAACTAATTAAAAATGGGTTTAAATTTATGGTTTGAATAAGTAAGACTCTCAGCCGTTAAGATCCAAAGAATGTGACATCTGAGCATGAACTTTCTTGCCAGACGTGCTGCACTGAACCAAACTGCCCTGAGTGACCAGCAAGAGATGACTGCTGTCAAAATACAGAACCATTCCCTTCTTTTTGACCTTTGTAGATCATATGAAAGGGACTTATCTAGTTTTATTTATGAGATGTGTAAACTGAGATATATTAACCAAAACTCTTCTGATAATCACCTTTTCTCTGGACTTTGTCAAGTTTTTTATTAAGATTATGGGTAGATGTCTGTGATTTTTTGAATTCATATATCCACCAAGACAGAAAAGAACATTATAATTTCCAAGGAGCTGGTGGCTGTGTTTGTCAAAGGTACATTCCTTTATGTGAGCATGAAAAGAACATTTACCTGAAGGGTCCAACACATGTAAAATGTTAAATAAATTGTAGGGATTGAAGACATGACAGCTACCCATTCTTCTTCTCATTCTGCTGGAGGTTACTATTTTGTAGCAAAAGTGATGAGACATGGTTACCCAAAATATGAGAGGGACATATTTTAGTCTCTGGCTGAGAGATTAATGCCATAATCTGGATGGGTTCACATGAAAGTATTTGACTGTAGGTCTTTTTCTGGGCTTCCTGTTATGTCCTCGTAGTCCTACAATCAAAATAGCTTTTCCTTCATTGTGGGGATTGTGTGTGTTTGTTTGTGTGTGTGTGTGTGTATATGTATATGTTCCAAACATTTCAGAAACCATGAGGATTGTGTTTCAAGCCATCAGAGTGGTGGTTTGGACATGAAGAAACCAATCACGTGTGCTTTGTTACTGGAAGTGTGATATGGAAGCATGCAGGAGTTTTGAAGGGTTCAGAGCATGCTGGATAGTGTTGAAGAAACACATGCGGTGAAGGAAGTGTAACCTGGTAGTCTTGTCCATACTGTTTATTGGGAATGGTCTTTGGTCCTTAATATCCACAGAAATCATGCCCTGGCATTAATTCAGTGACTGCAAGTTGACATGGTCCAAAACTCTGTCAGGGGGCAATATTAAGAATTGAGCAGCACGGGCAATCACCAGTCTAGCACTCAAGCTCTCTCCCTCACTCTCTCACATTTAACAAAATACTCCAAATATAATACTCCATTTCTCCAAAACTGTTGCTCACCAGCATTTCAAGATGAACTGAAAACAGGCATGTAATTTGAACTTGTGATAAGATGGGGAGCTATTTGAATATCCTGTAAGATTTTGCTGCTAAATATGGTAGGGATGTAAGTCAGAACCCTTAGTGACTGCAATATAATTTTAATGGCAGAGAGCTACCTTTAAAGATAAGTAAGACAGTCATCTACCCCCCTGTGGAGTCTGAGATGACAAAGGAAAATTATTCACTGGCAAGAATTTTTTCCCATCAAAAATTTGGAAATTGGGAAAAGTGATTAATCTGATTCTCCTAAATTTTTATTGGGAGCATTAGGAAATTTATGAAAAAAGGTAGCAAAAGCTACTGTTCTTTATCTTAAAAAATAACCTAACTTCTAGCATTTATCCCTGTTTATAAAAAAAAAAAAAAACAACCCCACATTTTAAATATTAAATGTTTTTAATATTACAGCTATTTTAAAATATTTGAATAATTTGTTGCTGCTGTTGTTGTTGTTTGAGATGCTTCAAAGGTGGTTTGACTTATTTTAGTAGATGTGGATTTATTTATCCCCAAAGCTACCAGAAGCTGTGACAAAACCTTCCCATGGGTCAGCATTTTGTGCCAAAGAAGTTTAACCAATGGTTCTGTGAAGACAAACAATTGCTGTTCTCTCTATAGAAAATCCATTGACAATTATTGACTATTATTAATAACTCATATGGCAAAGATTGTTCACTGGCTCTTGGGAGAACTGCTATACAAAATCTCGCCATAAGAGTTAAATTCTCCTATTCCCCCCAGAATTAGAATCTCCCTGTTGGGAATAGTTTCTAGTCCATGAAACCAACTGAACCATGCTGAAGCATTGTCAGAGAGCTCCCGACAGCCCAGGCCAAAACCAGGCCAGGAAATATACTGGTAGTTTAATACTGTGGGGGATCACAGGCTGGGAAGTGGGCCTCTGCTATTTTGTTTACTAGCATAAGCACGTGGGAAAAGAGATGGGCTAAACTACCTCCTGGAAAGATCCAGTCTTGCAAGAGCTCCAAGAATGTCAGAGGACTATGAAGAACACACAGGCTCACCAAAATGCTTTGAATTGTTAATAACGAAGGAATGAAGATAGACTGGGTCACAAAGTCAAGAAAAAGCATGCAAAAATAAAACAAAGTAAAAAGTGTTAGAAGGCCAAAGAGAACGGAAAATGATACAGATGGATAACACATACATACTGTAAAGTTTCCATTGCAGTCTTTTGACAGACAGTATACATAAAACATTCTTGTCCCAAGTGAAAAAATGAAATTCATGGTATCCTTATTTGATGTTTTTTCAGTATATCTAGCCATAAAAACATCAAATGAAGTTAATGCTTCATTTGATGTTTTTAACATTACAGCAATCACTAAGAAATGTTACAACAAGCTTTATTCATTTTATTACTTTATTAATTTATAAAGGGTCCATCTCATGACAGAATCTGTGAGGCTGAATGAAAAAAAAGAGCCAAAGTGAGGTCAATGCCTAAAGAGACCACTGAGAAAGAACCAAAAATATGTAAAAATTAACTTCTAAACAAGGAACTTTTTTAGAAAAAATGGAAGAGCAAAACTGAATATTGTTCAGTGATTCATACCAAAAAAAGGTTGCACTACATCTTTAAATTATACGGAGGGTCATTCTCCTCTGAATGTGGTCATTCTCCAAATAAAAAGATTAGTCTGAAATGTGCAGAAACTTAAGTAGAAGAGCTTTGGCTCAGAAAAAAACCCCAACCAAACAAACAACCCAAATTATCTGGCTCATTTCCACTCTTTTTGAGGAAGAACGACAATTGTTCAAATACCACAAAGCATGAAAATATGAAACATGCCAAAGTGATACCTTTATACTCATATGCACCCATGTATCTATACACATATGCTTACTAGCACACAAATGCACATATTGAGATAAATGATGCTAAAGGACCCAATGATACTGAGAAGTCAAGCGCTCAACAATACTGAAACTCAAACTGTGCCCTCTTTCCAGTCCGAAGTTTTGTACTTATCCATTACGAAATAATCTTTAAATAGGGGTTCTGGAGAATGTTTCCTTTCTCTGTTCCCCCTGTCTTTCCACCCTGTTTTGGATCCAGGATAAGTCCAGCAATGCTCTCTTTAAGGGGTCCAGTGTTACAACTCTTTCACCAGGTAATGAAGGGCTCTTACCATGCATGTGCAGTAACTGGCCAAGTGCAGGTTGGACAAGCAACCAGACAAGGTGAGCTGGTAAGGAGGGATGCACACCGCAGTGCTATAAAACATGTGTAGGCTTGGCATTAAGCTGAGGACAGGCATCATCAGTAAAGGCTTACTAGCCATGAGATAACAATTCCACAAATGATGTAACAACGTCTGAACTGGGGAAAAAGAGCTCTTTTGCAGAAAGCTTGAAGTCTGCCCAGATAAAAATGCCTGCCAGCCAGCCAACTGTTTGGCTGATTTAACTTATGTATGTATAGTTATATATTTATTGATACATACATTTCAACGCAATACAGTACTGAAAATATTTTCACATATAACTAGATGTTTGCAGACATCAGATGGAGAACAATTCCTCACTTGCACTTATTAAACGTCGGAGTGATCATAAAAGCATTAAAGGAAGGATTATACTAAAATGATGTCTTTACAAGCACAACGATCTGAAAAACACCAATACTGATGTAATCTAACACTTAAATTTATAGTTATATGCTTAAAAACAGCCATGCACAAAGAAGATCGTCTGACATTTTTCTCAGAACAGTGTGATTGTAAAAACATCATCTTAAGATATCCCTACCTTTGACGATTTTACTCTTAATCACGGTCTTAAAAATATCAAACAAGGGATAATTCTTCATTTGCAGATATTAAAAGTTGCTATAAGCGTAGCAATGTCATTTAAGGATGATTCTTCATTTGACCTTTTTTTGAAAATATCTGTGCTTTTTTTCCCTCTTTAAAACCTAGTGCAAAGACTCTTTTAATGAAACTTCAAAGTTCTTAAATTCCCCAGTAAATTCCTGTGTGCAACAAGGTTTCAAAAGAAGCCAGTTATTCTGTATGCCTCATTTAAGGTCCATGTTGAAAAACATTACAGTAATGCCTGTCAAACTGATCTCCCATCCCTAAAAATTAAATACCACTAACAAGTTTCAAGAAGGCCTTCAAAAAAACCAAAGATGTTGAAGTCATTTAATAATTTTGCAAATCTTTATTTTAGGCATAAACCACAGGGATGAGGGTCCAGCTCCTTTGTGTGAAGGGGAAATGTTGAATCCCTCCTATTGGAGCCATTTCTTGGTTCACCCAAGTCTCTGTGCTGTAAGAGAAGGAGAACCCAGACAGGGAATGAGAATCCATCCTCCATCCCGAGGATGCTAACCAACTGATCAGCTAACCAACTGATCAAGTTAGTTTGGCAAGAGACAAATCTACATCTGAATCACTCCTCTGCTGCTAGGTGTTCTCAGAATAAGTCTGGGCCTTTCTGCAACCCTCTGGGTAGATGTTCATTAAAAGGCAGGAAACGAAGTCGGACGCACAGGGCCGAAAAGTGGCTGCCTGGAGAGAGCTAGTGCCATAATGTACCATGGGACCTGGGGTTCTCCAAGCTGACTTTTGGGGCAACTTGTGGCAAAAGGTCATTTAACACAGTTTGTGCTTACAGTACCAACTGTAAATGGAGAAAAATGGAGGTTCTTCCATTTGGCTTACTAATAAATACAGAGGTTTGATTTTTCTTCACATATGTGCAGCCCCTCTTAGGTGTCAAAAGTGAAATGTCTTTAATTAAGAATTTTAAATCCGTGGCTCTTTCTGTTTCCTTATGTAATTTGTATAGTAACACTAATTAATGCTTTGGAAAATTACAGTAGGATTTCAGTAGTATTACATTTTAGACCCACATGAATACCAAAACAATTCAGTATGATTCATGTTCCAACAATGAGTACTAAGGACAATAACAGTGATTCTGTCATTTTTGACAAAGTGTTACCAAACATTTAGGACACACAGTTCATCAGAATTTGAATAAATGCCATGACACGCTCTGCTCAATTAAAACTACAGCACTAATTAATGTAACTCTTATTCACATAATATAACTTTTATTCAAATCAAATTATGATAGTGCTGATGACATGCTTTAAGAATTCATTGCAAAAAGATAGGTTTATGCTGATTCTGTTTACCATATACGCTGAGGTGTTCTAAGAATAATTTTCTACAAACTGCACAGATTTCTGCCAACATACTTACAGAGAACATCAAAGCTACCTCTATGAAGTTATATCACAAGCTGCTAAAATGTAGCTTTAAACAACTTGCTTTATTAACCAAGTCTCTGAAGCCCAATCTGACTTAACCCTCTGTTGGTTCTTTCTTTGTTGGTATATTGAAATTGAGAAGTGCACCTTGAAAGGCATATCTTAAATGAAGGGAAATGTTTCATTGTGTGAAGTGGGTAAACTGAATTACTGAAGAAGTGAAAAGCACAAAAGGGTGGAGGATTTGGGAAAGACAAGAGGAAAACAGGGAACTGGTGCCCAGAATAGAAAGAGAAGTACATATGTAGTGAAATAAAAGAAAAATGCCTATTCAAATTCAGCACAGAAAGCCACCCACTGCCCTCAAGTGGTACAGCCATAGCTTCTAAGTCTGAAGGCACTTCTGGTTGTAATGCAGACAGACACAGGGAGGAAAGATAGGAAGGAAACTGGAGAATGGGGAAATCTGTACTGTCCTGCATAGTCCTTATCCATCCTGTTCTTAGAAATATTGGTGAACACTAAATGCATGGGATTTTGGGTGACTTCTAAGTCTAAACGAATTTTTATGTTTAAGAGACCTACTTCATCTTTTGCATTATTGATTTAAAGGTGTTTTGTGAATGTGGCAAAACTTACTCAAAACTAAAAGTACAGTTTGATACGCTAAAGCCTGGATCCAACAGTGTTTATTTGAAATGCAAATGGAGACTTGTCACCCAGAAATGTATGTTACATTTGACATTTGTCTCTAATCAGAAGTCCCTATGAATAATGTAGTTTGATACCAATAGCCTCATTAAGCAAGATTTCCCTTAATACCCTTTCTGATTGTAATCTCTTCATTATACTTCCTTTTCTCATTGCTCCTGGCCCTACTTATCATTATCAATATGCTCAGGTCTTCAGTAGTGTTACTAATATGTATTTTACATTGAATAGAGCATTTTAGATGGGAATTAATAGCACTAATGCCCAGGTGTTCTTTAACTGTAAGATTTTCTTATCCTGACTATATTTTTATTAGGAGCGGTAGGCAGGTATCCTGTCTCTCATGACTAGAGTTCACTGGGTTGGGTCACGAGTGAAAATGAGTTTGATGGTTTTATCCTAGTCCCCGTTTGAGTACACCATGAAACAATGGCACCATTTTATGTGATTGGCAGTTTCTGCTCAAAAGGGCTTTGGGACTGAAACAGTGGAGCTGTGGCAGGTCAAGATTGAGGTGCATTGGCTGAACTATGCAAGAGATGCTTGCACAATATCTTCCTAAGCATTTGTCCCAGACCAGGACACCTCATTCACAAACGTTAAACGGGCACACAAGCTGAAGATACAAAACAGTGGTTACTATAAATCCTGTACTCTGTCCTGATTTTCTGTAAATACAATGCACCCCCTAAAAAATTGAGAGTATGTTTTAGGAAAATAGCAGGTTATGCTGCGGGAAATGCCAGTGTCCCAAAGGCAGTGACTAACAAGAGGTTTCAATTTCAGTTAGGGATCAGGTTCCATTTATTTTCCTCTTTCATAACCACAGTAGGCGTAAAATGTAGAGCTGATCCAGAGATTCCTCCATAAAGTGCTGCTGCCAGTTACCAATTTTCAATAAATCACCATTAAATTGTCCCATAATTTTTCTGCCCTTCCTTTCCCAACATGCTGATTACTCTGATGTGTTTTCTGTGATTAGAGGAAGAGTTGATCTTTGAACTCCTTAAAGCCTAAGTTGAGGGGGCCCTCCTGAAATGTAAAGGAGAAACTCTGCTTTCATGGAGTAAAAAAATGTCTCTAGCTTTTTTCCCCTTCTCTGAGATAGGCTTTTGTGTTGATATAAGCTGACAAGCAGGGTCAAAAGGGACAGGCAGCCAAACTCCACCTTGGCAGGGAGAAGAAGATGGGGCGATCCAGAGATCTCATCTACTACAGGTTGTGTATGTTTTTGTTTGTGGTTTTTTTACAATAAAATGAGCCTGGGATTATCAAACAATCATGTTTCTGCCCCTACCTTTCAAGATTAGTGGTAACTGTAAGCTAGAACTAGTTACAGGCATGGAGAGAGTCAGCAACAAACTCTATTGCAGGCAAAGCCAAAATCACATTAATATTTCTGCAAACAAGTGACTGTGATTTTTATAAATCTACCACACATCCCACCCAACCCTATTTTCCCCCGGCTACAATCAAGAAGTGATTTCAAGACTCAGTTGTCTCTAATAAAAAGTGCAGTGAACAAGCAGACAAAAACTAAAAATTAATAAAAATATTTTAGTATCCCAGAAACAACCATAGGCTTTCTTTCAGACCTGCAGTTAGATTAGGTGATGTGTTTTTCCTAGTCCTTCTCAACCGATGAATCAGGGGAAATTTCACCAAGCCGCTCTGTGACTGCCTCTGCATGCGCCTGTTCCCAGCCACCAGTTCTCAGGATTTTATAGTGTACCCCAAGGATGGAAATGAAAAGCCATCAAATGGCATGTGCTGGGTCTGGGCAGAGAGGTCACGCGCTGAGATGAACCTTTCCGTATGCACAGAGGAAACCAATGCTTTGTGGGTTCTGCTTCTGAGGAAAGACCAAACTGGGTATTAATCTGGCAGGTCCTCTAGCTACCATAAGGGTGGGGAGGAAGGGAGAGAAGGAAGAAAGGAAGGAAGGGAGAGAAGGCAGGAAGGCAGGAAGGAAAGAAATCATTGCTAAATTTTTCACAGAGTAGTAAGGAGGTCTCCTGCAGTTGCTCTCCATGCAAATGGCTATCCCTGGGGAGTGAAGAAAAAGAAGCATGGAGTGTCCCATCATCTGAGGTGCTCTTGATTCACCTGAGTGACACAAAAATCTTTACCTGAACTGAATCACCCATAAGATATTACAATTATAATTTTAATCAAGATATCGAGATTTTTTCAACCAAAATACTTTGCTGGAAAGTCAGTATTTTCACACAGTCTTAAAAAATGTTAAAAATTATTACCTGTGTTGACATTTGGAGGGGAGGGACTAGAGGGACAATCATTTCCTCATTTTTTGGGCTGGTTCTAGTATCGTATCCCCAAGAGATATATGGTAAGGTAACAGGTTTATTGTTGCATGAGTGTTTTATTTAATCACTGCAAAATTATTTACCAAGGTTAGGAACGATGGCTATGAATCACATCACTACTGATTATGCAGCATTTTGGAAGATTGGTCTATTCTCCTTCCAGTAAGCATCTGTATCTTACATTAGCTTTAATGGAACTTAAATTTGTGCATCAAGTGGAGAAGAAAGCCTTCTGGGTGGTTATAGATGCATGACCTTGAGCCTCGTGACTCACAATGCAATCTGCATGCAGGAATATTAGACAGCATCTGTCAGCATCTGTCAGGTTTGATTGTTTAAACATTACTTTGTCACACACCCCCCCACACACACACATTTTACTCGATTTCAAATTAAATATTAAACTGACCTTTTAAAGAGGAACTACTGTAAAATTTAAATAAACTTTATTGTGCTTCTTTTTACAATTAAAAAATTATAATGAGAAAAATTAATCTCTGGTGTAACTTAACTGGGTTCCTGGGCACTGTGTCAGAGACAATTTTTACTAGAATAATTAGAACTTGCAGACCAGATTTCTCTTCACTGAAAATATAATAGGTAATCACCTTGAGCCAACTCTCCTGTAATATCAGTACAATTCCCACTGCAATAACTGCAATGGAAGTTGCATCAATGTAGCAGAAGAATATTTGACATATATAGAACACAGATAAATAGATTTTTGTAAGGTAAAGGTGTTTACAATGTCAGAACTCAAAAAAAAAATGTAGTCAGTCAGTTGTGAGTGATATTGTCAGCAGGAGAGGGAAGCATGCAAGTTTTGACATTTTAGTAGCATGCTAATTAAAAGAACTTCTCCATACTTCAGATTCTGTGGGTATATTTTTTTTTCCACCTGGGAATGAGCCAGTTCATTCTCATTATATCTCCCATTAATCGTTTCCTGGTCTCAATAAGCCCTGTCAGTACCTCCGGCCAGCAGCGTGCAATGACCACGTGACCAGTACCACATCTAGTGAATTTGTGTCTTTAGGGAGATGCTACGGTAGGGCCGCAGGGGTGGCTTGGCGGGAGGGGGGTGTCCAGCAGGGCCCTGCAGTCGGAATCAAGCTCATGCGGTGGGTCCCACAGCCCAGTGCAGGAACTGCTTTCTTCCCCCAGCACTGCTGCCTCCACTGCTGTCTGCTGCGTCTGCTGCTGGAGGGGATCCTACAGGTGCTAAACTTGCTGATCAAATGACTAATTAAATAATAAATGGACTTGAGCAAATAGTTTGCAATGAATAATTTAGCCGACAAATATCCTCTCCCCTTTTCAATTCTGAATTTTCCGTGACCAATTCACAATTATCTTGATATTAATGTATCATTCAAAAAATCTATGCTGAGTAGTTTCTGCAAACAATTCTATTCTAGATTCCTGAATAACATATTTTTTCATAAAATTGGTTTTCTAAATAGCTCATGCTTGATGCATTTTCCCCTGCATAGGTTAACACAAATAAAGTCAGTCATCCAACATTAATACTCTTTGATGTGGATTTAACATTTCCTATTTGTCTATCACTTCTTGCTAATAATTTCACCCACTGAAATGCTCACAAAAGAGACTGGAAATTGGCACAAGGTTTTAGGTGTTTTTTCTGTGTTTTATTTTTTTTACACAAAGTAATGTTGACAGAATATTTTTATATGGCGCCCATTATAATTTGTTAACGAGTCAAAACTAAAATGTATTTTAAAAGTTGCATTTATTGATGTGTAAGAAAAAGTGCTTTATTACGTGATGCTTCTGATTTTATAATATTTGTTAATATTTGGTCTTAGAGTTCCTCCTCTTGTTTACCCAGTACAGTGCCTTGGGAGGCTAGGGTGTCATAGAATATATGTTAACATTATCCAGATTTGTTTGAGACTGTATGGATCATCACATTATTGAGGAATTCTAACTAATAAATTTTATTTCCATGAGTACATAATATTAGTGCTTATGTCTATTTCAACTCTAATTTTCCCTGATTAACCTACGGAAAAGTTTGGTCTTGTTTTGGCCGGTTGTCACGCTAGATCGGAAAGCAACCATCGTTTGAAAAAAAACCTCTGTAATCAGTAAAATACACTTTCACAAATTGTATGATCTGCATGAGTTTATTTAACATTCTGCTTAATTTAAAAAGCATGTCCCAGCCACGCAGACTAGGTCAGCTAGTCGAGAGGAAATACAACGGCATAGACATTAGAATGCAACTATAGTGCTTGCAAACTGTTAGGCACGTTCACGAGGCCTACTCCACATTTAAAAAGTACACTTTTTTATGCATCTGGAGGTGTTTGTGAGTGGGCATTTAATACCAATGCTTACGGTAGGAACTTAATCTGTGACCCTGCATTGAGCTCTGTACAGGCAGGCAGGAACGAATGAGGCTCCACAAGAGCCCCTTTCTCTTAAACTCACGGCAGGATCAGGCCATAGATTTTAACAACCTGCGATAGAGTCTGTGTCTTTTATGTTTTGTGGCTACTTTGTACATTTTGACTACGAGGGGAAATAAATTTTAAATGGCTGTACATGCATACTGCCTATAGAAAAGAGACAAGGATGATCTGGTCTGTATATAATAGCTGTACTCAGACACACACAAAATGTATAGTGGTTTTCGTTATAATATTTGCGTTGTACCCTGAAGGAAAAAAAAAAAGTTATTGAAATCCAGACATTCTGAGTTATAGAATTGAAAAACAAGCTGGTGTTATGACAGTTTTGAAATGGGTCTGCTTTTGCCAGCCAGTTATGTGCTTTAAAGGGCCTTTAGCTGATTTATGCAATTCTTGTCCCAAAACTGCTGTATTGTATTACTTTAATATTTTATCCCTAACCATTTAAAGAAGGTTTGATCTTACATCAATAGTACTCCAAAAATATTAAAATCAAAGAGATTTCTTTTCAAAGAATGTATGCAAAACAAACCCTATATTTTTCCTGATCTTAGAGATTAAAATAAAAAAAAAAAAAAGAGAAAAAAAAAGAGAAAAAAATTTACTTCTATAGCACAAACTCCAGACAGTTCTGGTAGCTACTGCATATTATAAGAGCTCAGAAGGAAAAAAGAGTTTCTTTAAATGTAAACTGCTGAAATGTTGGAGCTTTCATGAGGAAATAGCTTCCGGTCACAGAAAAAGAGGAAAAATGAGGATTAGCAGAATTTAGAAGTGTTATCACTTATCTATTTTTAATGCATTCATGTTAACTGCCGCTACTTCGACTGAGTAAACAGAAAGCTTTTCTCTGCAGTGGGACCCTTAAAAGTACAATTTAATAGTTTTGACTAGCATTTTGGTATATGCTTCAGTTCTTTTCTTCTCTTTACTTAGCTGTGTGTTACACAAGACTTTTATGAGTTCAATATGTACAGTATCTGTTGACACTTCGTATATAAACAAAAATGATTTGGTTTAGAAGCAGGGGAATTAAAGTACCCATAATGAAAACCAATTGTTCTAAAATGCTGTCAATTTGGATTGTGGAAAGAATTTCAAGGATTGATCGTGTAAAGTGCAGAGAAGCTTCAATTTTTATCGACATCACTGTTTTACAGAAGCAACTCTTAGATGAAATAACACTGTTTTTAAATATATCTTTGAGTTTCCAATTCTGAGGCTCTTTCATGATGCATGAAAATGTTATTATTTCCTTCTTCAACTTTGGAGAATATAAAGTAGAGCTGATTGTCCATTTTTAGCTACTAATATAAGGAGTTGAAGTATGATAGTAGTTTTCCTTCATGCTTGGAACATATACAGCTTTGGTCATTGTGGTGGGTTGACCCTGGCTAGACACCAGGTGCCCACCAAGAAGCTCTATCACTCCGCTCCTCAGCCAGACAGGAGAGAGAAAACATAACAAAAGGCTAGTGGGTCGAGATAAGGACACAAAGAGATCACTCAACAATTACTGACACAGGCAAAACAGACTTGACATGGGGAAATTAGTTTAATTTACTACCAATCAAATCAGAGTAGGATAATGAGAAATAAAACCAAATCATAAAAACACCTTCCTCCCACCCCTCCCTTCTTCCTGGGATCAACTTCACTCCCAGTTTTCTCTACCTCCTCCCCCCAAGCAGCACAGGGGGATGGGGAATGGGGGTTGCGGTCAGTTCATCACATGTTGTTTCTGATGCTCCTTCCTCCTTATAGGGAAGACTCCTCACACTCTTGCCTTGCTCCAAATTAAGGTCCCTCCTACAGGAGACGGTCCTCTATGAACTTCTCCAACGTGAGTCCTTCCCACGGGTTCTGTTTTTTCACGAACTGCTCCAGTGTGGGTTGTTTCCAGGGGGTGCGGTCCTTCAGGAACAGACTGCTCCAGTGTGGGTCCCTCACAGAGTCACAAGTCCTGCCAGCAAACCTGCTCCAGTGTGGGCTCCTCTCTTCATGGGTTCATATGTCCTGCCAATAGTCTGCTCCAGAGCAGGCTTCCCACAAAATCAGAACCTCCTTCAGGCACCCACCTGCTCTGGCATTGGGTCCTTCATGGGCTGCAGGTGGTATCTGCTCCACTGTTGACCTCCATGGCCTGCAGGGGGACAACCTGCCTCACCATGATCTTCACCATGGGCTACAGAGGAATCTTTGCTCTGTTGCCTGGTGCATCTCCTCACCCTCCTTCTTCACTGATATTCATATCTGCAGAGTTGTTTCTCTCTCATATTCTCACTCCTGTCTTTGGTTGGAGTTGTGATGGTTCTTAAATATGTTACCACAGGTGTGCTATCACCGTCACTGATGGGCTCAGCCTTGGCCAGTGGCAGGTCTGTTTTCAAGCTGGCTGGCATTGGCTCTATTGGACATAGGAGAAGCTTCTAGTGACTTCTCACAGAAGCCACCCCTGTAGGCCCCTCGCTACTAAAACCTTGCCATGCAAACCTAATACAGTCATACATGACCATCTGGTTTTCTCCCCAACTTGTTGATTTACATATATTATGTCTGCATCAATTCAGTACAATCCTTATAGTGAGCTATTTAACTCACAACAAAGTTCTCATTCATTGACCCATTATTGATCTCAATATTGGGATGTGGAAAAATCACCTAGAAGAACATAACCTACAGGATAACTGATTTCTTGCCATGAGTAGTTCATGAGTCTTCCATAGCCCTCTATAACAATAAAATGCATGTAATTTGGAATGGAGATATTTACTCCAAATAAATTGTTATGGCATATGAGAACTATACTGTCAAACCAAAACCTCATTTCAGCTCCATTCAGTTGTCTTGAAACAAGCTTGAGGCCTTCTTAATTCAGTATCAATGGTTCAATGAAAATTATCCAAAGTTCTACATAAGATCCCTCTAAATGGGGCACAGATGGTCCCTACTCCTGCTGCTGCTCAAGCAAGTTCTGTCAGTCTCTTGTGGTAGTAAAGGCTTTTATAATTAAGGCTAATGGAGAAGTTCACACCATTCTGACTACTGTATCACGATGACTGATTTTGGATGTAGTCATTACTGACCCTTGAATCTTACTTCCAGATGTTTGCTCATATTGAAAAGAGTTGCAAAACCTTAAAAACAAACAAAAAACCCCCTCAATTAATGATTCTCTGATCTTGCCATACAACCCTGAGAGGCTAAGACTTGTAATGGTACAGACTGATTTCCCCTGTGAATTTCAGGATGGTTAAAATGAAATCTCTTGGAAAGGTAGAAGTTACATGCTAAATTTAAACCCTAGTTATCGAAATCTAGTCATAGCTTTTTGTGTTTAAGAAGTGTCCTCAGACCCTTCTGCCAGGAAAAAAAGATACATATGTACTTATAGAAAGCAAATAAGAAGAAAAAAAAAAAAACAGCAAAGCCAAGCAATGTGTCTCATGTGCAACTGCCAATTTTAAAAGATTGCTCCACTTAGGAAGAATGAAATATGATAATATTTTTATAATAAAGTTCATGTCAGACCCTCAACAACATTTCACAATGGCAAATACAAGTAAGCATTCTTCCCTCTGTTTTCAAGTGGCAAAAACAATACACAGTTTAATTGTCCATCAGTGGCAAATATCAGTAGTGGAACTGGAGCTAGAACCCAGAGTTCTCAGTGCTAAAATGCAGACCATAAAATCTTGCAGATTACGTCTTTATTTTCAGAGTAGGCTCAATATGCACACTGAGGCCTACAGTTTGAGCATTTTCTGTCTTCCCTTTCAGATGCAGCTTCAATGATAGCCAGCACGCTCACAGTCTACTAAGATGCAGTTATGCTCCAAATATTTCTTGGAGCACTGAATGTAGTGCGTTTGGCTCCATGGGGGTTCTTATCATCTTACCAAGAGGATTTGAGCTTGCGTGAAGATATGCATCTGGTTTCTCCCTTTGCAGAAAGACACAAGATGCTGGTGTAGGTCTCCTAGTGTAGACATGAAGTTTTATCGAGTGGATGGTGGAAGGTTCGTGTCTTGAAAACATGTGCTGAATTCCTGCCTAGAGGACATACCTGAGAATGATATACCTTCAACAGACATAGATGTACTGCATACTCCACGTGCTTGCATGTCTGTCTGTGCCTGTGTAAAATTTCCTTTTTTTTAGCCCATTCAGCTCACTTAGTTGCCTGAACTACAGAGAAGAGATTATGTCACTCATTAAGGAGCTCCTGTGAGGTGTGCGGTATCCTCATCTCATGGTGAAATTAATAGGAAATGAGAATACCTATGCTTTCAGACATTCCCAAGTGTTACGTGGCCTGGGAAAACTGGATAAGATCCCTGTTGATAGATGAGAATAATAGGGTTCTACTGTTTGTCGGACAAACTTCCAAGTTTTGTTTGCATGCTGATACATCATGGTCTCATTTCTAAGTAAATCATAAAAACAATAGTTCAGTTTTTAAATTAGGTGAAAAATTAACCATTCAGACCAAGCCAGAAATGTAATGATGGTAATAATTTTGATTATTCACTTAGTTAATTACTCACTTTTAACATATTGCTTATCATCTTCAAGGTGTTTTGTGAACATCAATCACAATTCCAAGTCAAAATCTCATTGGAAAAAAGTGGACTTCCTGCTCTGGAGACTTGTGGATGTATTTTTTTCAGATCTACAGACACCGTCTTTTATTTTTCTTGCTCACAGCAGGCCTGTTTTAAATTTAAAGAATGATCCTAATGGGCTGATATTTTTTTGCTTTCTGAAAGGGATTCTGGAAAATGGGGATAGCCACGAAGATGCTGAGCTATCCTGCAATGTACACAAAGAACATTTGTTTGAAAACATGAGATAAGAGAAAAAGAACTAATGACTTGGGGATGCATTTGGCTTTCCAAGCAGCACCAAGAGCCAGTGATTACCATTTCCTTTTGGACCTCTACTCCAGTTTATGTGCTGAATCACAGCACACCTGCTTTTTTTGCAGAACACATCATGTCTATGTTGTACAGAATCAGTCCCATGCTTGGAACTTGGGATGAGAGGTTCTCCCCCTGCCAAGAATTCACTGCAGCTACTGCACAGAGTTGTGAGCCTCAGCTGCTTTGAATGGCAGCCTGCTATGGACTGATTGCCAGGGCTGGATCCTCAGCTAATTCAGGGAACTTGAAAGGCCACATAACTGTAATCTCTAAAGCAGTTCGTCTGTAGTTTTGACTCTTCCTTGGAACTGGATTGAATAGGGTGCTACATGACCTGTGTAAACCCCTTCTGACTATTTACTCGCAAACTTGTTTGCTGTCAGTCTTCCTTGAACAGCAAGGATTCAGTAGGCATGGCCAACATGGGGAGAAGGTAAGGACTGGCCAGTGAGCCTAGTTGGTCTGTCAGCTCTGTGATGCAGTCCCACGTGCTCTTCCCAGCTGCTGGGTGTCTTGACTGTGGCTCTCCAGCAATCTCTGCTAATGATTCCCACCTGCCTCTGATTCCCTCTCCTGCCCTTTCCCAGCACCTGATTTTTTGTCCTACACTGCTGCACTCTCCTCTCTGGTCATCCTAATTGTTTCTGACTATGATTTAACTTAGCCCTCTGGTTTGAGATAAACCTTCATAACTCAAATGGTTGACTTGATTCTATTGTTAGCATGCCTCCTTTCTCTAGTATTCTGGGCCTGTTGTGGGCTACAACCTACATTTTAGTTATTTCCTCTAACATCACCAAATATTCTCCACATCCACCGAGGAAGGAGAATGACCGTCTTTGCTTCATTTTCTCACCAAAAAAAAGTCTAAGTTTGATATTAAGAAGTCTTTTCCAAGTATAAGAATAGATAATCGTTGGAATTAAATACATGTCATAAAGGGTTTCTAGAACAGACTATACAAAGGTCTAAGTCTAGTCACTCTTGGTCTTCCCCCAAAGCAGAGAAATATAATACCTGTCTTGTAGGGGTCACCTCCATCCCAACACTTTAGTGACTATTTTCAATATATCAAATTTAACCCTTTTGTACATGAGGGCACCTCTTTCTACATCATTAAGCAGTAATGAAGAAGAGAGGCAGTGATGAATGAATGGTATCACAAAATTGCTCTATCATCTAAAACTGAAGCAAATATTCTTTCGGACAAATAAACATATCCGTAACACTCCCATTTCTTTTCTGCACTGTAGCTTTTTGCTGTTGCATCTCATATATTTATTAGGAAATCAGGTTTAATTATAATCTTCTGCACACCTCTTTTTAGAGAGGAAAGGTGGTCTAGCAATTTTTAAGGTACAAGGAAAGTCATAGAAAGGAATCTGGGTGATATACTGCTCTATATCATTCCTCTGCGGACAGGTCTGCACATGCCCTTTCCGTCGCCCCTCAGAGCTTTCTGGATCTGAGTCAGCTGTGGTCTGGAAGCCATGTAGCTGTATTTGCATTCAACCTGAACTAACATGCCCTTCTGTTGGTGTCATGCTAACACAACATGCCTTCCATAACAGAGACGGTTTGTATTGTTTGGCCATAATAGTGTGTCAATGGAGTTGTTTTCTGCAACTAATCACAGAAATGTGCCCTGAATCACAGTCACTGAATTTTGATACCTCACAGGTTTTGGAATACCTTGAGGCAATTTGAGCCTGACTTCCAGAATGTTGATCATCCAAGATCCAAGGACTGCAAAATGACATAGAAAAGTCTGGTCTGCACACTCCATCCTATCAGATTTCATATATGAGCAGAGCAAACAATACATACCTTAATGAAATAAGGTTAATTAATGTTTATAAAATATGCTGAAATAATCAAATGGATAGCACTCTGTGTGTATTGTACCTTCATAATGAAGTGTTATTAAAAAATTATCGTGATTTCTACATACACATATCTGTTTTTTCCCTTTTTCAGAAGCAAAGAAAAAAGAGGGTTTTTTTCATTTGTATCTGCTGTTTTACTCAACTGAGTTATTTGTAATTCTGAACAGGATCCAGAATAATAATTTTGCTATCTCCCAGCTGATTATGTTAGAAAGGAATCTTTTTTTGCCCTTAATTGCATATACACACAGTGTATAAACAATTCTGTCTACACTCTTCATTTAATTAACAACACAGTATGCAAAATATGGATAAACATTTCCCCAAAAGCCAGAAGTCTTTGCTTTCATGGGAAGAATGGGACACAGGATCTGAGTCTGAAAAACTTCAATTTTTTAGAACAATATCATTTGACTTCAGCCACAGAAATATTCCTGAAATGAAAGGGAAAACAAAAGCGGACATCCCACTCCTGTTTCATAGCAAGCTAGATAAAACTGAAAAGATAAATATTCATAGCCCAAAGTGGAGGCATCTCTAGCAGGTTCTCCCTGGCCCCCTGGGGTGACATGGTAGCCACAAGCAGGGAGATGCTGACAGCTATACCACCTGATACTGGTGTGATTAGAGGACACCCAGCTTCCTGCAGGATTAGTTATAATGCATTGTACCGTGCTTTTTGTTCATCAAACAGCAGCTGCTAAGAGATGTAGCCTTCAAGAGCACACAGCTGACTCCACCTGTTACATTTCACATCTACGTGTACTTTATTGTCTAGGCATGCTGTACCTTTGCTGTAGTTTATGATTTTTCTGTCCCAGACTCCAAGCAGAATGCTTTGCATCCATTTTTGATTTGATCTGCAAAGAATGTTTATATGGGATTTTACATTTAAAATACACAGTACCAAAAATGTGGTTGTGCGCAAAGGAGAAACAACAATTTTCTTTCACCACAGTTCATTCTTTCCTCATTTGAGAACAGTACATTACAATTACATGGAGACACTTCACTGAATTCTCCTTAACGTCTTTCTCCATAGTTTATCTTCACTTATGTTTACGATAGCTCTTCACAGGTTTAAAGGTTTGTTTAATATGCAAAGCATTTTGACATGCGGTAATGAAATAATTCATGAAACTATATGTAGTGTTTTAAAAGAATCCTAAAATTAAATATGACCACTGCTAAAAGATGTAATGCAGAAGCATAAAATATGTATGAAATTATGTAAATACACTGGAAAATGTCTTCCAGCTAAACTTGTCTACCAGTTTTCTGAAGGCTTGCCAAACTTGAAATAAAAGCCACATTGAGCAGAATGTTTAGACATCTGGATACCTTTCCTTTAAATTCCAGGAAAATATTCTGTATCTAGTTTGAACTGCAGCTACCTAAGTCGCTATTTCCACTACAGTCAAAATAGTTATTCTTTGTAATTTCCTGTTTGTCATATTACTTCTCTTCAACCAGCTGATCAAAGATACCCTCAATATTTTTGTAACTGTTTTTCCTGCCTAATTTTTTAGTTAGTGTTTTAACAGGGTCAAGATTGCAAGCCAACTTTTTTTCTTTGACCTGTTCAGACTTTGGACTTCATTCTGCTACTAGCATTGTACAATATATTAAGATGAATTGAACAGTGCAAAAAATATTAACAAAGTTCAGCAGTTCACCAAATTTAATGTTGAAAATTATTTCTGCAGTCATGTTCATGTCACAGGAAATTCCTTGAATACTGAATCTATCTCAGGCAATTTTAACCGGTAAAAAAGCTAGGAAGCAGGCCTTATAACATTTTGTAGCACTTCTGTTTTAAAGGTGGCTTATATGGGTTGGTGAAAATGAAAAAAAAAAAGTTAAATTTACCTTAATCACACAACAAATACTTGATCTTATTGCAATTTCACTAAAATCCTTCCAGACTGAGCTTAGCTTTTGTTAACCTTTACTTAATTTACATAAATAAAGCACAAACAAGTATGCTAGTTTAGTGCTCTTACTACATGGCATCGCAGAGTTTTCTTTGATTCTTCACTTCTTACAAATCAGAAATCACACCTGCTGAACATCAGTGAGATATCATAGCAAGATTATGAAGATTAATGTGTTTTTATCCCTCATACACTGCTCTCCTACATAGGAAAACATCAGCAAGAAATGAACTATAAACTCATCATTAAAAAGATACACAGTTTAAAGATTATACAGAAACTAGTTATGTTAACTACAAATGCCCCCTGAAAAAAAATTTCCAGATAGAGCAGTTTCAGCTTCTCATTTCAGGACTTTTCCTCTCAGCAGATAATGTAAATCTATCACAAAATGTGTGAAATCCAGTTAAAATTTCATTATAGGTGGAAACATCTTCTCAACAAAGTACAGTAGTATTTATTGACAAGTTTGTTAGTTTAAATTCACCTTTTGCACATCACTCTGTGAGATAGAAGCCAGTATGGTCTAATTTATTAAATTTAGTTTTTATTCCAAATCATATAGAAACAAACCATTATATTTACCTTGAACTTGAAGATCTATATCCAAAATTAAATTTGCAAGGGTCTTCACTCTAGTGGACCTGTATTTTTTGCATAAAAGCATTTTTGAACTCTGCATGCTAACGATGTACATGTGAGTTGCATAGCTCAGGTTCATCCTGGTGAAGATATACAGTGCAGCCTCGGAAGCCCAAACCGATGAGTGAGCGCTACCCATGTGAGACATAAAATGGCTTTCTTTGGGTATATCTTTACTGTGCAAACAGGGCCTCATTAGAGGGCAGTGAGGGTCTCTATCACTGCACAGGATGTGCTGAGGGATGGTGGAATGGTCCCTGGAGTCCTTACAGCTACCTAATCCCAGTGTGTCCTAGTCCTTTGGGAACAATTCGCTTGGGTCAAGGGTCTCAGTCATGTGGACACACTTGTTCTAGTTGTGTTGACTCCCTCGTACCCAGTTTGAGAATGGCAGCAAAGAGCTCAGCAGGGATATAACCTTTGCTAGACAAACACTACCAACAATTCACATACAGTATACAGTGCAGGATCACAGTGCAACTTTTCACTGAAAGAAGTTACTGTACACTGAAAATATAACACAGCAAAAGACATGGAGAATTTTGGACAGTAAGGATCAACTTAGTGAGATGCACAGCTTCTGATTGTCTCGATTCACTTGCAAACAGGAGGAGCTGATACCTCTTTTATTGCATATATCACATTTGCAAATGTGGTCTATGAGCTTAGAAAAAGGCACAGCAATTAGCAATTACGCACAAATTTTCTTTTTTAGTTAGAAATTGTCTATTTAGAAATGCTTATCAGGTGATAGAAAAAAATGAATTACTTGTGGGTAAGAGAGTTGTCTGACCTGCCAATTAACAAAGAAAATTGGGTCAGATGTACAGCAAGTAAATTAATTACCTGAATATGACTAGCTGGCATTTGACAAAATAGCATGTCGCATTGATAGGAAGCCCAATCCTGTCAACAAGGCTGAAGACACTTAAAAGGAAGAAGAAAAGAAATAAAAACAGTAAATGTAGAGACAACAGAGACAAGCAGAGAAGTTGAGGGAAATTTGCCTAAGACCATTACTGTTTTTCTCGTATGGCGTCCCTAGTATAAAGAAACTAGAATGTATTGCGTAATTCTGATAGATCAGCAGTGTCAAAAATATATATCACATGTGGAAAAAAAATTAATGCAATATTTAATGCAGCTAAAACCACTTGATGTCAGGGTTCTTCGAGTAACATTATCTGAGTCGCATTGCATGTATGCGTAGCTTTTTTTGTCTTGCTTTCCTGATTGCATTTATTGGTTGAAGGGCATGGAGGGCATAGGGTGTACAGGAGGAATGAATTAAAATTTGAAATCTTAATCTGTGTCATTACTATGGAGTTGATTTTGCTGCAGTCTATTTCTGTCAGGTTGGTCAGGGAAAAATGCTTATTCTGATGCCATGAAATACAATGAGTGCTGCAGTGCTTGACGCATGCTCATAGAAATTCTTTAAAACACATTTGTAACTGGGGGTCGTCAGTGGATTTTTTTTCTCACAGAAACAGATGAAAACATTTTAATTTCACAAAGCATGTGAGTTGTGGGGCAAAATGACCTGCTTGAGGTCATAGTAACAAGCTTAAGTAATATTATTAAAAACAAATTCAAACCACATCAAAAACTCTAAAACTTAAGGTATCTACTTGGGTCAAAGTAGGGCCACAATGCTTTGCTCCCATGGCGACTTATTTACTGATTATGGCAGCTGATGCCTTTTCTCCTGTTTTCTTCAAAGCCTGGAGATATGTGCTTTCTCCCGTTCCAAATGCTGCTCAGCTTGAAAAGCAGCACAGTTGATCCCTAAGAATTTCCTCCACAAAATTTTGCATATTTGCTCGAGAAGAAAGACCAGAAGATAAAGGTAGCAAAAGGATTTTAAATCCTGGAGAAGCCAATCTGTTCTTCAGAAGGTGTCTCCATGCTGGCCCCAGGGCACCCTGCATATCAGCCCCAGCACTCGGCAAGGTGGCAGCAAGTATCAGGGTGTGTTCCTGGCAGCTAGTCTTGGCTAATCTGGTACAACACAGCAACACAGAGAGCCAGGAAAAGCAACTATTGGCCATGATTATCTGTCTGCTTCTGTTGGGAGGAGAGGTGGTGACTGGGTGTCTTTTTTTTTT
>VYZM01002169.1:21030-35947 GCA_013398915.1 Dromas ardeola | reverse complement strand
TAGAATCTGAGTAAATGCAGATTTTTGGTTGAACTGTTTGGCAAAAAGAACGTTGAATGTCTTTTCTTGCCAATCAGGAGGATGTTGAGTTTCTGGCTTGAAGAAGCAGATGAACAAAGAACTCTTATCAAAGAGAATATGGGGAAGTGACATTATTAGCTAAATTAGCACAGTTCTGGGGACAAAATGCCAGGTTATACTGTGCTTTTTAATCTGCGAGAGAAAGGTTCTAACCAAACAGGAATCAATAATTGGAAACTGAAGTCACCCACCTCCAAATTAGAAATCAGGCACAGATTTTAAACAGTAAGAATAACTAATGAAACAATCTGCTCATCTTTACCAACTGCCTTTTTTTTTTTTTTTTTGGGCAAGCTTTACTCAAACACAAATTAGCATACTTACTACAGGGGCAACTAGGTGGAAATCTGAGACTAGATAAGCTAAAGATTCCTTCCCGCAGGTTGCAAAATCCTCATTAAATAGGTGCTGTACCTTAGCTAACTAAAACAGTAATATTAACACAGGAAATTAAAGTGCAATCCAGGGTTTCCAGTACAAAAATATGCCTTTTTGTGTGGCTAAAGGTTCCCTTATCAGTAGTCATGATACTAAAAACAGTGATTGGGAGGATTACCTCAGTCCATCATACACTCCTCAGTCAAAGCCAATATTTGAGCCTGAAATTAATCCTAACACAGAGAAAGTGAAAATGAAGATAGATTGTTAACAGGAGTCATTATGGATAGCTAAAGAATCAGCATGTAAATTGTGTTTCATAATGTCAGGTTTTAAACTGCTGAGCACTCGTTTAGAGAAAAAAATAATTCCTCTATCGTTATATAAGATCAGTCCTCTTTCCATATGAAAAAGGGCTCTGTCCTTTTAAATGTGTAAAAATTTTCTAAGTAAAATTATTAAAAGCTCTTCTAAAACCATCTAAGGTGCTATAGTTAGATAAAGGGAAAACAAATGAGTAAATGAAAGTTTGACAACCATAGAATGATAGAATTGTTTAGGCTGGAAGAGACCTTTAAGATTATCAAGTCCAACCATTAGCCTAGCACTGCCAAGTTACCACTAAACCATGACCCTCAGCACCATGACTACCCCTCTTTTAAATACCTCCAGGGATGGGGACACAAACACTTCCCTGGGCAGCCTGTTCCAATGCTCAACAGTCCTTTCAGTGAAGAAATTTTTCCTAATATTCAATCTAAACCTCCCCTGGTGAAACTTGAGGCCATTTCCCCTTGTCCTATTGCTCGTTACTTGAGAGAAGAGACCGACCCCCACCTTGCTACCACCTCCTTTCAGGTAGTGGTAGAGAGCGATAAAGTCTCCCCTCCTTTTCTCCGAGCTAAACATCCCCAGTTCCCTCAGCTGCTCCTCATAAGACTTGTGCTCTAGACCCTTCACCGGCTTTGTTGCCCTTCTCTGGACATGCTCCAACACCTCAATGTCCTTCTTGTAGTGAGAGGCTCAAAACTGAACGCAGTATTTGAGATGGGGCCTCACCAGTGACGAGTACAGGGGGACGATCACTTCTCTAGTCCTGTTGGTCAAACTATTTCTGATACGAGCCAGGATGCTATTGGCCTTCTTAGCCACCTGGGCACACTGCTGGGTCGTATTCAGCTGGCTGTTGACCAGCATCCCCAAGGCAGGCAGCTCTCCAACCACTCTTCCCCAAGCCGTGTAGCATTGCATGGGGTGTTGTGTTATCTAGAATGAGATAGGAGCCTAAACTAAGCTACAATAAACTTCCTCTAAGAGAGATAAGGATGCAGAACGGTGGCTCATTTACTCTGTTTTGCTGTAGAACCAACCTAACCAGGTCTGGTGAAAGATGGGATCAGAAACTTGAACATAATGGTTCTGATCTTCGTAATGGTTCTTCTATTGGGTGGAGAATACAGGCTTCTAAACCAGCTGTATGCTGTAAAAATCCAAATGTACATGCACAAACACTGGGCTAGGACTATGCAATGAAAACCTTTATATAAGCTGGAGTCTGCTTGAGACAATATTGTAAATGATTATTTATTACAGCAAGTTTGAAATAGTAATTAATTGCCGATGAAGTGAAAGTTTATATGAAAATAAAACTATCTTTGTTTTTATCACTTAGGTGCGTATAAATGTGCTCCCGTAAATGAGGTTATAACCACACATTGCTGGCATATTCTTGATATAAATTTGAAAAGAGATTTTTATACTAACTGTGTTGTACATAGTTTAAAGAGGCCTTCATACTGCCTGGTTTACAAGTTGAATTTGGATATTTTGTTCAAGGTAATTTCTTCCTGGAGGAAAAATGAGTACAGTTAAGGACATTCTTAGTCTTATTTTAATTTAAAGTATGTCAATTATTAAACCAGAAAAATCGGGGTTAGGTTGCCTTTGACATTTAATATGTTCTTCTGATGCTCCTGACGATTAGGAACTGTGAACATCAACTCCACCTAGAAAGACTTGGGGGAGCAGTCTGTTTTACAAGCTGCAATGTGAAAGCAGTCAATTGACTGGGAACTACGAAGGTGATATGGTAGAACTGGGCATATCTCAGAGCTGGTGATGAGTACAGGGTAAACCTGGAGTATTTTAATTCATGGAGATGCCAAATGTGGTGTACAATCAGATGAGGAGAGATGTGAGGTTAAAAGAGAAGAAGATATTATATAAAGTTGGTTTGGTTGAACCTATACTGATATCAGGAGCTTAATTAATTTTGAAGGTGGAAGTTGTGGTATTATTTACTTCAGCTTCTTCCTTGTTAACCCTCTATCTGCATCTTAGATTTATCTGTTGAATAAGATGGACCTCTTGCATGAAGTTTGGACACTGTCGAACATAAAAAGCACGTGATTCTTTTGAGTTTTGTAAAAAGAGGGTTTTTTTTCCTTTGGCACAGCAGAGGTAAGCAAAATTTCTCCTGGTTTAGGTTTTATAACAGGCCTGGGGAGCATTGTCTCAAGAAAATGACCTTGGGATAAAGTGCTAAAGATTTTTATATTTTTTTCCCCCCAAATACCAAGAAATCACTATTAAAGACTCAGAATCCAGGGCTACACAGTATTATATATGAACTCTTTGGCCACATCCTCTTTCTCCAGAAAAAAAAATGTTTTGCCTACTAATTCTGGATACAAACCTTAGTGTCTGTTTTCCCCCTCCTAATTTCATACTCTCACTATTTTTTCATTTTTATTATCACCATAACAGAGAGATTCTGATCCATAGACAGGTTCATTTTTCCAGAGTCGTGCAATCCCAGTTACTTTCTACTCTGTGTGAACTAACAGATTTTTCCACAAGAAATTTGTGGTTTCCAGGTATTAATGCCTGTATATAATCTAATCTGCTTCAGCTTTCCTCACAACTAAACAGATAAAATAGTTAACTGCAAAGCAAATTTCACTGTTTTCACAGTCTAAGTTTCCTTACGTGCAATGCAGGGAATAAGGCAATTTAGTATGAATATTATTTACCTTCTACTGTAGGTGGCCTATATATTCCAGTAAATGTTTACCATTACACTGCTCTAGTTAACCAGTAAAACACTGAATAGAAACAGCTCAGTGTATAGTTTTTATATAAATGACACTAAAGGACTCCTTTTCACTCGTCTACACTGTACTGTAAGTACTCAATAATGAAAATGTGAAATGGATTCTATAAATGTGCTCCTAATATATAAAAGAATATATATATTGCCTGAGACACTTGGACATGCAGAGAAAGTATTTTTCTAGCATGTGATCAAATCTTTAAAATTGGCCCATAGAGAGAGATGGGGCTAATGTTGCTTACAGTTCCTCCCATGAAATCCCCTAAAAATGTAATAATAACAAAGCTGTGAGTCTCTTTTGTCCTACTCCCAAGCCTCTCTATATCTTCATCCAGTCTGTAAGTCTCCATATTTTGGACATATGACTTGAGGAGAGAAGAAGGTATGAGAGAGGGGCTGTATGATGGGAGGCAGGTTCGGGTACAAAGGAAAGGCTACAGCAGCAAGCTGCACCTGGGAAGAGCTCAAATTCGGAGAGGTCCCGGTGGCAACACGATGCCGCAGCCTCGTGCTGCGGCACTCAGAGCTCTGGGTGCCAGATGCAACCAGCTGGTGAGCTCATCAGCTTCCCCTGGCACCGGGCCACATCACAGCCATGGGAATGCCTCCATTGTCAGATGTCTACAGCATGACACTTACCAGATCTTCTCCTCCTGTGAGATGATGCTGTTTCATACTGAAGAGATAGGTCTTGCACCCGCTACTGTCTGTATTTATTTATTCATTCATTCATTTATGCATTTTCTGCTCCGGACTTCAGTGGAATCAAAGTTGGGACATTAATTTCTCATCTGAAGGATTCAAATGGGAACCCTTAAGTGTATCTCTTTCTCCCCCGTCCAAGTAAAATGTTACTTCTCGAGAAACGGTGAATAAATACATCATCAGACAGAGCTGCACATGGTAGGAATCCAGAGAGTGGCAGGCTGTCTGCAGCCCCCTTCCCTCCCTCTTTACTGGCTAAGGCTGCCAAACTCAATAGCCAGTAAAAACAAGACATTAAAATGCTATCGCTGACTTAGAAGTACTATCAAACCCATACAGTGCACTCTTTGCACAAGCTCATTTTCCACAGACAGAAAAATCAAAGCATTCAATAATAATGGAAAAATCATCTGGGAGAAGGGGAGGAAAGAGAGGCACAAAAGAAAAGAAGGTCCTCTGCTACAAAGGGAGAGAAGTTAGCGTCAGTTTTAAGTACTCACAGTCCCTTGGTAAAAACAAAGTAAATCAAGCTAATTCCTCTCCCTCTGCGCAGCCAGTTTGGCACTCAGAGACACAAATGTCCACCATCCCAGGAAGAAACCTGAAATAACTTCCTCAACCAGAATTTTTAAAAGGTGAAATAGCTAAAATTTCCCTGTGTCCTCTGCTGTCCCTGCCACTCTTCTCAGTCAAGGTACCACCAAAGAAAATAACTACTTGGTCTGTGTAACAGTCACAGTCCACTTCTTTTTCTACAAATTACATGAATGGGTAAATTGAGGCAGGTAATGACTAAGACTGCAGTTTGCTTTTTAGCCATAAGCTACCTTATGAGAAACTGAGCTGCAACAGAGCTTCCTCTAACGTTAGGGAATCAATACCTATGCACTGTCCTTTTTAGAGGAGAGAGAAAGCTTGTCAGGTTTCACGTATCTTGCATCTGATGGGAGGGTAGAGCTGTTGTGGAAAGGACAGCAGCTCTGTTGCCCACCTGAGAGTTCATGTACGCCATTGCTTCAAAGCCATCGTTAACTCTGACTGAAGGCACAGTCTGTAGATATGTTTTCTCATATTACTTGGGTTCCTGTTAAACTTCTGGATGTCCTGCTTCTGCTTGCTGAAGCTTGTGGCCTTCTGCTTTCTTCACAAAGTACCAGCTGCAGCTCTGAACGCCGCCCTTGTCTTGATGCTCAGCAGGGCAACTGATAGGATCCTGAAGACAGTCATAGATGTCCTGTGAAAGGCAGTGCAGACCAAACTTTTACATCTCTTAGGTATGTGTGCAAAGATCTCAATCTTGATTTCCTAATAAAATCAAGAAAGAAGCTTGGGTCCCCCAAATCCAAAATTCTCTTACTGCATTCATTACTTTACAAAGCATGAAAATGTAATACATTACAAAGAATGAAAATGTAATAGTGAACATTTATATCCACATAAAGCCATCCATTCTAAAAGAACCATTTTTACAGAGAGAGAGAAAGAGAGATGAATTAGTTAAATGAAATTAAATACAGCCACTTCTGCAATGGAACGTAGCAAATGTGTAACTCTACACAATAGTTGAGGACAGACAGTAAGGAAGGATATTATGCCCAGCTGAAAAAGTGTTCTCTGATTCATGAATATAGTTTAGTTTTGTTCCATTTATGTGGCCTTTGTTTCCTTGTCCAAGCAGCTGGTACATGATGGTGAAAATCTGCCTTCAGTTTTAATCACAAAGGCACTTTAGTTTCAATCAGAAATGCACTTTATTTTTTTCAACAAAAAAATGAGAAAGCATTGACATTTCCAAAGCACGTAGTTTATATCACTGAAAGGTTGCTTAATCATGTAATCTGTTGTTGGAGCACTTTCATTTTTTAAATGTTTCTGAGAAGAACCTGCTTTCATTTCAGGTTAGGGTGCAAGAGCATATAAATCTGCAGCCATGCTGCTACTAGGGTGAGGTCTGGTGCAGGAAGCACCTGCTTTTAACAGAAGTTCGAGCCGGAGATAAGAAGGTAAAGATCATCCTGGGTTTTAGCAGCTTTTATCCAATCAGAGGCCAGGATTTTCTAGCCCACGTTCATAATTATTATTTAAGCATGACAACCTCAGATAATTTTGCTTCCTTGCATTAAATCTTCCTTGGATCTTGTGATACAGCAGCTCCTGTATCTGGGTCGTTATTCATTGTTATACAGTATAATGCCACTGAAGGATTAAGATGATATTAGCAAATGCATTATGAAACCACAAGTAATCAAGCTTAATGTAGAGTGAGATTTGGAAGTAGAAAGTATTCAGACTAAGATGTTAGCAGTGTGTTATGGAAATGGTTTAATCTCTGGTTATAAGTAGCTAATATATGCTGAATTTTAACATCAGTGTGCAACTTCGATTAGCATCTCCTAAATACATAATCCCCATAGCAATCCCACTAAAAAATGGGAGCTTAATTGTCGCCTTACAGTCTAGTACCTTTCACCTACACATAATGCTACCATGATGGCTTTTCAAAGCAGCAAGAAGGAGAAGAAGAAAGGAGAGAGAAGAAAATCAACCAGAAGAATTTGTCGGCAAGACACTTTAACATCCGTTTCAAAAGTCATAGATTACAATTTAAAATGGAAGTCCCCTTTTGAACAAAGAAGGAAAGGTTATGAGAAAATACAGTTTGAAATTATTGATGTATAAAGCCATACGTGATTGCATCTGTCCTATAGCTCCCCCAAATGCACCAAATGGATATTGCTGAAACCTCATGGAAATAAGAGCAAGAGGAGATTTGACTACAGTGATTCTCGTTACTGCTTAGAATGCAGGTTGATGTGTCTCACATGGAATATCTGCTTTTCTCATTCAGCCTACTTTATGGACTGCATGTCAGATGGACGGTATGTGTTCTGCTCAGATAACCTTGGAAACATGTAACAGTCATGCAAATTATAATTCTAGAAAAAGAAATAAAGTCAATTGACCATTGATTGTTCTTTTCCTTTATCCTACTCTCTCGTATAAGCATCCAAGTGTCATGATTGTGAACTCAGAAAATTTCTGTTTCAATGCTCTCTGTCTTTGCAGGTAATGAAGTTAGTGGGTTCAGCTTTAGTTCTTTAGGTTTTCTGTGTTGTTTTGGGGTGTTTTGTTTTGTTTTGTTTTTCTCCCAGCAAGGGCTATTTAAAAATGGTGCAGCAATTATCTCTTTTCTAGCATTGAAGTTTCTGTCTCTGCAGATATTTACTCAATGTTACACCAGAGCAGGGAGCAAATGACTGGAAACACTGATGCAATAAAACAAAAGCTTTAACTTGGCTAGAACAGTAGTGAAGCACGTGAAATGTTGCAATTTATTATTACAAACAGGCTCATATCCTGATCAGATATTGTTAATGACAGCAGATTCACTTCTCTAGTTTACATGTTGGTCTTGGGGAAAAATCACGCAATATAACTTCCCACCCCCACCTCTACTTCAAGGCCTTTTTGGCATCAAACAAATCAGCCCTTTTATTAAATTACCTTCTCTGGGATTCTCAGAGAAATATCCTTTGCTTCCTTCCTTCAGTTTTTCAGAGCCAGGGTGCTGATGACACTCAGAAACCTCTTGGTATTTTTACAGATTATTTCTTCTTCCTCGATCCTGTATGTCAGAATTGATTCCCAAACATATTTATCTACATTTTGTTAATTGTAATTTAAAATTGTATTCTAAAGGGTATACATTTAGACTATAGTAATTTTGAAGGCGAGCAGTTATTTCATTGGGTTGTCACTCCTTCCAGAAATCAAACCCTCCCTGTCATATATAAATAGATTGCTTGATATACATGCAATATCCTGTCGGTGTCATGCACTCTTTTCTTTAATCTGACTGACATAGCACATAATAAAATGCTCACTTCAATATACGTCTGTTGCATTTTGCCTAATTCTGGGCTTAGTTTAATATTAGTCATGAATATTTCCCACAACTGGATATGAATTTGAATATATAAAAGGCACATTTTATGTTCATGCTGCAGCACTTGCTTCTCCCATATATTTTATTGCTTTCCCTGCTAGTGATGAATTAAGTCATCTGAAGAAAAGAAGAAGGGGAAGCAACAGGGACTATAGCCGTTATCTTTATCCACAAGCCAGGTGTAGCATGTGAGAGGGAGAATTGCATTCTTTGCACTTTATTTTCCATAAGTAACTCCAGCAGTGACCGGGAGGGAGCCATCCTCTCCAGTGGCCATTGCAAGTGGAAATACAAAATTCCAGCATATTAAATCTATGACTTCTTTCCATACAAAGGTACTTGATCAGAATATATCACCAATTTTATTCCATATAATTTATACGGATTGTTTTCCAGGGGAGAAAGAGATTGGGTTGACATTTTGTTTCTCTTCTATCCTGCTGCCTATCTAAAGCAGTATCTTCTTCCAGTAAAATGCTGTTTCCGATCCATGCCTTGGATGCTTAGGTGTTTGTCTGAGTTTTTTATAAGTGGATATTACTGCAGTAAACAGAAAAACATTTTGACTTTTTCAATATTCCTGCCAGGGAACATTCCTAAACATTCTGAGAACAATTTCACCAAGACAATATGCGTATACAACAGCCCATTTCTCATTCACATATAATTGAAAAAGTCCTCTTTAAGGAATCTGTAAAGTGCTCAAATGCCTTTGAGCTCTATTTCATAAGAATATACAGAACTTGATCAACAAGGGGAATCTAACCCTTCCCTGATGGTTTCTAAGGTACCTCATGCAGTTAGGTCTTCCTGACGGCCTAGTGCTCAGGTCTGTGGTATTAACTATTGTTCCCAAACACCTGCTCTCAGTTTAATCATTTTATTGAACTGATCTTGAGTGTCATTTTGGCCCTGGTTTCTGGTTGTTTGCTGGAGACACACATTCAGGTTTCCTTGTGGGAGGATGTGGATGACTAGTGAGGAAACCTTCTTAATTCTTCCATTTATAGAAAAGCTGCCTTGGACAGTAATTACTTTTATTGTAATTGGAGAGTTGATGTAGATTCTGAAGATGTCCATCTATTTTTTTCAGTTTCTGAAGATAAAAATGAATTCATCAGAGTATCTTTAGAAAAATAAAATTATTGAACCCTACTTTTACTTCTATTATTGGACTAGATACTTAATCATCTGCTTTTATAGCTGAGACAGAAGAATTAGGCTGCATGTTTAGAGACACATTTTTATTAATTTGTGACATTTTCACCTTTTCCATGGCCATTTGGTCATCTGAAACACATAGAAGCTGAGGTGGTTTTAGCTTCTTCCTTTTTAAAGACCACTAAATTAGTCTTATGAAAGGAAACAGAAGCAATGGCTATAATTTCTGTGCTTCAGCAAGTCAAAAATATTTAAAGTACTATGGCGTTTCTGGCTTGCTATGCCACATACCAAGTCTGCACGTAACTTGTTGCTCTTATAAAGTCTATTTCACCATTTGGCAACAGACAGTTCTTTTTTCATGATGCCTGAAATGGAATAGAGTCTCAGACTCTCTTTTAAAACTGCCTGTGTTCCCCTAGTTGTATTTGTCATGCAGAAGTACAGTCTGTTCTGTCTACATATTGGGTGACCTTGCCTCCCTATGGATAGAAATGATGGAAAAAATGAACCACTGTCTAAAACAGATTAGATGCCAAACCTAGTTAGATCTTGCCTAATCCTATAAAAGTATGTCAGTTAGGGACTTACTTGACCTAAGGAAAAAAGATCTGAAAACACTACCCTAGCTGATTACTTATTCAGCTTGATTATACTGCAGCCACGGCTTTATTACAGCAGACAAAGTATGGTCATGCAAATTTAGTCCACTTTCCATCACCTTATGTACGGCATCCACACAGCATGTTAAAATGTATTTTTATTCAACAATGCAACCAACCTAGAGCAGATTAATTGCCAAAACAACACAGTGAAATCCAAACAGAAATTACTTCCTAGTTAGACAAGGCTTTTGTAATAGTGTCCCACATTGTTCTTGCTGAGTGATTCTGACATGCTTGAGAAGTTTTATGGCACTAATGACACTATTACAATTGTTCTGCAAATCCTGAGTTACTTTTTGCTATTGTCTTAATACCAACGGGTTTTTATATATAATTATTGTCAACATGTATCTGTCAAGATAATTAAATAATTTTTAGATCATTCTTTCTTTCTTTCTTTCTTTTAGAAGAAGACACATGATCAAATGTGTGTGTGCACAGAAAAAAAATGGGAGAACCTTTGAAGGAAGGTTTCTCTCTCTAGCAGTAGAACATATTGGATGTTACACGCTGGATTCAGTGTTATTTTGGTGAATGCTATAACAGTCAAATTAGCTAACCCAAAGGGAATGAAAAAGGTGTTTAGAACTAGTGACAGTACTTCAAAAAATGAGGCTGGGTCAAGCACTATATGAGCACTAAAGCGAGTATGGAGTATAATAAAGCAACTTGTTTTTTTGAATAGCTGGGCACAGTATAGGTAAGCCTATTGTTCCCCAAAGGCTGCTTGCAGTTACTGTTAACGCACTTCTGTGCTTTTACCAGAGCCTTCAGTAGCTGTGACAGTGCTTGCAAATGTGATGCTCATGACAAGTCTGTCTGCTTCTAAAGCATGTGAGGAAAGCTGAACACTTTTAATAATACTAATGGAGAGATTATCTTTAGCTTCTGATTTTTTTCCTTTTGAAAATAAAAGTGGGAGGTTTGTTTTAACACTCTGCCCTTTTCAGAAAGGTTGTAAGAAGCAATTGAGCCCCCTCTGCAAAAAGCTTCCCTTTTCAAGTTTTCCACTTAATTAAAATACCACATTTTAGCTTGCTAGAAGTGAATTCTTCACCACTACCTTTTAGAGAAATAAAAAAATAAATAATAGCAGCAATCCTCTGTCAGTATAAAAGTGTTTCTGTTAGTTTGTATGCACAAAGGGATAATTATATACTTTTAAAGTCCCCATTAAAGAGCCAAAAACTGTTCTACAGCTTCTTTATTAAAGATATCTGAATACTGCAGATAGCATTAAAGGCTACAAGAGTAGCCAATTAGACTGCATTAATATGCAAATTTCTGCAGAAAAGAATGTGTAAAATGTTTTGAGATTATTTAGGAGTGTAAAAGAAAGACTGGACTCATGGGCTAGAATGATGCTATTATGCACATGCGGATGCACCTATGTCTGTTACCTCTAAAGCAGTAACAACACTCATTTTTGCTGTTAAATAAAAAAAGGGTAATCAAAATCTTCTCATTGCTTTTTTTAAAGGGTAAGAAGTTATCCTGAACTAAAAGGAATTAATTAATATTCCAAAACAGGAAGGATTTCACAGAGATTCAGTAGATGTGTTATGGATCACATTTTCCAGACATCTCCTAATGCTTTGGTAGACCACTACCCTGTAAAATGCATAACAGAGAACGATTACCCCCTCCCACCTATATAATACAGGTCAATTTGCACTTGTTCTTTCCTGTATTTTGCATTTCTCTGCAGTATTTTAGCCTTTATGCGTGTGCTGTTTAACTAATTATTCAAAAACTACAGCAAATTTTATCCAATCCATGAAATGCAAAACCAAAATTTCCTTTTTGCCTCTGCAATTAAATTAAGTTGGAGAGCAAATGATAAGGATGTTGAACAATTGTAATACTTTTCCATTAAATATTGAGCACCAGTTGTGTGTGCGTGCCTGTTCGTCTCTGTATCTGTGCCTGCGTGTTCATGCCGTTTCTGTGCTCTGCCATCGAGTTCAGTATGTTCATCTTTAAAGCTGAGCCCCACTGGGCTCTGTGCTACACTCAGCAACATACAACCCAACACAACTTATCACACTGTGACAGCTAATATTTAAAAAACACATGCGTATTTTGAGGTTTGATAACTGCTATCAATCTCGGTAATGGGTATAGAATCCCAAATTCTGACAGATACCTAGTGGACGGAACATCCACTGTGAACAGCTAATGCTGAAGAAAATGAACAAGAGAGGCAGATAGTCTGTGTATCTAATTACAGATAAAACAAACAAATAATACAGAAGAAGCAATTAAAAATATCTACTGAGGTTTGCAAATTCAGAAAGGCTGTAGCTTACCAAGGCCACCTGGCTGGTTTTAATTGGACATTTTGTTATTGAAGGTTTTGGGTCTTACCTTATGGATTTTTTTTATGGTTATATTTTCAGGACTCCCACTACAATTCGACACAACACCTTAGTTTCAAAGAAGCTGCCAACAAGGCATAGTGTAAAATGTGTAAATGTGGGGCTTTGATGCTTAGAAAAGGCACTCTTAAGAGAGAGTTAATCAAGTTAGAGTGACCTCCAAAAGCAAAATTGCAGCACAAAGCATAATGGGTAATGCTATGTAAATTGCCATGTATGCAATCGGGATGTTATTATAGCAAGACCAAAAGGTGCTAGCTAATGACCTCTACATTTGATCTCTGGTTTTCCTAGGGGCTGACAATGTCTCTGGCTGAGACAATAGCCGCAGCCCACTGATGAGCATGGAGAAGGGTAGGACACCTGTCTACAGCTGCTCTTGCAGCCTCAATGGACCAGATCTAGGTGCTGCTAACTGTCAAGTGGAAGCGCTGCTATGAAGCCATGCTTAAATCAGCACTGCCTTAACAAGAATGGCTTCTTCTTATTATAATGATATTAAAACTAGACAAAAATCTATATTCTCTTCCCAGAAACGTTTATTTTTCATACTTAGTATGTACTTACATAGGATGCTTGGAGAAAAAAAAAAATATTCAAATTTTCTGCTTTACATTGTTTAATTCCAGAAATATTTTTTTTAACCACCAATTAAGAAAAATAATTTGATTTTATTTCACATGGAAACAGCTACTCCAGAACTTTGATTTCTTCTGTACATTATGTATTTTTTAACAAAAGAAAAGGGAAAATATTACTTATTTTCTTTCGGCGTTCTTTGGTAAAATCCTCTACATAGAATTTTACATATGAAATCAAATAAAAAGTTTTATTTCCTGTTTGATTCCTTCACTTGTATTAATAGAAATACTTAATCTGAAATGTATATTTAACTATAAACACATACATCTATATATAAATTATTAAATTACTATAGTTAGTTATCAGAAAACAATGAATATCTTTAGACAAAGGCAAGTTTATAATGTTGATGTTCTTTCAATAATGTGGCTATTTATTCTTAAAACTTGGTGAAGAAGTTCCCTTTTACTTACTACAACTGCTTTAGAGACAAAAACAATTGTTACATAGACAAATATTATTTTTTTTTAGTTTTCAAATAGATAATAGATGCTAGGAATTCAAAAGTATCATTAATTTTATTTAGTACAACATGTTATTAAAGAAACTTGCTATCATAATTATGCATTTTGTACTTATCTTAAGATAACAATTTTTTATGCACTCTGGCACAGATTTTCCCTTTGAGAGATACGATGCACGGGCTCAATTCTGCTCCCATTTAAAAAAATTGCCTCAAAAAGGAACATGATTTGATCTTGTAAGGTGTAATATTATAGATGAAGGATTTCATTTTTAGGATCTGTGTTGACTTATATTATGTATGCAAGCCCAGATTTATTTTATATCTCACTATTGGTTTAGCTCATGACAAAATGAATTAAACAACGAATAGGTTACAGATATTTCCCTCGGGATGAGGCTATTTGATCTTTTTCTCTATTTTCTACATAATATTGAAATCAACATCTCCTGAAACTTATGATAAATGCATTGTTTACTTCACTATTTTTATTTTTGAAGAAATGCTGTATGTAGCGAAGTAGTGTTGAAGATGGAGACTTTTTAATTAAACATGTTTACACATTAACATTTTACCTAAGTCATTTTTAGCACATTTTAGGTAATATAACCCATGTGTTTTTGTGTAGCCCTGATAATCCTCCTACACACAGTCAGAGAGAGACTGTAACAAAGGAATAGCAATACAAAACAGAGAACAATTCTGCTTGATTTTCCATTGCAGTCATTTTATCAGGGACAGGGAATATTTTACAGTCGTGCGCAGATGAAGGTTGCATGCATTCCCCAGCATTAAATTGTGGTAGAAAATGAAAAACCTAATAGCATTTTGATGTATTCCAGTTAGGTTTTCCATTAAGAGAAAAAGGTGATATGTTCACACCATTTGTCAGGAAAAGAAGAAATGAAGAAAATGTTGACAATTTCATTACACTCTGGTTATTGGGTGATCTGAACTTACCTATTACAAAATAAAAAAAAAAAAGAAAAAGAAAGAAAAACTATTCAAGATATTATTAGTTGAAAACATTACTGTTTATAGTTACTTTAACTTCTGCTACAACTGTACAGTTGATATGACAGTATGAGCTGCAGATTTTAAAGCAGAGATTTCCTATCATTCACAGCCTTGCTAAAAAAATCTTGTATTCCTTTTGAATGACATAACATCAAACCAATCCCACACTGTTGAACAGTCCTCTGACTAATCTAGTCCCTAACAAATTTAAGTCTATTGCTCCTTTTTAAGGTCTATGTTTTTCTTTTTTCTTTTTTTTCTTTTCTTTTCTTTTTTCTTTTCTTTTCTTTTCTTTTCTTTTCTTTTCTTTTCTTTTCTTTTCTTTTCTTTTCTTTTCTTTTCTTTTCTTTTCTTTTCTTTTCTTTTCTT
>VYZM01002169.1:1026-20876 GCA_013398915.1 Dromas ardeola | reverse complement strand
TTGTAAGCCTTTTTTGTTGTTTGTGTTTTTTTCAGAAAATAATTATAGGAAAATGTAAAGAATTTTCTTTCCAATATTTTCCATTGAAACAAAAGAAAGCAATAGAAACTACATAGTTGTGCTTTTGTGAGGAATAGCCTTGTATCTAACTTTAACCTGTTAAAATTGTATATTTATTCTAATTCTCTATAATACTGAACTGGACCAAAACAATATGAATTTTCAAGCCAGGTGGGAACATGTCTTTTGTGCTGTGTCATATAACAAAAATCATTCTCTCTCAGACTTTTTTCCTTTTATCTCTTTCCTCAAAGGAGCAGTTTTTTATTTAATGATGTATTTGGTGAAATTTTGCCTTTAATGACATCTTTCTTTAATACATAAGTTCTTTAAAAAAAACAAAGAAACAACACATTTTTCTCTCTCTCTCTGTGTCTCTCTGTCCCTGACACCTTCCTTTCCTTTCCTTTCCTTTCCTTTCCTTTCCTTTCCTCTTCCTTCCTTTCTTCTTTTTGTTTTTATTGACTACAGGATTCTCAGTTTTTCTCCTGAGAATATTTCCCCAGAGGAAACAGTGGCTGGACATTTCATATCAAAGTGAAAGAACTAAATGTATATTTACAGGGTGCAAGGGAGTTAAGCTGTAGCTCCAGTCAGCTCAACTGGAAAAGCTGTTGTACAATGTATCTTTAATTAAGTTTTATTATTACTTCCACAGAGTTTCATATTACATATAATAAAATTAAGAACAGATATTTGGGTGGAGAGGTGATTATAGCTGTGCTCAGTGGGATTTCTATAATTATGTATCAGTAGCTGCTCTTTAAGGAAATATATTTGGGAGACAAGTCTATAAGAAGATCAGCACAATGCATTCTTTCATTTCTTCCTGCAAGATACCAAAACAAGACCCAGAGACATAAAAAAAGGAATTATTACTGTGCTGAATTATTAGTTAACCACTTGCTGAATTCACCTGTCCTCTGTCTAAAAGGTGGTGAAGGTTTTTTCTAACTCTTACACCTCAAAAAAAAAGTCATACTGAACACAACAATGCCACTTTTATGCTTAAAACTGGTGCGTACTACTCTGCCCTAGTCCTGAAGCATATAAATCTGGAGGTAGTGAGACCCCTGCTCTGGAGGCTTCACATCTTCTTCCATGCAGTGGAACTGAACTATACAATGGATTAATAACATCATGATGGAGAACTAGAATATTCTCAGTGTAGCTAGCAGAATGAAGCAAAATGTCTTCAGTGCTTCCCATACACTTCAGTCCACTCATTGGCGAAACCAACTCAACAAACAATTAAGATGTGCTCATACAGCTCTTCTCAAAAGACTACATAATGATTCTCCATTTATTATTTCCAGTTAATTTTGAATACCTCTTTTTCTCTTCCCATCATACTCTTCTCTGAGGACAAAGTCATTTTGAAAGAGTATTTTTCTACCCGTAAAAAAGTATGAATTTCTCCTACTGTTTTAATAAGTTAACATCATGGATAATGCAAAACCAACTGAAATCAATGACAATTTCCGTAGATCCTGCACTTCTGTCGTGGTTTGGGCTGGATTGGCCAATGATAATGACAAAAAGTATAACTTTTTGGTGGAGTGTAGCCACTTAAAATTAAATGCAGTTACCGTTTCTTCATAGTTGTTTATGTGAACCATGGGAAGATTTATTTTGCAAGCTGTGCATAGATGGTTTGGTCTGAATTCTGCAGAAGTCAATGAGTGGAAGGGCTCCCTTTGATTTCTTGTGGCTTTGTATCAAGTTCTGGCATAATCATGTCTGTACATTAAGCATATTAAAAAAATAGGAGAATTGTATGCTTCCTTGTTCCCCTATTCTTATGCACGTTTTCAAACAAAGTTAGGGTGTAGCTACACCCCAAAGAATCATTTTCCTGTTGGAAATCGTTTTCATTTCAGAGTCAAACTATCCACAGTAGAGCAATTTAAGAGACAAAATTACTGATTAAAAAATTACTGATAAAATTATTCACTCCTAATGTTTACTTTTTATAATTGTTTACTGCTTATTGGACCTGATTAGACCTGGACATAGTTCAAGAAAAAATATGTATACAGCAAACTGTAAAAGAGAGCAAATAATGCTGCCCAGTGACTATCCCTCTTTGGTTTGACAAGAGGGTGGGAACGGGAGTTGTATCTGAAAGTTATGGACCTAGAAGCAGGCATACTATAACAAAGAAACAGTGGAAAGCACTTGTCATATCATGCTACTAATACTTAAAGTGTTAAATATAGGTTGCTAAAGCAGACAGCAAAAATCTGCATTACTAAAATCTTTCATGCGTTTCTACAGATGTAGGTGGAACCTGTTGTAGCAGTCATTGTATAATAAACCAGATACAATTAATAATGCAAGAAAATAATTTATAGGTAACTCCTCAGACAGATGCATATGGATTGACACTCAGTTTATTTGTGAAAAGATTGTGAGCCCTTGGAAAAATAAAAAAAAATGGAATAATGGTTTTTTTCTTTCCTTTTGTAGACCAGAAATGGTACAGCAAGGTATTCCAAAGATCAGTGTTTCTGTCTTCATAAAACCATTCTTCACTGTAATTTTCAAAAAAAAAAAACATATTTAACCCAAAGTTAGGCAGTTTGTTGTAAAAATTTCTGTCACCAAGCAATACCCTGACATGATTTCCTTCCTAAAAGAATCTAAAGTAATATTAACAAAAAGTCAGCATTAAGAAAAAAGTAAAATTGCAGCATCAACAGTTGTCCAATATCAATGTTAAAGTCTTTAATTAGCCTCACAATCACATACCTTTCTTTTCACAACCACTCTTTGCCTCATTCAGAGGTCAGGATTGACCAGGCTTTAGGGATGAATCAAGATTATGTTTAAGTAAGTGTTTAGGAACAGGACAGAGGTATAGAAGGAAGTTAATAGTCTTTGGTGAAGGCAACTGAATGTCGATCCTGATTTTGTCTTAGGCAATGACTGCTATGGGAAGACTACGCAAGCATGAAACCTTTTTCTTCTTCTGTAGCTTACGTTATTTGCATACACTTACAAGCTCACATACACCCATCCCTCTGTTAATTAACATTAAGGTTGTAAATGGAAACATATGAAAGACTGAAAATGTTGGAAATGCCACTTCATAGTCTAATTTAACTCTAGCATTCTTGTTTATGCTGTGATTTTAAAAACCTCTTCATAATTTTTGGTAAAGAAATACAATTTCCTGCCACGATTATAACCAGAGATTTACATTGTGTTAGCATGGACACAGTTCATCAGCACAGTGAGAGCTTTCAGATGCCATCAACACTGTTATCTGCCATTTGACCTAACTTACGTAACCACCAGGAGCAGCATATTATCAGCCTCTACTTTTTAAGGCCCTACATACAAAGAACTGATACTTTGCTATGTTTCACAGTCCTGGATTGCACTTTGTGGTTCAGTGAGCAATTTCTTTCTTCAACGCAGAGCCGACTCAGTAACTCCCCATTTCTTTCCAGCCTGTCCACTTTTTGCTCTTGTCCATCTTCCTGCCAGCCATTGCCCATTTCAGCCTCAGTTACCATTGCAGGGTTCCTGGCTTCAGCAAGGACACCAACTTGTTAAGCCAAACCCTAGTCCTAGTGCTCCATGGTTTTCTCTTTCCAGGACTGTTGTCCTTTCTTGGCTCTTCCAACCTTTTCTTTTGATCTTGTGTTAATTATCATCCTCAGACCCTGTTAACTCATTCCCTCCTTTCCCTTAACCTTCAACAAACTGCAGGTTCTCTTTGTTTTTCTTTCTGCCTCCTAGTGAGGTTCTTTTCCTTATCAAGTTTCTGGAAGGCTAGCACAGTAGATACATGTGGAGGTGGTCTTTCTGCCCTTATTTCTGAGTCCCAGTGATGTAGTAACTTGCGGCAATCAGGAACAAGTTGCTAGGACATTTTTATTCAGTCCTCTAGTTGCAAGGTAGAGTGACCATCACACACAATATTTTTGGGGAATTTTGCAGCTAGAGTCTAACAAGCCCTGTTGGCCATCTGTAAAGTGAGCTTCTCATAGCTTCACAAAAGACATATTCTTGACAGAAAATCCTCGTGTGCAAAATTTCAGTCCCTTCCTCAAAAATATAGATACTGCACAGATATAGTGGATATCCCTCATGGAAAAACTGCAGCTTTTATAATGTGAATCTAACATGTTTTCCCCAGTTTTATTTTCAACAATAATAAGATAGATTATGCTAAGTGTTCAATACAAATTGAATGCAAATCAGATATTTGGCATTAAAAAAATCATCCTGCACACTTAAAGTTTGGAAAAGTTCTACTTAACTGAAAATAGCACCCTTTAATGGCAGCTTTTCGTTCGCTATCAGCTTGACAGATCCTGTGCTACCTCTTCTAAGTACCCCAACCATGTTCTAAGTGTCAGACCTCTTTTCCTGTGCCCATACCAGAAAGAAGCTTTTTTTTATAAAGTGCAGATTGGCCCAAGCATGTCGTTTCCTCTCCTCCTCTTGATGGTTTTGGCTGTTCTTCCTCTCGGTTGAGGCCCCGTGGGCATGCCTTCTGTTGGAGTGTGTTCACGTCTTCTTTTGGAAGGTGCTTTAACTGAAAAATAACCCTGTGACACTGCACCAGCAGTTAAGTAATTTAATATGATTTAACCTGCTTCACAATGGATTTAACAACTCAAATTAAAGCACGGAAGTCATCAACAATGATATTACAGAAATTATCACACTGAAAGCCATTTTTTCTGCATGTCCTTTCAATTTTTCCCTCTTTCTCATTCTTAAACTTTGGAATTAAAAATTAAAAATTTCCACATCTGTTGAGTTTTACTAAGGCCTTCAGCTTTAGGAACATCACCACTTTCTCAGTCTGCATCCCAAAGAGCCTGTAAGAAACTATTACTTAAATAGATAATTTAATCAGAAAAATAAACTTGTTTTGCCCAGAAATGCAAGGAACATAATAAATACATGAGGAGAAATTTGATTTCTACAAAACTTCAAACTAGAGTTTGAAGTTGAATTCTCCACTGTTTTTCTCCTCCTTTCTTACAACTAGACCTCTGCAATTAGAAGGCAAAGAGAATTTTATCTATGTGTATTTTAAGAGTCTGCATGGCAATCTGAAAAAAATCCACCCACTTAACTTTTATTTATGAAAAACAACTTTGTGGTGTCTTAATGCTCCTTTTTAGGGAACCATTTGAATTATTAGCTCACACTTAGTGTTTTATTTGCCATGTATACCTCAGCGTCAACTAATCAGACTTTATTCTTGAACACTCTGAATTGCCTGTAGCACTTCACTTCAGCAGGCAAACTGACTCATGCTGACAGGAAACAATATGAGGCTTTCCCCGAAGGGACCACCCCATAATATCAATATGAGTATGTAGTCATTAGCTAGTCAGGGAACATCTAACAATTACATTAGTCAAAGCACTTTACAACATTTAGTTTTGTGGAGAACCTGAGATTCCAGCTCTGAAGCTATGCTGAGTGTAAGTACCAAAAATAACAACACTGTTTTGTTGTAAATAAAATTAATTTGGGGAAAATTAGATAATCTAACAAGTTAAACATATTTTTAAAAATTCTTACATATACTCATCTCATAAAAAATCATTTCAGCAGAGTTTTTCTTTTTTAATTCTAAGGGAAAAATAGATTCCTAATGACAGAGGAATAAAACCTGAGCAGGGATGGATTTTTTTATTTGCATAAAAAAGGATAAACAGTAATAGAGCTTCACAAACACATTACTTCACCATAAGAGCGCTCACTTCCACTCCGAAAGCTCAGTGAATTAATAAAGGACAATGTTCTTATACAAAACAGTCTGAGAATATGTATGTATAGACACATTAATATTTAAATCTCAATAGCAGCATCTATTATTAAGCATTTCTACTCTTTCTGATAGAAGACCTTAGAGGCTTCATGTCATTGCAAAAGAGGATAACGTGATCTCAGGCCTTCGTTTGGCTTATAGCAATTCAATACTGCTTGGCATGAAGCCACATGCCCTTAGGAGATTTAACCAGTGCAAAATGTTGCAGTACATCTTGCCAACACCTCTGAATCTGATCTTTACTCTCTACACTGATGTCCCAGATTGCTGAGCCAAGGGTAAGGTTTCACTCCTGTCACCTTGGCATATAACGAAGTGAACACTTTTTAAAGCTCAGGATGGCTTAGAGTGGTCAAAACAACATTCTCTGGGTTGAAAAAAGATCTTTCACAGGAGTCAGACCCAGGCTGTGGAAACAATCACCGTAGGACAAAAAGAGCATCACGGACTTTGCCACAATCTGCACAAGGTGCAAGAAATTATGGAAAACCATTTGCCTTTGCTTTCCCCTGCATAAGTACATAGCAGAGAGTGAACTAAAAAAGAAGCTGTGCAAAGTCCTAACCAAAATTAATACTGCACTGCAGATGCAGACACCAAAGGCATGTCAGCACCAGTAGCGACATTGTTGAAAGCTAAATGCAAGAAAAACTGAAATGGTTTCTACTCAACAGAGCACCATGAGTCCCATACAAATAAGACCTTACAAGTCAAGATCTAAATACTCCTCAGCTTTTCACTTAGGTGGTCTGGGACTTAACACATAAACCGTTTAGAAATGCTGAAGGCTCACTCTAGCAGATACTCCCATGAAATAGCAATAGCATGCTTAATCATCTACTGTAATTGGCACTAAACGTAAGGCTGAACAGAAATTATTAGACAGCAAAGTACTGGACTGACTTTGATCTACACAGAATGAGCAAAATGCCTGGCATTGCTTCACAGCTAGACATTACAATAATTCAGGTTTTGCCAGGAACAAGTTACCACTACCGTACTCAATTTTGGAAACACCTGGTGGCTCTCCAGTTCTGCTGTTATCTCTTGCTTACGTAAAAGCTCCCAAAGTAGTAAAGCAATGCTCCATCAAGCTGGTGATGAAGCGTTATAAAACCTATGATGGGTGAATTGAAAAATGTTCTTACGTTCAACTGAAAATTTAGAGTCTGATTTAAACCACATGGAGATCGCATAGATCTATGTATCGCGTGGTAAAGCTTTAAAAGTCCCAGCTCCAGAATTTTGTGTATTTCCAGGTTCATTGGAAAATTCTTTAAATCACAAGAGTGATAGTTCAGAGAAGGATTTTTTTCTTCACTTCCTTGTCAAACTTCCACATTTACTTTGAGTCTTTGTGTGCAGTGGCATACATATTATTCTCTTCCCCTCTTCCCTTTTCCATAAGAATGACATAAATAACTCAAAGGTTAATGATAAAGAATTCCTTCTTTTTTCAGATTTTTTCTATTTTTAAATGAAGAGGAAAGTGTTGTAAAACACTTTCTAAGTGGAGATTATTGTTTCCAGAATTAGAAAATAATGTCATATTTTGATTTACTATTTTACTTCTACCCCTTCTACCCCTACACCAAGAAGTAAAGGATCGACATCAGAATTAAAAGAACTAATGATTAGAAATAGTTCTGCTTAATTTTTTTTTTCCAGATGATCTGCTATTTCATCAGTTCTGGTTATTCATAATTATCGCTACGTTGGTAGCTACAGATATCTACAAACTAGGTTGTCCTTCTATATTTTATTTCTGGTTGTACCGTAACAAAGTATTATATAACAACATGATGCATTAACCCTGTGGGTGAATAGTGACCTGAGCTCCTGCACACATTTGCAAAGTGGTTAATTCTGAGAACCTGGCAACTTTTAGACACTTAGAGATATACCTCAAGGTCATTAGAAGAAAGACAAATTGCTTATAAAAAGAACACAACAGTTTCTAAAATCTAAAGTGAATAGTTTCTGTGTATATACTGTCAATACTTGGCCTAATGTTAAACTTCTCCCTGCTATTATTTTTTTTTTTTTAATGGGGTGAGGAATGAGTGATGAGAAAACTCTGATCTTCAGGATATCTCAGTTTTATTTCGATTTGACATTCTCCAGCCCATTTGTCCTACTTTCTTTTACCTTTTATATGTTGCCTGCCTCCTTTTATAAACTGGTGATAAGAATGGTGACTGGTCCCTAGTTGAATATTGTACAAGAATTCTTTCCATTTATGTTTTGAATTATTTGTATTTGTCCTCCAGAGTAAAAAAAAAATATTCCTTCAATTCTTTCTTATAAAAAAAGAATAAATAGTAGCTTAAGTAATAATAATAAACCCTTTACCCTCTCGTTCCTAGATTTACTGTTCACATATGTCCACTCTGACTAAAAAAATCAATATATGGTATTTTTTAACGAATGCTGAAATTTATCAATACTCAGTTTATATCCAGCATAAATAGACTGATGAACAAAAGTCTGAGTACTGCTCTGAACTTCTCTGGTTCTTAAAATTTACGCCATAAAATCGAGCTCCCAGTCTCTTCACAATACGTCTGTTCTACCACCATAATGAAATATCAGAAGACAATTGCTAAGACTAACTGATTGTCACCAGTGGATTTTTTGTCCTTTCTCTAGGGTGCTCACAGCAACACTTTTCGAAAGAGCTAAATGAATATACTTATTGCTTTTTACAATAAAGACGTTCCTTAATTGAATGACCATGTAAAAATAGCTCTTTACAACTTCAAGATACATATCCTCTTTCTGTTCAAGGGAATATTTTTTCTCATGGCTGTTGTACTCAATGAATACATAGATATTGAGAAAGTTAAAAATGTCTGTGCCCATTCTGATTGTCTAGGTATCACCCCATATTTTTGGATTTGGATTTTTTGTTATCTGTGTCACAGAGGAAGGATCGTGTGCACCCAGGGGAGAAGAAGGATAATGAATCTCATCCAGTATCCAATACTGTACAAAGGAGAAAAAACAGTGCACTCTACAGATTAAAATGAAATATGCAAGAATACCCTGGAAATTATGTGTTCGGTCTTTATGTATGAATTAAAGCCTTCATTTTCTAATAGCTTATTCTAATTTCCCTGTGTGGTTAGTACGGTAGACCTTAAGCCCAAGAAATGATTAAGAAAAAAAAATTTCTTTTGCTTTAGGATGTAATCCTTCCATTTGTAGATACCAATAGATCGGTCAAGTGGCAAAGACTAAAGAAGTTATAAAAAGACTAGAGAAGACTATAAAAAGCGTATGTAGAGGAGTTTCATTTCCCCACAAGCTTGTGACATCACAGCTGAATTTTTAGTGAAGTCTTATCATTATTTCATGTCTGCAGCAAATTAACATGCCCAAATCTGAACATGTGATTCTTTTGAAAGGAGATAGCAATATGTCCCTGTATCTGAAGCACAGACCACAGGCCATGGCCATGGTGTTCACTATGATTTCAGCAAAGGAATCCTACCTGACTTGTTTCTTGTTGGACTTCTAAAGAAAGGGATACTTATTTAGAAATTAAATATGCACAGCTTTCATCAGGCACACACAAGAGAAGGATCACAATTACCTTCTTTTAAATGAAGATCGGTATTCATACCAATTAGGTATAGAAGTAATACAAAAGGATAACTTATGTCATACAAATAATAACAGGAAATACAAAAGAAGAACATCATTTTAAACAAGTTATAAGTAGGATGATAAATTAATGGAAACTCAGTTACCATTTTCAGGCAGTGGCACTGAAACTGAAATATACAAAATAATAGTTTTTTAGCTGTTCTGTCTTATTTTTGCCAAGTTGTAACATGGCAGCAGTTCTCTTAAATCACTGAGTTCTTGCATTTATATAGCAGGAAAGTTTCCATTAGATTTTTTAAGGTTGTAACATTTTATATCATTTGGGTCATCTGTGCTTTTATGCAATGAAGGCAGGGAGAAGGTGGTATGAGGAATTACTGGCACTGTTTTCTGGTGTATTGTTGTTCATTAAGCAAAGCCACAACTTAGATTCATAGACTTCAAGGCCATAAGAGGCCATTACTATCATCTAGCCTGCCCTCTCGCTATAGCAAAGGGCAAAGAACGTCACTCAGTAATTTCCAAATCAAACCCATAAATTTGGTCTGAGCTATAGTGTATCTCCCAAAAAGACATGCAGTCTTAATTTAGAGATTTCGGGTGATAGAAAATCCATTACTTTCACAGGTAAATTGTTCTAATGCTTCATTACTCTCACTGCTAAAAATGTGCACTTTACTTCTCAGCTGAATTTGCCTAACTTCAGACTACCACTGCCACTGAAAGCAAAAAAAGCTTTTTTCTTCTAAATTAAATTTGATACTATAAAAAAAATCTACTTTCCTAGGACACTGTCATCAAGACTGGTCTTGACCTTCTTCTGGAAAAGTAAATTGACTAAATTCTTTGTTCAACTTGAATCAGTCCAATAATTTTTACTCGACTTTTCTAAAATTATCATAGACCAATAATCTAAATACGATGTTGTTAATTCCATGTGAAAATGTAATGCTACCTTTTTATTCTTATCATGTCCTTTGGTTTATGTATTCAAGGATCACATTCCTCATCATAGGTAGAAGATTAGGGCAGCCTAATAGCCAATGCCTTCCAGAATGTCACCTTGTAAGTGTGACCTGCATACCTTCTTCCTGGATGTCATGCTGGCAAAATACATTTTACAAAGGATCCCACCTTACAGCTTTTACAAAGGATCCCACCTTTTTGAATCATCTGCGTATTTGGTCATTAATAATTTTCTATCCCTTCCTTTAGTAACTGTATTGCACCAATTGTTCTAGAAGTGCATCTTTATAGGATTCTGCCAAGAATACTGTCGTGGTCTCAGCTGGGATGAAGTTGACTTTCTTACTGGGTGTTGGTATAGTGCTATGTTTTGGATTTGGAATGAAAACAGTGTTAGTAAAACACTGATGTTTTGGGTTGTTGCAAAGCAAACAAGGCCTTTCTTGCTCCTAACGGTGCACCACCAGCGAACAGACTAGGGGGTGAGGGGTGGAGAGGGCACAAGAAGTTGGGAGGAGACACAGCCAGGACAGCTGACCCCAACTGACCAAAGGGATATTCCATGCCATATGACATCATGCTCAGTATATAAAGCTGGGGGAAGAAGAAGGAAGTAGGGGACATTTGGAGTTAATGGAGTTTGTCTTTCCATGTAACCATTACGCGTGATGGAGCCCTGCTTTCCTGGAGATGGCTGAATACCTGCCTGCTGATGGGAATCAGTGAATGAATCCCATATTTTGCTTTGCTTGCATGCGTGGCTTTTTGTTCATCTATTAAACTGTCTTTATCTCAACCCACAAGTTTTTCCTCATTTTTCCATGGATAAGGACTTGGCTGGATGGCTGCACTCAAAGAGTTTTTGTCAATGGCTTAATGTCCAAGTGGCGACCAGTGACAAGTGGCATTCGTCAGGGGTCAGTACAGCGATCGGTGCCATTCAACATCTTTTTCAGTGACATGGATAGTGGGACTGAGTTCACCCTCAGCAAGTTTGCCAATGACACCAAGCTGTGTGAAACAGTCAACACGCTGGAGGGAAGGAATGCCATCCAGAGGTACCTGGACAGGATTGAGAGGTGGGCCTGGGCGAACCTCATAAAGTTCAGCAAGGCCAAGTGCAAGGTCCTGCACATGGGTCAGGGCAAACCCAAGTACAAATACAGGCTGGGCAGAGAATGGATTGAGAGCAGCCCTGAGGAGAAGAACTTGGGGGTGTTGGTTGAGGAGCAAAATATGAACTGGCAACAAATGCTTGCAGCCCAGAAAGCCAACTGCATCCTGGGCTGCATCAAAAGAAGCGTGGCCAGCAGGTCGAGGGAGGTGATTCTTCCCCTCTACTCTGTGACACCCCACCTTGAGTAATCTGTCCAGCTTTGGAGTCCTCAGAACAAGGACATGGACCTGTTGGAACGGGTCCAAAGGAGGGCTACAAAGATGATCAGAGGGCTAGAGCACCTCTCCTATGAAGACAGGCTGGGAGAGTTGGGGCTGTTCAGACTGTAGAAGATAAGGTGCCAGGGAGACCTTATAGCCACCTTCTGGTACTTAAAGGGGACCTACAGGAAAGGTGGGGAGGGACTCTTTATCAGGGAGTGTAGCGATAGAATGAGGGGTAATGATTTTAAACTGAAAAAGGGCAGATTTAGATTAGATCTTAGGAAGAAACTATTTCCTGTGAGTGTGGTGAGGCACTGGAACAGGCTGCCCAGAAGAGTTGTGGAAGCACCCTCCCTGGAAGTGTTCAAGGCCATGTTGGATGGGGCTTTGAGCAATCTGGTCGAATGGGAGATGTCCCTGCCCATGGCAGGGGGGTTGGAACAAGATGATGTTTAAGATCACTTCCAACCATTCTATGATTCTATGATTCTCTCCTCCACCCAAACTTGGGGAAGTGGGAGATGGCCGTGAGTGAGCAGCTCTCTAAGCCTATAACATGGCCACCACCATAGTAAACTACATTGTATCAGGCATCGACCAGAAACCTTTTCTTCCCCTCTGAACTCAGAGTATTTAATATCTAAAGAGTGTCTAATGAAACTCTTTATCTCTGCTTTGCCTTTCACTTTGATGATCATCATGTCTTACCCAAAATTATAAGCTATCTGTAGTCTAAATTGATTACCTTATATTGGAAGACGGCCAGTCAGTGAACTAGTCCTTTTTCTAAATCTTCAGACTCTGTTGTGCCCTTGATATGCATGAAAATTGTCAGAGACATCACCTGGAATTCTGCTGGTAGCTTGAGAGCACAATCAGGCCCGAGATGGGTAACATTACAATTTAAAATAGGACTTGTTTTATTTTTTGTAAAAATCAGTGTAATGATTAGAATCATATTTGATCAAGGTCACATTGTATATGCCAAAGGAGACACTATACATTGCAGTAATGGTAGTGTGTGTTAGTGTTCATCTGTTCGCAATGCATTCTTATCATATAAAATGTGATAGTTTTCTTCAAAAGGCAAAGAAAGGTTGAATTCCAGATGAGTTATATCCTTGTTAGAAGTGGCATACGTTAGCACAGGTTCAGGGTGCTGCATTCTTCTTTAATTTATTTACATGTATGTTTTTTAATGTAGTCATCAGGTGGCAAAACACAGCTCAGCTTTAACTCACAGTTGTAATACTCAATTCTATGTTCAAATTTGATATCCCAATCTGGTAGGTGAAATGTGGTCCAAACAAAAAAGATCGTAGTTCAAGGACCTATCTCACAGAGATGATGTGTCAAAGTAATAAGACCTGACATTGCGAAAGTCACCACTGCATACCAATGTATACAGCCTATACTGTGGGTCATTATGCATCTGTATTCTTGGATATGCTTATGCAACAAGATCCTCATGTCCAAGAGATGCTGTGAAGACGAAATCACACAGCCTGCTCATATGCAACCGTATGGTTGCCTACTGCAGTTTGGTGTCTTTCAGTTCATTTAGGTGACCTCAAGGAGATCTGAATCCTGGGATCTATTTATCTTGTTGTGCAGTTGACGCCTTCTCACAAAATCTGTTTATGGTTTACATGGAGCAAAATCAGAAAAAAAAAAAAAAGCATTTGGTAAATAAGTTCTGTTTTGCCGTGTCTCGAGATTGAACAGTTTCATGAATATACAATGAGCAAAGTTGGTAAAAAAAAAAATGAGGTATTTCCTAGGACCAGGAACTGGCATAAGCTTCATTAGGGGTGAAGATAAGACACGCAGTCCTGGAACCATAGCAGATCACAGCAAATCAAACTGTAGTCCTTCCCTCTTTTTTGCTGCACCAGACACACCCTGTAAGTGGACCATTTCATACCCGTCCTGTAAAGACACTAGGCAGAATAGATCCTGAGTGGATCTAAGATATGCTATCAATTACATATTGATTATTTGTACTTCTTTTCCCAACAAAAAATATGTTTCTTAGTAAACTGTATCTGTCTTGGAGGCAAGTATCTATATTGCCTTAAAGGCCAGTGAAGAATGGGAGTACCGAAGTTAGACAGACTCAATTGTCATCTTAGGGTCTTCAGAGCATCTTGCCTCTCACCATTGTCTATATTTAATGCAGGGATTTTATACGGTTGTGTCATATGGCTTGGATTAATTCCTTTGGGGTTTGCTGCTAAATGGGAATGTCTGGGTCCCACTGCAGATATTCATAAAACATTCTAGGCAGGCTGAATCACGTCTGTACCATAAACCATGAACACAGTTGCCCATTGAATAGGTCTGCCTAATCTAACTTCATATCTGCTACCACAGCTAATAGTGCAATCGTAGTCAGAGCACTAGGCTCAGCAAATCTGTTCTGTTACCCTGCATAAGCACACAAACAGCTTCCTGCTTTCACAGCCATGTTTACGAGTACATGAATTAGACCATTTAAAGATGGCTCAGATGTATTTCAGATGCTTAAATCACACAGAATCTCAGCAAATAAGGCTGGAAGCAACACCCAAAGATCACTTGGCCCCTTGTGCTACACGCAATGTGGGATCATGACACCTGTGTCAGTTGGCTGCAGCAGCATTCCACCTCCTGATTTGACAGCTAAAATGACAGTCCCTGCTAACATCAAGCAATCAGCAGTCCCATACCAAAGAAATTGATTAATTCTACATTTTATTTCTTTTGTTTCTGCCACCATGTCCGAAAAAGAAATAGAATGCAATTCAGCCCCATTCTGGAGAGGGAGGCACCTGGCGTACTCTCCTCCGGAAGTGAAGTCTTACTTACAGTGTAAAGGTTCAGAATGAGGAGATACAAAGTTATTGCCTTTCCAAAAATACTTCACTAGGATATTACAATAACCAGTAAGATCAAACAAACATATCTGAAGAAGGGCTTTCGAGGCCGGAGGAAGAACAGGAAGGACGAAGACTGCTGCATGTTTGTGAGTGTTGTGCCCAGTAATGAGGCCGTTTCCAGGTTGAGTTTTTGGAGTCCAAAAAGCAAGGACAGACCACTCTCGCATATCAGTTGCTTTCAACTCTGACTAGCACATAAGGTATGAAATTTTTTACTTACACTTTGTTCCTGTTTCCTTTATATCCCGAGCATTGATAACACTTCACCTATGACATTACAATACTGTAGGTATGGGTAAATATAGCATGGTTTATCTTTATCACTTCATTTCATTACTGCCATTTTGCAGGAAAATGCATTGATAGAAGTCTTTTTCTTCAGTTCTATTATTTTCCTGCCAAAGATAGAAAATTATTACCTAAATTAAAACACCACTCCGTATGTCTCATTTTCACATCTTAAAAGCAAAAGAGTGTAGAATATGCATGATGTGAATATTCTTGGTAACCTTGGTGATGATTTGTGTTAAAAGAAACCCTCTTATCTTCTGACTGCCTCCAGCCTTCTGACAGGCCTACCATGTTGCTGTTGAATGTACAATTTTTCTGGTAGTATAATGTCAATGACTTAGCTGGACCAACATTTATTTCAGAAGACAAAATGCTGAGCATAAACTCATAGCAAGGCCTAACACCAAGGATCAAATGCACCTTGATATCTATACCATACACCTTAAAATGTATACCATATAAAGAATAGTTTAGCAACAAATTAATATTCACCCTCATTTCAAATATTATTACCATTCCCACTATTATTGTCATTGCTATTTTAGAGATAGAAGTGAAGAGATTAAGTACTTTACCAAAACCCACAGAGCAATCAGTTTTAGAAATAGTATCAGAATTAAGGATTTTTGTCTCCCAGGTTACAGCTTTTTTTCCACACCTTGTTCAACTGACTGGAATATTTAAGCTGCTTCAGAAGTCATAAGTTAATGACCCTGATATAAAATGATATGCTTACTGACAGGTGTTTGATATGGTTTTTCACATAACCCTGCTGTAGTATTGTGTTCCATACTAATATTTGTCTTGCTGTTTTATGCTAAGATTTTTTTTTGCTTTTTGTTCTGAAGATTGCCAGTCAGAAATGGGGGTGCTTTTATCATGTATTCCAGTGCCCTGGGAGATCAAACAAGTAATATTTCCCTGTAGGTCAAGACACAGGCTTATGCTCAAGTCAATAAGGCTGAAAGCAGAGTTCACTGAAACTGCACCACAGAGTCCCTGACCCCGCGTACATCTCTCACAATCCCATCACATAACCTTCAAGGGGCTCTCTTCAAAGTTAAGAAGAAAATAAATAGAAAGCAAACCTCAATTATGTAGGCTCAGCTTAGCTGCATCCTTCTAACTGCATAGCCTGCATCACATGGTCCCTACAGGGGGATTTTAATAATGTTATCATTTGATTCCCATTTCAGACGCTTTGCATTTCCAGGTATTGGGCTAGCCATTCAGCCTGGTGGGAGACAGGAGAACTTCCCTTGGAGCACAGGTATCTAAGCAAACAAACCATTTCCATGCTTGGAAACGGCTTTGTCAGTGAGGCTAAACAATCAGCAAAATCCGGAGCCAGTGGGAGCGCATGAATGACGGCACGTCCCCTAAGAAGTAGAGGGGAGCAGATGGAAATAATTCATTTGCAAATGCTGCAGCAGGAGCTGAGAGATAGTCTCAACTTGAATTGAGGGATCCTCATGTCCTCTTTTTTCCTTCCTTGTCTCCCTTAACAACACAGAATTATTAAAAGCAGGGAAACCATTACAGAAAATTAGCTATTCAAAGACCAGGATGAGCTCAAGTTCTAAAGTCTTCTACACAGGGGATGAGCAAGTATGACAAGTCGGTCCTGGATTAAACCAATAGGTAATCAGATTTCACCAAGGCAGACTGTGAGACAAATCATTGTCATGCTCTTTAAAGGCTAAGCAATGTCTGCAAAAGCTGCAGAGGAGCAGTGTTTTCTATTGAGACGACATTAAGAAAAATTAAAAATGTAGACAATAGACAACTTAAGAAGGAAAGCCTTTTGTGAAGGAGCACAGTTAGAAATCATAGATGAAAACATTATCATACTGCTAGTCTGAGAGAGCAAAGGGAATCTATGTGTTTCTTTTAGCCTGAATTGCTATAAAAGCTGTGAACTGATAAAATTCTATAATCAGGTATTAAATTATTGCCTAGTTCAAAATGAGACCATATTTATTTTTATACTGTCAAAACCTGAAGGAATTTGGAGTCCCTGTGAATAGGGGTTAATGACATAATTTGATTTAAATGGCTTAGATTGTTTTGTGACTATACCAACTCAACCTGCTTCTCTTTGTAGTGTTTCTCTACCTCTTATACCATACAACTGAGAGGGAAAAAAAATCCCATGGAAGGTGAACACTTTGAAACATCAATCATTTTGAACCTTTAATGCATTCTTCACCCAACTGTCAGGACTATAAAACTATAACTGGATGCAAAATGGCTATTTTACTTTCCTTTCAAATATTGAGATTGTGCAGTGTAAACTAAACAAATAACTTCACAGATTCCTTCAGCTTGTGTGATTCTGAAGCTGCCTATGACTTGTTCTGGTGCCTTTTCTGTATGTGATCTGCTCCTACTAAGTGAACAACTAAAGGAGGCACCCCTGTTCCTTCCAGCTAAGTCTGTCATTAGGATTTTGTGGTGATAAATTTAAGACATCCCAAGCTTTAATCAACATTCCATTTTTAATCCCTTCAACTAAATACCCCAAGCGTTAAACACCATTTCAAACAGTCATGTGCTAGCCACTAAACTGTTCTTGAAAGCTGAATTACAGTATTTGCTTTTGCAAATGCAACCAAATTAAATTTTATGGTGACAATAGCTAACATTTTATCTTTTTTAAAGCCTGTTCACAGCAGTCATTCCTATCAAAAGTTTTGCTTCTAAAAAGTGAAAATGCTTGCAAAAGATTTCAAAGCACAATCCTAACAACACACTCAACAAAATACTGCTTATGCATTTAAGATTTTTTTTCATCCATATGAGGTATTTTTCTCGTTCCTCATCTTACTTTTTTCTTTAAGCTAGGAAATACAGGCATATGTTTTAAAGTAATTTTTTTCTAGGAAGCATTTTGAGGTGTAAATATAAATTGTTTCCTTTACAGCCATTGTACATTAAAGTAAATTCTACTGCATTTGAAAACATGTCAGCTCTATTTTGTACTGGTATTCAGAATCCTCTCTTTTTGACCAATATTATATAAAGTTCCTCTGGGAAGATAATGTGTATGATTGCAGCCCTGCCTTGTTAAAATCCATGGCTTTTTATGCAGTCATGTTTTCACCCATGAATTATGCATGAAAAAGTATCTCATTACATTTCATTTTCTTTACAGCAGCATCCCCCTTCTCGACATGCTCAGATTCCCATCAGCCGAGCTCTACTCACCCTGCAGCTTGGCTCCATCTTGATGCCTTCATAGCATTTTAGACAAAATGGGCGTGTTTAACTTGTCACCTCAAGCCTGGTATAAATTATCCACCAGAGCTTTGCACAGATTTGTGAGATAACCAGCCTGAACTCGGGGAAACTTTAGAGGTTTGACTGTGTATGTTGTATTTGACGGGGACATTAATGCCAATTTCCCTCTATGGTAGTCCCAAACAGAGGTGTTTGTTGTTTTTTTTTAAAGGATCCCAGTTCCAACATTCAGTTTTATTGAAATTTACTTTTTAAAGCTTGAGCCACATATTTTTATTTTAGCGTATCTCACAGATGCCACTAAAACTACACTGTTACTTATGATTCAAAGGTCAAATGAGCAGAGAATGTCTTTAAATTGCTTATTTTTAAAGGTGCCTGGAAAACTCTCCAAGAGTATATACATATTTAAATCACACAATTTAACAACTTGAGCCCTTCTTCTTCAGCTGGAACTAAGAAGGTGGTTCTTTTTTTCAAGCAACTGATGTTAGCAGAAGATGATTCTTGAACTGTGCAGTTTGTGAAACCAGGGCCTGAGAGTCCCTGATCTTGGCACATAATTTGTATGCATGTCAGAGGACAACAGCTGTGTCACCTGTAGTAAGTGGAAAGAAGCAGGCATGTCAGTGGATATGTAGAAATGTATATGTTAGTTAAAGAAAATAAACTCCTTCAAATTGTTTAAGGAGTCGTGGCAGTCCTGTGAAGTTCCCACCAACTGGAAAAGAGGAAACTTCCCTTTTTTAGAAAGGGAAAAAAGGAAAATCCAGGGAACTACGGGTCAATCAATCTCACCTCTGTGCCCGGCAAGATCATGGAGCAGATCCTCCTGGAAACTATGGTAAGGCACATGAAAAATAAGGAGGTGATCAGTGACAGCCAACATAGCTTCATTAAGGGCAAATCATGCCTGAAAAATTTGGTGGCTGTCTATGATGGAGTTACAGCACTGGTGGATAAGGGGAAAGCAATTGACATCACCTACCTAGACTTGGGCAAAGCATTTGACGTTGTCCCACACGACATCTTTGTCTTGAAATTGAAGAGACACGGATTTGATGGATGGACCACTCAGTGGATAAGGAACTGGCTCGATGGCCACACTCAAAGAGTTTTGGTCAATGGCTCAATGTCCAAGCGGCGACCAGTGACGAGTGGCATTCCTCAGGCATTGGTACTGGAACCAGTGTTGTTTAACATTTTTGTCAGCAACATGGACAGTGGGATTGAGTGTGCCCTCAGCAAGTTTGCCAACGACACCAAGCTGTGTGAAGCAGTTGACACACTGGATGCCATCCAGAGGGACCTGGACAGGATTGAGAGGTGGGCCTGTGCAAACCTCATGAAGTTCAACCAGGCTAACTGCAAGGTCCTGCACATGGCTCGGGGCAATCCCAAGCACAAATACAGGCTGGGCAGAGAATGGATTGAGAGAAGCCCTGAGGAGAAGGACTCGGGGGTGTTGGTTGAGGAGATCAACGTGAGCTGGCAACAAGTGCTTGCAGCCCAGAAAGCCAACCACATCCTGGGGTGCATCAAAAAAGCATGGCCAGCACATCAAGAGAGGTGATTCTGCCCCT
>VYZM01002168.1:47891-63050 GCA_013398915.1 Dromas ardeola | reverse complement strand
GCTAGTAAGCTTCTATAAAAAAAACTGAAGGAAGTCAGTCTGGCTGAACAGGAAAGGAAAAAGGCAGCGTTCGTAGGCTGAGTGTTGCTTATAGTGTGTCACACAAGCTAGCACTGCTAAGGAGTGAGAAGAAAAATGGGTATCCAAATGAAAGTGATAATGGGGTTTTCTCCTCCCCCCTCCTTGATCAGAAGCTCTACCTTTTACCTCTTGTTCTTTAGAAACACAAAGTGGATGTGAAACTCTGCTAAACTCAGACCCTATACAGGTGCAAAACATTGATGGCAAATGGAGAACTGATGCATTTTACTTAAGCAAATCCATNTTCATTGTCATGCCCCCTGCCCCAACCCTGCTGAGGCCTTTTGTCTATAGGGCTTAGAATATGGGTACTTAAAACATGTTGCCTCCTTGATGAGCTTCATGCATTCAACCTGTGTGGAATATCTGAACTGCATCATGAAAGCAAAGAGTTCAACAGTTACTAGAAGTACTTAACTGCTTATCTAATTAAGATATTTATCTTAAATATATCTTAAACTGGATATATTTATCTTAGGCTTCTCCATGTGTAAGTCAAGTTCCTTTTTGTTGGGGGTTGGCAATTAGGTAGAGGAAATCCTACTAACAGAAACACCCTTGCTGCTGTTGTAAATTCAATTGGAAACAGACTTGCACATAGTTGTTTTAGGTTCAGCAGAAGAAGCAAGCCAAATGTCAAGTAAGTAGGAGGGAATGAGAGGTTTTTGAGCCCCCTCTTACGAAAATAAGAGAAACAAAATGGCAGTTGAGATGCCTGCTTGAAATCAGAACTTCTCTGTACATCTCTCTAGAACACTTGAATTTTGCTACACTACGGTCATCCCTCTGGCGTGTAAATTTTCACCTACCTACCCAGTGTTGGCAGCTGTAACCCCAAGAGTATATTATTTGTATACTCTGAAGGAGAAAACGCTGTCTTAATGATGTTGCAGTTAATGAGATACCTTAAAAAAATTCTAGCATATGTGGAGCTCTACATACAGAAGGCTGGTATAGGACTAAGTGTTGTATGAGTGATAAGCTGTGTTCTAATGTTTTGTTTTCAACATGGCTCTTCCAAACCTTTAAAGAACACTGATCTATACAAAGAATATATTCTATGTAAAGATAGAATGCAGACATGAAAATAGGAACACCTTGGATTTGGTTTTGCAGCAGCTGAACACCTTACATGGCATCTCTCACTATATGAACTATGACACAATTTTCTCTTATTTTCTTAAGGCAATAAACCTGACCTCACAATGTCAGAGGAAGAAGATTCTTTTCTGAATGTTAAAAGATCTCTGAAAAAGAGAATGGTGAAACACAGCACTCCAGTGGACTCAATGCTTTCAAGAACAATGCCATCTCTTACAGATCTGACAGATCAGTCAATCGAGGACCAAGATGCCAGTAAGAGAGTTTATGGATCTCCAGTGCCGAAATCAAATCTAAGTAGAACATTAGCTCAAGTATCACTAGTACGTGTTGAAGCATACATCCCTCATGTGTCCCCAAAAAGGCTTTCAACGGTGTTTGATTCACAAGAATTAAACAAAGAGATAAGCCAAAGCTCTCCGGTTGTGTTTTCTAGAAGGAGGCTTTCCACAGTGTTGGCCTCTGATGAATCAAATGAAAAGCCAAGCGACAAGGTTGACATAAACATGGAAATTCAAGCACCTATCAAAGCATCTGAGGAGGCTGCAGTAAATCCCAGGAGTGGACCTTCATGGCTTGTTACTGGCATACCAGGGATAAAAGATCTCCCAATAGTAAGAACCAGAAAGAAGAAAATTGACAAAGCTCTTGTGGTAATTGCTTTCCCTTAGTTGTGAAATAGCTAAGTTACACAATTTCCTACCAATGCTGAATATATACAGATCTCTCCAGTAAGACGGGAATATTTTAGTTATGGAACAAGAACATATATTTATGAATTGGGTCATAACCTGCTAGAATCTGTAGTATCATTCCTAATCACAGACTGGATGGGACACAGTCTTCCAAACAAGTACATTTTTTTTTAAATGTATCTTTCTTTAGGAGATACTTAAGAATGGGAAGAAATCAGTGATTTTTAAACTCTCAAGTTTCTTAGTGTTGGCAAGCTAACTAAAACTGGAGAAACAAATAATCTAGTTCTTTCCTTGTTTAATCCAAATCATAGCGCTTTATAAAAAGAATGCCAGCCATTGCAAATGGGGTCTTGCGTGCAGTTCTTTGGTTAGTGTAGGGTTTCCTGGGGAAGGCTTAGATGAACAGACCTTATGCAGGTCTTTATTTTTCTGTTCTGTGGAGCATGAGAAGTCAATTTCCTAGAACTCTGAATATTGGCAAGGGCCCTTAGAAAGGGTACGGAGGCAGCAGAGTTAGACTCTAAAGGTTGTTGTGTCAGTGTGAAGCCATCAAATTCTGTTCTGGTTTGTTTTTTTCCCCCTGTCCCATATTGTTCATGGGTGTGTTGGAAACCCAGGAAAACTTGCCTGCTTTGAGAGTAAAGGCTTCTTAGCTTAAAACAAATGGAAAACTTTAGCCAAAATACAGTTAGGTTCATAATGCCTTTGTGTATGTTGTTTGGGGGGTTTTTGTTGTCTTTTTTTTTTTTTATAAGCAGGTGATATCTGAATGGATTAGGTTGACTAATATTTTCTCTTCTATAACAGAGAAAGAAACAAAGAGAATGGGTGCTTCGTCAACTGAAAAACATTGAGGAAGCAACTGAACACGAACTGACAATTGAAGAAGCTTGATTGAACTACCTATGGAATTAATGCTTTAATCGCATCCTTCTTGTGGGAATAGCTGGTTCAAATAAATCACACACCAGACTATAGCGCCTGTTAGATTTCCTCTTTCCTTCCAAAATATTCTTTGTTGTTTGTTTTGTGATTCTCTTTGCCTCTTAAATCTAGGATTAATTAACTTCTTAATAAATTAAGAAGTAGCTCTACATGAAAGCCAATATTAATTTGTAACGGTTGAAGGCCATTCTTCTTCCTGCCACAGCTCTTCCTGACCATTCTCTTTTGTGTAGCATTCAAATTTTCTAGGCTTGCTTATGTGACAAAGTGCTAATGGTCACATAGAATGCAAGCCTAGTTAGCCAAAGGAGAATCTCCTCATCTAAAGAGTAATCAAAACTGATGCAATCAGGAATGTTTTTTCTGCTAGCTGGGGAGATGAGGAAATAGTGAGAGGCACCAAGGAGGGAGGCCAGCCTCTAGAGATTACTAGTTAATGACAGTTTGTTTTGATCTTTTGGCATAAATGAGTTTGCCCCAGATTGTAAATGCACCTCACTGTTGCACTGGAGGTCCTTAGTGCTCAGCTGTGTGCTTTGAGGAGGTATGGGTTTTCTGTGTTTCCTCTAGAGCTGCTGCATGGGGAGGAAGGATGACTCCCTGACAGCTCTACTGGCAAAATGGCGATTTTTCTCAGAGAGCTTTTTCTGAAGCACCAGTCAAGAAGTGATGCAGAAAGCATGATGTTCATGTTAGTTCCTACTGCTGTCTGTTACTTAATCTTTAGTGAGAATTTAACACTTCTAAGTGGTCTATGGGGCATCAGCAGCAGGGACCCAGAACAGATGTACCACGTCCACACACCTATCCCTGCGTTTGTGTGCCTCTAGCACATGCACTTTCCTAGCTATTCTGGCTTTGCAGCCTGTCCCAGCTACTATCTAACTACCCCAAAGGATAGAGGTCCTGTTCAAAAGAAGCTGCGAATTAAGGATGGAGGCAAGGGAAGCTTTTACATTTCCTTCTCACACACTGAATCTTGTAAAATCTCATGTCCAAGATGGTAGAGAAGCAGTACCATGGCCCAAGACAACGTTATGGGACAGGCTAACCAATAGCAGCTGTGTTGGGCTTAAAAATGCAAGAGTGGATTTGTGGTTTTACAACCTCTCTCAGGATCTAAAAGGAATTAGGATGACTTTGCTAATGATTCCTGAAGCGAAACTCTTCAGAGTTTCTTAGAAGAGCCTTGTCCTCAGACCTGGTTCTCTGTGGTAGCTGGGCAACAAGGCAATGTTGCCCCTCAGGTCACTGGCCAAGGTATGCTCGCTTAGTTTGATGTTTAGTTAATGTTCTGGTATTTGTTTGTGTGTGTTACCCAGGCTGCTTGTCTGGCCTCCACGAGTTCCTCTGGCATCCAGGGAGCTCCTGGCTGATGTAGATCCCAAGCTGCTTTTGAGATAAAATAGGCATGGTTGCAGATGTTCTGCTATTCCCCTTGAGCTTGCAGGCATTTCATCAGCAACTATGACTTGTGCCAGGGGCCGAACTAAGATCAGACAAGTGCAAGGTTAGCGTAAAACCCTCCTCTACCCCTGGGACACGCACAGATTAGTCTGGCCGCATGACCCAATGCTTAATCCAAATGACCCAGTTCTGTCTCTTGTTTATTTGTACCTTCCCAGATAGCCAGTTCCACTTGTTCCTTCTTCAGATTTCTCATCCTGGTCTCAGAAAGCCCTGATACTGCTTCTGCTTTTCTTCCTCCAAGTCAGCTCTCAAAGCCACTCTTCACTCCTGCCTGAGCCATCCAGTTCCTTGGTCTTCTCTGATCTGGCCTCTAGAGGCTTCCTTCCTTATACGACACAGAAGTCTTCTGTCTTCCATGCCTGCTCTTCACTGCTAGATTCCTTGGCCATCTGATACAGCTCTGATACCTGACGTCAATCTTCTGCCAACACTCAGACTTAGCTGCCATACCCCTAAGAGCCTTTGTGTACTTAAGTTGACCCCCTCCATGATGCTAAGCCAAGTGGAGAGGTCATTAAAGGCCAATTGGACCAAGTTCCAGCCCTTAGCAGGCCAGGGATGTAGTTGCTGGGAAAGTCCTTCTCAGACCCTGCTTCCAGCTACATCAAATGCAAGAGGAATCTGGGAATATGGCTGCTTAACATCTAAGAAGTTTTTTGGTTTGTCCCAAGTGCAACGCAAAACTTTCTAAGATTCAGAGCACTAAATGCTGTGAAAGTTTTCCAGAAAACAAGGCTGCCACCCTGCCAAATTAATGGAACTAGTTGGTACCAATAAAATCCCAGAGACTTTCCTCAGTTCCCCAGGGTGGTAATACAGAATTGACTTTACTGGGTCTTTGCAAGTCCTGAAGCTGTATTAGGCAGACAGATGGACAAAACTAAGGGCCTTCAGGATTTTGGAAACTGTTTCTATTTATTGTTTTTGGAATGTTTAAAAAGAAATACAAAAGACTATAGCATTTCTCTTGCAGTAATTTAGGTCCTCATGAATTTGCAAAAGTCACAATATTGCTCTGATAGCTTTTCATGTGAAAATATTAATAGAATTAATTGGTGCTTCAGGGGTTTTCTGAAATGTGTCTGATACTCTAGTCCAATACTCTACATCAACAGTTTTATTGCTAATTATAGGTTAGAATAGCAAGGGACTTCAGCCAGACCTATATAGCACTAAACTACACATTATCCCAAAGAACGGCTTGTCTCTAATTTTTAAAAGCCAGAATGTTAGGGAATATGAAACTACATATACCAAACTACACATACAAAACTACAGTATTAGTATTGCCTTCCATATGTAAGTATATCCATTGAGGCAAAAATTTTTTAAAAAAAAGACTAGCATTTCTTTTGTTTACAGGGTTTGCACTTTCCTTTGTCTCTCCAGTAGGTTCCCAAGTCTACTGGAGTTTAATGCTTAAGTGTAATGATAGAGCTAGTTTTCTGTTATAGTATACACATATACTTTGAATTAATAGGCTTTGAGAGTCACTAGTAGTATGCAGTTTCAGTGTTGTTTAATGTTTATCCTCTAGTGGAAACAATGGCAAATTACTGTTTGGTTAACAACTTTCTTCATGTGCAAAATTCCTTTATGCATATTTATATTGCAATATCAATACAGTGTAAAAAAAAAACAAACACAAACTTAAAGGGAGCCATAGAGTCCAACATCTCCAAAAACTAGGCCTCTAATTATTAGTGACCTTAAGTATGGACTGCAGGTGCTGAGGCTAGAAAAGATTAGGGGCCACAGACACCTTTTTTATGAGAAGATAACCCCCAATGCATAATGTTTTGTAAAACAAAAAAAGCTCTTTTTCTGCATGGATGACTGTGAATCAGAGTTGCAACAAGTTCTGAAGCCTTGCTCTTGTCCTGGCTTTCAAAAGCAACACTGAACATGTTTGTAAGTTCAGAACAGCCTTCCCACTGAGGGTGCTCATTTAGGGCAGTATTTTTCCTTTAGGAGTTAAGCTATGACCTTGACCTAGGGAACTGTTTTCAGTACACTTGTCTCTGAACGGTTATTACACAATCTACCTGCTGATGGTGACTAAGCATGATGTTGGATGGAGAAGAACAAAAACACTACCAAGAACAGATGGAAGAGACAGAAATGTCTTCACCCTGGATTTATGAGCTCATCCTTGTTCCCACTGAAGCAATGGTAACACTCCTGTTGACAGAGCTTGGAGTGTTCCGCCCAGCTGCAGTGCTTCTGTAGGAGGCCAGAATGAAGAGAAAAATGTTTAGCACACATATTTAACATATTTCAGGTTTAAATAAAAGAGAACTGGTAACTAAGCTACTTTGCTGATCATAGCTGAACAATTTTAGGACAACTAGGAAAAGTGGAAAACTCTTAAATAAAAACAGATTGTTTTTCTTCTCTAAATCACAACATAGCTACATTCCTGCTATGGACAAAACCCTGATTAATGAATCACATAGCAGTATCACTGACCTGTACTTGGGTGTGTTTTGTTCTATAAGACACACAAGCAGAAAAATCCTCCTTAGCTCCATCTGTCGTTCAGTCCACAATGCCTATCAAAACAGTTCAGTCCTCAAGACTTCTGACTTATTAGAAAGAAATGAACAAACATACTGAAATTTTGACTGAGCAGCATCTAGAATAGTTGGACCAGTTGAAGCTATTGAGTAACATTTTCAAATGTTATTAAAAACCAGAACTAAGCACAGATCCTAGGAAGCCACGTAAGATATAGCCCCTCCACCCTTCCCTCCCCCGCACCCTCTCCAAAAAAAACCCTCAGACCTGCTGCTCAGTCCTTGTACTGCTATGTAGGTACCTAATACCCCTATACAATGAAATTTTGCTTTATAGTGCAGTAAGTCCCAGTCAGCATGCAAGACCCTATAGGGCATGCAAGACCCTATAGACCTTGACAGCCGCTCCTGGTTACCAGCCTCCTGGCTCTGCCCGTTCACATGATCTCATAATACTTTACACAAGTCTCACCCCTCCACACTGAAATGGGACATGTGTGCAGGAGATACGCAGCAGACACTAGCCAGGCAGAAGGTACAGCTATCTGCTTTTAGTTTCAGCAGCCCATGGGATAAAATTCCAGGAAGTGAGATACCGCATTTCAAATCCTCTTCTCACCTGAGATAGGACCTTAAAACCAAGCATCCTAGGTCACAAGGCAGTAATCACCACCTCTAGGCTTACTAAGGAATCCAGGTTTTAAGTGGTACCTGTCAAAGTTATTCTGCTTTGCCTAAGTATTCATTGAAAACAAAGATTGAACTTGCATCATAGGTCAGTGACGTACTGTCTTGCAGTTGCAATATTTTATTTCTTGAATGTTCATGGGGTTTTTTTCTGTTTTAAGTCATTTTTATTGAAGAAATGGAAAGAAGAAGGGGGAAAAACATCCTTTATTACTGCCAGGGAGTGGAAAGAAAAAAATAATATCTTTTCTGCTTCTTACTGTTGCTGCCATTTTGATCCCTTTTGTTGTCCTCCATTTTGTCCTTTTGGCCTGTTCTAGCTCTACATGTTCTCTTCTGTCTTCTGCTTTCAGCTCTTCACATCATTACAGGTTTGTCCCCTGTAGTGATCCCCTTCTACTGGCAGATACCATAAGCCTCCTAAAGCTTACATTTTACATCTTCTCCTAAAGAGGAGATGACAGCAATGAAAGGGGAAAAGAAATATCCTATACCTCTAGGATAGGAAAATAAAGGTTCTCTTTCTAGAAATGGAATAATCTAACTTCCTAGTATGGAAAGGTGATGTGAATTCAGATACAGGAAAGAAAGTATGGGCAGTACTACTGAAAAATTTACTGGGAGAGAAATTGGATACAAAAAAGCGCTTACAAGATGCTCAGGTAAAATGGGTTTCAAAGTATACTTCCCAGACAAGAAAATAACAAGCAATTTATTGCATCATACAGCACGCAATTAAGTCAAATTGGCACTGCATGAGAGTATTCATACAAAGCAGGTGGGTGCTTTAGCACCTGGTGCTCCTCTCAGAAAAAAAAACCACACAAAAAACCAAAAGCTGCACAAACCGTAGGCTTTGCCACCATGGGAGGGAAGACATTACAAGTAGACAAAAGGCTTACAAGTGCAATGGAAACTTTTAATTACAACACGTATGCTAATGCGGGTATGTGTTATAATTGTAACTGTGCTAGAGGGAAGAAAGAAGGGGTGGAACTGGGATGGTGGAGAAAAAAGTGCTGTTTGGCATCCTGAATGCCCCTGGCTAGCTGAGAAAAAGTCCACTGAGTCTGTAGGACTGAAAATTATACTACAAAGGTTATGATGCAAGCATACAAATCAATAGTGTATCCTGACCTTGACTAGTATATTCAGTAGCATGTGGGTTTTTTGGACCATAACTGGGTAATGATAAAAATTGATTAAAGAAAGCAGAACACAGAGCAGAGCCCTTACATGAGACTGGCAAAATGAAAAGACTGTGATCACTACATTTGGAGAAGAGATAAGGCAATAATAAGGCAAGCAAAACCACAATAGCAGGCTCATGATACCTAAAAGGTCATTTGGCCATTCCAGTTTCTCAGAATGCAAAATCAGTGGAGTTAAAGGAAAATAAGATTTGAACTGATATTTTAAAAGGTGTGATTTTTTGCATACACTTCATAAATCTGCAGAATATGTTTTCACTAGATAGATATTTTTGAGATTGAGAAAATTATCAGATTGGGGGGGAAAAGTACTACATATGAAAATGTTGGAAATAACACTAAAAAGAAGGTGGTGTTGGGAGGGTTGTTTATTTTTGTCATGTTGACCATGTCGTGGTCAACCAGTCGCTGATTATAACAACAACAGCAACAATAAAAATAAAATTTAAGTCATACTTTGCTAGTTACACATATAAACATTTCTTGATTAATCAGATTTCACGAGAGAAAAACTTTTGAGACATCTAATAATTCTTCTCTGTGTCTGTTTTAGTTTTTACAACTGACCCATCATCACCAAGCTGTGGGTCACTAGAAGTTTCATTCTTTTCCATGTGGTGTTCTACAGAAGGCAAAATCACAGTGATATATTGAATGCAGTTGTAAAGAGACACGCTCTGCTTTCATCTGTAATGAAGTGCCTTGACAATATAATCTTGGCTTTTTGCTTTGTTTCATTATACATTAATTATATTGTTGGGTTTTTTTTTAATCCAGTAACTCTGTGTGATCTCTGTGATTGATGGCAGATTGTTTATACAGTAGGTCAGGCAAATATTCGTATGACATTCCATCTTATCTCCAGTGTGATTTTGATATAATAACAGGTTGGATTAACCACTTCACGTCTCTATTTGCAAAATGTGCAAAAGGAGCCTTAAAACTGCTGACAAGTAAAGTTAGCAGCTTCAGTTTTATCTAAAATGCTTGCTGACGTATATTAGTCCAAGAATAGGTAACACACAGAGTGACCTGCCTGAACGAGGGTGTTGTGTCTCACAGTTACTTTGTCTTCATGCTGTTCTCCTAGCTCTTCCCACAGAAAGCAAGCCCTGCCCCCCTCACACCATAAGGGTTCAAGTATCCCAAGAAGATGCCAGCACCTCTGAGCACCTTTGTTCCTCCAGACAGTGTGAAGGTGCCTATACCTCACTGTGGATCTCCTGCAAAGAGTCTGAAATAGTAAATACATGTAGATTTAGGCTGCAGTGAGCATCAAAAGCTTTCACACTTGATAACTATCAGACACTAATTCAACGGTGGTGCTGTTTGAATAGCCCAGGCAACCCTGTATCCCAGCAGAAGCTTACTTGGTTTTAGTTCTCCATGCAAGCCTCAAGCTCTCTAGAACTGACTGAAGTCCCAGACTCCTGTCTCTCATCCTCTAGGGAAACAGTAGAGGCTCTGAAACCTGAACAGTACTCTTGGTATTACTAGAAACAATATTATTATAATAATTAATAGCAATGATATTGCTGAAATCAGAAATGCCCTAGGACAAAAGGCAGGGACAGATTTCTTGACAAAAGCAGCTGGGCAAACTGTTTTATTTTTGTAAGAACCAATGCAGAAGCAAAAAACCTAAATGTGGAAAACAATTGTAAATGATCCAGAGAAATGTGCCCTCCTGTTTTAATACTCTCCTGTTTTACTGACAGCATATCATTTTGCTGTCAGTAACAGCCCTCTTGCTCTCTGCTGAGGACTTCAGGCAGCTGTCTTCTGGTCTGCCTGCAGCCCATCCTGTGTTCCTGTAGAAGGCACAGTTCAGGCATATTTGTCCCTCAGTTTTGGCTTCCCACTTCACAGGGTGGATAACCAGAGAAAATGGACTTCTTGACTTACTGTGGTCTGGGTCTTATGACCTCTTTTTACTAGCATTTTTGAAAGGAGAACAGATGAAAGAATGGCATTTTAGGTTCTACTACTAACAGCAAATTTTTGGGTTAGCAGTAAGCTCCTTTAAAAATCCAGCCTCTCTACTGTGAAAGAGAATATCCACTGCTTCATTTGATGAGATGTAAACTAATGTAAATGAATTATTGTTGGCTATTATCCCACAGACACTTTCCCCCTAAGCTGTGCAATTGGCTATAACTATGATGCCCCTGGTCTGGGGCTGGATCTCACTTTTTCTCCATCACTGCTGCCTACTTTTCTCCCTAATGCATGTGGAAAAGCTTGTTCCTGGAAAGCCATGTATTAGGTTGGGGAGGGAAGGGGAGTTTCATGTTCATCCGTAGAAAGGTTTGTTCTGTGAAAGCCATGCATTATTTTGGGGAGGATAGGGCAGTTTCATGCACATCATGGCATTTAACCCATGTGACAGACCCAGGCATTAAAGTAAGCAGTAGCTTTTTGTTATTGTCTCAAACTTTTCTTCACATGAGATGCCATAATATGTATTTGAAAGATCTATTATATTTAAATTGCTCTTAGAGTAAATCCTTAGGGAATTTACCTTTTCTTTTATCAGCATAAGATAGCAACCACTTAAGAAAGCATATCTAATGGTGTTGAAAGCAGGAGGCTCATGTCATCAGTGCCTACAGCCCTCAGAGACTGCAGTAAAGGGTGTGTTACTTGGTTGGTGGTGCTCTTTTCTGTTTCTGGGCCCAGAGAGACACCATGCCTGAAGAATACAAAGAGATTTAAACAGCTGATGCTAGTTTAGGTGCCTGGAGCCAGTGCTAAAGGGATCATTTACATTTTTCAAAGTCCCTGCTAAGCCATAGCTCATTCTGGTAGGCACTGAAAAGCCTTTATCTCCATGGCTGGTCCCGTGGCTGGAATAACCTGGGGTTAGTAATGCTGACTATAGCAGAAGGGGTGAAGCGGAAGCTTTCTTATATTAGCTCTCCACACAGGAACCCATGCTCTGCAACGTGCTTTCAGCTTTACCTCTTGTCAAAGTGTTTCTGGATTATTTCTCCAGCTAGGCAAACTCACCTGTGCGGTCACTGCATGGAGCAGCTGGCGCATGGTAAGATGACTAAAGGACTTTAACATGTCTTGCCAGAAGAGCTCAATAGTTCTTAGAAAATAATTGTCTGGCTGGTCTATGCACGCACAACATTGTGAACAAGGTGTTTTACAACAGTGCCCAAATACTTTAGGTGCCACCAAGGAAGTAAATTACTTTTTTTTCCCATTTTTTTGAACCTGACAACCCATGGTTTGATGCAGAAAGTCCATAGCCTTCCCTAGCTATTTTCTGCAGTTTTAGTTTTAGGTATTTCTAAAATATTTTCCAGCAAAAATTAATTCTAGCAAAATTACTTGCTGGGGGAAAAAATAGCAAAAGTCAGTCTGAAAAAGTTAGAGAATATTAGTGCAACACAAACTTGGAACACCTCATTATCTGCATCCAGAATCTAATTCTAAAAGTCATGCTTATCCAACCAGAATAGAAAAATAATATAAAATGGCACATATGCCTTTGCCACAAAGTGACACAAACAGTCAATACATGCTTGAATCGAATTATACCTCAATAACCTAAGCACTGTCAATTACTTGGATAAAAAATTCCTAATAATCCATAGAGGTGAAATAAAGCATTTTTTAATAGGGGATAAATGACAGAGAAGGGGTAGGGGTTTTGTATTTCTATCACAGTTATTTCTTTTCATATGCTTGATGCAATATATGTGTGTATATCACATAGCCATTATGGATATTAAGCTTACAATTAAGGATTAGTTTCTTACCTAAGGAAAATTAATGAGAATATTCCATTGGTTATTTTGGGGTTTTTTTAAACATATCCAGAGAAGCAGTCCCAGTAGGAAATTATTTGGCAAGTCACTTGAATTTTTGGTGATTAGAGGATAAAGTTCACTTGTACACAAACTTATATAAAACTTTATGTTCTGTGAGTCACTCCATGTGGCTTTAAAGAAAAAAATTAAAAATCCCAAACTTAATTTACCTTGCAAAATGAAGTCATTGGCTAAGAATTATTGAGAAACAAATGAGAAAAGTCTTGTACAAAAGTAACCCTTGCCTAGGATTCATGTGGTGTCTTCTGACAAGTGGTTCAAATTAGGGGACAACAGTTAGAACACCCAAAAATTATGATCAAAAGTCTTCAGTAAACACAACTTTACATCATGGATGTTTTTAACCTCCTGACTCTTCTCTGTTTGTGTTCTTTAAAGCAATGTCATGGAGATTGGTAGATGAGTTGTAGTATTACATCAAACAGAGCCTACATAAACATGTACGCTACTTTCACTTCATTGATGTCCCATGGCCTATACAAAATCATTGCCTTTTTGATTGATACTGCCCTAAATTATTATAATCTGTTCTAACATATGTTCATTAAATTTATATAAATGAAATATGAAGGGACTGATTTTTATGGGTCTACCTTTTGTGCAGAAGAACATCGGCTCACGAAGTCTGCTTTAGCAGAGTTTTTGGTTTCCTCAGTTTGATTGTACAAAAGGCAGCAAGGGAAAAAAGGCTGGGCCATCATTTAGAGTTGACTTGCAATCATAAAGGAAACAAAACAAGAACACCTTCAATTTTTTTTTTAATCTATGGGGTTTTTTGTTTATCTTTTGTTTATCTCACTGGGTAAACTGGAAAAATCTGGCTTCTAAGAGGCTGCCAGTTGTTAGGAATTGCCTGGCCAGTTCCTGACAGCAAGGAAAAATATGCCAAAGGACTGAAAACATAGAGCTGCTTTGCAAAAATGAGATTCTTCTGAAACTAATGGAAGTTTTGTGAAGTAGACCTATACGTCAGACAAAGACTTTGTTCTTGCATTAAATGTCTTTCTGTATCTAGTTACTTAAAAATAATGGCCATGTGTTAAAAAAAACTTTTAAAAAACATTTCATGTGTATCATTAAAAGCAATTTCCTCTCAGTTTACGTCTCCTTTTTTTAAAGACCGAAAAACTGCAGGCAGGACAGTAGCAGTGACTCTGGAGTACAGTCATTCCGGGGGCAAGTAACTTATGTTAAGCAGTCAGTAGTAGAATGTTACTCAATGTTGTTCATACAAAGCTATCTAACACAGCAGAGAGACATACGTAGATAAGTGAATGAATACGTGCATACACATATACAAATGCATATGAGCTCTTTGGGTCTTTGACATTTTACAACTGGGTCTACTTTTCATTTGTAACTTTTTTTTCATGTTTCTTCATGAAAGGGTCTTTGTTTTGCAATGTTTTCTTTTTCTCTTTGAGGGAGGAAAGAAGACATATTTCTGTATATTTTTCATTTCACATTGAATGGTAAAAGAATCGTGATTTTCCAAGACAGATGTACAAGAAAAAATTAGACACGAAAGAGGGGAAAGAGCATTAGAGCTTGAAAAATTTAATTGCGACGTCCTGTAGAAATTGCCATGCTCTAGATTTTCAGCCAAAATTTGCTCCTGGTCCACAGAAGTCCACAGAATTCTTTTCAGATCTGTACAATTAGTTTTGTCTAAAATGTTAGTGAGTTTTAAAGGCTTCCAACTTTTGTGTATCCAGATAGATATCCCTAAAATAACTTGAATTTTTTAAAAAAATCCCAAAATTAGATGAAGTAAAAATGTCTCAAGTTGTAAAAGACTGTAACCAGTGAGAATACTTTTACGAACTGAGTTATGAATATAGGGGGATGAAAATTCACGACATTAAAATAAAACTTTTGGGATCAATACCAGAAAAAAGAAGAGTGAATACTGTAACGTTAAACAATGCTCTGCAGTTCTGCTTCACTTTCTTTCACACAAATGATGTACTTAAAAAAGAGGAGAACTGAATGCAAAATAACCAACCAAACAAAAATCATGCTACATTACATGACTTGACAGTGGAATTTGCTATTTCCAGCTCAGTACATACTGCAAATACCAGGATAAAATAACCTGTTCAGCACAGTGAAGTTTGAATACATTTGCTTTTATTGTAGTGACAACAGTTGCATGCAAAGGAGAAAAGGAAAGATTTTTTTTTTTTTTTAGCTCCCCGGGTGATATATGAGGAGGTGGAGAGGGTAACAGGGCAGAGAGAATAGCAGATATCTCATTTATTTCTGCTCTGTTTGACAAACACTAGTTTCCCCCAAGTGCATGTTTTGAGGACTTGATACTCCTGTCATCCCAGCAGCAGTAGCAAAAACTGAGCCCAGACATGGGTGATCCCTCCAGCTTCAGCTGCACAGCCCATCCCGGAGGTTAATGCAAGGACTCCTACGTGCATATGTGCAGTGGTTACAGGATCCTGATGGCTTTATCACCCTTGGGGCCTCCTCTTTGGTATGTCAGTGTCCTCCTAACCTGCAGCCACATGACTAAAATTAAACAAGGGTTTGTTGCATTTGTTGCTGTGGAAATATGAAGTCAGTTGCTTCAGTTTCAATGGGATTTCCCTCCTCCCCC
>VYZM01002168.1:32598-45777 GCA_013398915.1 Dromas ardeola | reverse complement strand
TCTTTTCTTTTCTTTTCTTTCTTTTGTTTATTTATTTCTTTCTCTTTCCCTCCTTCCCTTTTCCTTCCTTCCTTCCTTCCTTCCTTCCTTCCTTCCATCCTTCCTTCCTTCCTTCCTCTCTCTTTCTCTCTTTCTTTCTTTTCTTTCTGTATTTATTTTTTTATTTCTCTCTTTCTCTCTTTCCCTCCTCAATTTTCAACCTCCATTTTTTGTTAAACAGTGTCAAAGTGAAAACCAGGTAGCTTTTAGTCCATTGGATGATTGTTTACAGCCTTCATGCAACAGTTATTTAGACACATGTCAAACTTTTATCCCATGATGAGTCCCTGCAATTGCAAAGAGCTTCTGTTGCTTCTAGTGGGAGAGTTCACACATGCTGGGTTAGCCACTGGCGTGTGGACCATGATCAGGCAGATCCAAACAGTTTCTGCTATTCCCTGGCTATTTGATCTACTGCAGGGCAGCTTGAGCTACTGCCAGCTCCTGTGAATTGCTACCCCTTCTTATACGTTAGGCAACATGGAACAAAGTATAGGATGCCATGGCATCAGGTCTGGACCAGTTCGTCTCCTGAATAAAAACGGAAACACATCATGCTGACAAAAATCTAAATTCATTACAAGTTTAACTCCAGTCTTTCCGCATTTAGCAAAGTGTTTACAATCCACTGTGGTCAAGAAAGTTTTTTCATTTCGAACAGACTGGCTGCAGTTTCATCTTTGGAATTAGAGTGATTTGATAGATCATAAAATAACCAGCTTGTTAGAGAACAGCTCATGCATCTTCATATGAATTTATGACAAAAGTTTAATTTGCTGTGCATGTAATTTATTACTCCTGCAAGAGCTACTGTAATGGATCTGTCTTAGATACTACTTTTTTTTTTTTGCTGTTGTTGATTCTTTTTTCTTTACCTTTTTAACTTGGAGAAATAAATGCAGAAGTTCACTGAAGATATTCACCTTAATATCATTCTTTTCCAGACTCTATTGAACCTGAGGATATACCTTTGGAAAGCATTGAAATGACACAGGATCAGCTGCTGAACTATCAGTTGATGTTTCCCATAGGCCAGGACAAATCCATACCCTGGAATGCCATCACTGCATATGAAAACATGAAAGAAAAGAGAATATCTGAACTCAAGAAATGGAAAGAGCAGGTGGGTTTTCTTTGCAAACCTGTCAGAGACCATTTCAGTAGATGCTATCAATTCAGAATACAAAATAAAAATGCGCATGAAATTCTAGCAGCAACACTGGGATGTCAGTATTTTGGGTAGCCTGCCAACAGACTTTTGGGATGCCTTCATCAGGTGCTTGAGGAACAGGCAAAATGTCAGGAGCGATAAAAATAGGTGTGCATCAGGTATGTCCTACACAAACTCCATGCAGAGGCTGAATCTTTCTCTGCATTTAGTATCAGATTATAACACAGGCCCTTAGTTTCCAGGAGGCCATGTTAGTTCCAGGAGGCCACTCCTTTTGTGTTTTAGTTAAAAAATAAAAGACATTTGTCACTGGTCCAATGCTCAGTGAAATAAAAGGGAGTCCTTACATACAGTTGTTGATGAAACACCAATGCAAACCAAAATATTTTTTCTTTCTGATCACAAGGAAACGCTATTAAGTAGATGCACGTAAAAAGACAGAAAGCTCAAAAATTAAAGTAAGCGTCTACCTTCCACACTGGAAAATCGCAGTGGGAAATGGGGGTGTGGGGCCTTTGCAAGCAGGCCCGTGTTCCACTTGAGGGCACCAGAGAACCACAGTGAGACCAGTCCCAGTCAGCCAGCGCACCCGCAGCACGGAGCTGTATTAGAATTGGGCACCACAAGAGCCCAGTTTTGTAATGGTCACAGGCAAATGGGGAGGAAAAAAAAAAAAAAAGGCAAAAAAGTACTAACCACAACCCCAGCTTAGGAAAGCTCATTCCACATCCAGTTCCACGTCCAGAACAGGACTTAATCACTGATTTAGTTTGAACTATTATACGTAAGTGCTGTTAGCGCCAGTTCTGTTTTTTAGGCTTCTGCTTTTCTCACCCAGAGCCACAGATAAGTCTGTTAACTTGAATAGGACAGCTTATGTGAGGGGAGGTCTTGGAAAGCAGAGGGTATGATTATTTTCACTCTAAAGTAAAAATATTTGTTCAGTCACCTCTCCCCTTTCACTCATTTAAAAACATTAGGTACAATTAATATGCAGCCATTGTGACTTTGAAAAGGGAACGAGCAAATTGTTAAAATAGCGAATACTGCAAACTGTTCTTCACCTCCAGTTCCAGGCACTTTGGGTTTGGGTCTCAGAGCCACAGGGGTGCTCTCTATTCTGCTTTGGCGACAGCTCTGTCCTGTACAAAAGATAACAAACATTCAGATGTTTGTTCTTGTGCTGTCTATATAAGTCTTGCACCTATTCGCCATACATCAACAGAGCACGGGGCCATGGCAACCCAGAAAACGTGGCTAGTCTCACGTACACCAGCCTCCTAACGTGCACCTCCCCATAATAGGAGATTGTACCCTCTGAGCAGTAATGTGTTTACTTAGTACAGGTTAAATTTCCTTGTGTGGCAATTTAAGGACTTAAATCCGCATGTTTCTGAGGATAGAAAATACCTCAAAGAATAAAAACAAAGGCCTAAATGCAACACCAGAGTTTTCTGGCTGTGCTCCTACTGAAACAAGTAAAAACTACATGCAAAGCAGCCTGGTGCAGATTATATGACTAATAAGTATTTTCAACTTTTTGCTAGCTTTATGCTGATCACTCTTTTTTTGGCTGGTTTCCTTGTAATTTTGGTATTGACAACCTCTGCATGGTATTTTTGCAGGGACCTTGTCAGAAGGAGCTCTACAGAGCCCTGTATAAATTGGCGAAGGCTCAGCAGAGAAGCGGAGGGGAGATTTACAAATTCTACTTGCCCAACTGCAACAAGAATGGATTTTACCACAGCAAACAGGTACGTGCCTTCTCCCCTCACAGCAGTGCTGCGACTAGCCTGACACAGCCAACACTTTCATAGACCTCTGTTCCCAAACTCACAAGTTTGCAGCTGCTGGAAAAGCAGGTTGTGAAAACAGGGATACTTAGTAGTGGGAACAGATGGTTTGTCCTCCTTCTCTTAAAAGTGAGCCGCATGCTGTGCGCTGACAGCAATGGAGGCAGGAGTCTTTTCCATTCACAGAACAGGTGCATGCAAGGCCTTCTCCAAAATCCTTTAACCCTCTCTGCTCCCAGGCCAAATCAAGCTCCATGTACCTGATTTGTTAGCATAGTTATCATATTCACAGTTGACATTAATTCATAATATCCACCATACTGCCTGGAAAGACTGTTGAATATATAATAATCACTACAGAGAAAGGAGGCTCTCAGCTCCTAGGCAGTGAAAAACTCACACAGGCAGGGAAAAAATTCTCTGGAGCAAAATTAGCCTTCTGGAAGTAGAACAAAAATACTGATTTGTGCTGCCTGTGGATGATGTTATATGCTCATTTCCATTATAGCCTCAAAAAAAAGACATTGCAAGTTACACTGAGAGTAATCTGCAAACTTAACTAAAGCTCCAAAACTCAGGTCACACCCTTGTAACCACAGGTCATGCACACAAATTTAGTAGGTCTGCATAAATCTGTGTCACCGAGACTCCTTGTTTTTGGGCATGGCACCACTGTATGACTCACAAACATTGTGACCTGGGATCTAATCAGGCACAAACAGAAATCTGTTTAACCCCCTCCCAAAGAAAAAACACACCCTATTTGCCTCCTTGCGTGAAGAGCCAGACCGTCCAGTCATTGCTCTCGCCCTACCAGCTCGTATATTCTGCCTTCTTTCGGTTTCTCACGCTGAAAGATATTGCTGTTTTATACTGCTTTTTACCAAGGAGTGGGCAAACTGTTTTAAATTTGAAGTTGCTGTTGTGGTAGTTGAGCTTGGGTCATGGCTCCCTAACCAAGTGTGCTGCTCAGAGGCTCTGTCAGAACAGGGACCACCACATTCAACAGCACCGCATGGCAAGTCCCCACCTTCTGATCCTAGTTCTGTCCAAGAACTCTGCTTGCAGTATCTCATGGGTAATCTTCTGCTTACAGTTGCTTATTGTGAGGTTTGTTTTGCTAATAATATTCTAGTGTGAAACTTTACTGGATGGAAAGTCTGCTGGATGCTGGTGTGTCTATCCAAAAAATGGAAGAAGAATTCCTGGATCTCCAGAAATGAAAGGAGACCCCGAATGCCAACAGTATCTCAACACACAAGAATAAAACTAAACACATTCATTCACATCAAGCTTTCTGTGGAGTCTGATCTAGTCAGGAGCCATTTCAGTAAGGTAGTTTTGTGCACCTGATTTTCAGCATATGAGTAACCCCATAAAGTAGCTTTTTTACTGCACTGGCATTACCCAGATGCTCAAGTGACAGATATAAGCACCTGCAAGATCAAATCCTATGGTCTTGTATATTTTGTTTGTATAATATTATAGATACTCTCATATGTAAATCTGTTGAATTATTTATTTCACAGTATGTGTATTTTTGTCTCTGTGTGTTGTTACTAATTTATATCCTCAAACACTTCATAACTTTATATGTAAATATTTAATATTATTGCTCTTAAATGTATGCATCTTATGTTGGAGGAATGTTGCTACTTAAAACTTCAAATGGCATAACTCTACTGGGAAAAATGGCTTGTAAACTTGCATTTTTGTACTATGTATTTATAGATGAAAAACTGAACTTTAAGGAATAGCTTTCAGTAGAGAACACGCTTAGAAACTTATTTAAAACATGATTTGTTTATATACCATGTTGCTTTTGCACCTCTATTTCAATGTCAAGCTGTTTCTTAAAAAAGTAAGTCTAAACTTTGATTATATACTGAAGGTCCTGATGGGACAGTATTTGTTTCTATTTTCCAAACATATGCACTGGATAAATGGCAAAACACAACAGGATATTCTGTGCCACCTTTGACAGGTGTAAGTTGTTCACATGTTGACATTGTCATGTTATTTAAGATGAGCTATTAAATAATGTGTTCTACACTGTCCTGGTCTCTCGCTTTCTGCATGTTCCCATTCATCAGTCTAACCTCAGCAGACAGCGCAGCAGGAGGTGGGGGAGCACAGAAGAAAACACACCTCTTGCAAATCTGCCTCCTGAACTCCTAGCACCATTTTCCTGCAATGAGTTTTGTTTTGTGCTCCCTGCCCTGTTCCCCTTCTCCCATCCTCTCCAATCCTGGCTGTGTTCTGCAAGTCTTTGCAACGGGCAAAGCAGCAGCCTCCAAGGGAAGTTAGTAAAAGATTTCTGGGTGGGAAAGCTGGGTGCCTTTCTCCACTCAAAAGCCCAAGGCAACAGTATTAGTGCATTTGAAACAACGTCAAGACCAGGAAGAACCATTTCCTGCAGAGAAAGTCAGAAGTTATAAAAGGGAGGCTGGGGAAAAGCCTGGCCTTACTCTTTTTGATGAAAGCAGAGAAGAGGGTCCCCTTGGCTTGGGATGTGGTCCCTCTCCCTCCCCCACATGTTCCTTCAACTTAGCAGTTGCAGAGAAAACAAGAGAAAGCAAGTGACTTCCCTGCCAGATTCAAGCTGGTTTTGCCCATGGAGAAACTGGTGTGGGAGCCAGCAAGTCCCAGAGGTGGAAACAGTCTGCACCAACCCTGCCTGAGAAAACAGCCTGAAAGGAGAGTAATAACATTTTCTAAAAGCCTGGCAGGAGGGAAACTCAGCGTAAAAATCCTCCTGCCATTTGTTGGCACAAGCTTTGCGTGGAGATCCCTGTTCTCTGTATCACAGTTCTGTGTCATCACATGTTGTGCTTGCTGAATATGTTGGCTGTATTTGCATGTCAATATCAGTTGATTTGATTGGGGTCTAATAAACTGCTCCAGATTTTAAAGTATGGATAGACTACTGAGCTTCTTTGTAAAGTGTTTTGAGATCTTCCCAAAGAAAGCACTGCAAAAAGCACCTTATAAAACCTATGGTGGCATTGGTATTATAAATAATTAACGTCTAAACTCCCTGTAATGAGCTACAGTGAGACCTGGCTGAAACTGTGTTACAATACAGCATTCACTGTGTCAAAATGCTTGGCAATCATTGTATCAAAATAATGAAGAAGCAGCAAATTTGGGCAGAACCTTAGAGTTCTTTCATGGAGTCTACCCAGCACTGAACAACTGTCATAATAGCACAGTCTATTTGCAGTATAGCAATCCAGCAAACAGCTACTTCAAATGTTTTGCATGGTGGCAGGTTCTTATCCTAGCTGCAAGATGTTAGAACAGGGAGAGGGTTTTAGGGGAACTCTTTCCTTATAATGTTAAGTACCAGGAGCAGAAATTGCTTTGTACAGCATTCAGGCATAACAGGCCGATTTCTTAGAGGGATTTAGCTCCTTACCTCCCACTCAAAGCAACAGGGGATGAGTGCCTCCTTATCTGCAATCTGGCCTCTTGTCACATCTTGCCAGGACTCACCAGAACAGACTTCTGCTGAGCTGCTCTGGGATGGGCTGCCTGACTTGGGCCAGACTCTTCTGCATACTGCGGTTAGGATTAATGCAAGGAGGCAAAGAAGACAAATTTTACCTCCACTATCACAGTGCTGCCAGAAGCTTGGACTACTTTTAGACCATAGATGCCACGTGTTGTGATTTGTCCTGATTTTTATGATCAGCCTCAGTAATAGGGTGAGAAATCAAAGGTCTGTAGTTTTCCTTTGGTTTTGTTATTTTTTTTCTGGGNTTTTTTTTTTTTTTTTTGGGGCATGTGTCAGCTGGCAATCCTGGCTTCAGTGTGTCCCTGCTGCAGTGGTCCCACCTACACTGGCAAGCCAAGCCCGGTGGGAATGAGTGGGGAAACAGGGAAGGTGCCACAGGATGCTCTTAGCAACTCAGGTCACCTAGTACGCAGCTGGATGTGTAAAGGGGATGTACTGTTCCTTGTTATTACATCTCCCTCCCTTCACACCCTCTTGCACTCCTCCTACCCCACCTAAAAAGAATTAATTGTTGGGAAGGTCTTAGGTGAGCATCTGTAATGTTTAGTTCACGTTATTCGAGAACCCTACCTAACCCAGTTTGTGCTTCTTCGTGCCAAAACCCTGCCAGGTTTGCTGCAGCAGGGTTTGTTCCAGCCATGCCTCCTCTTGCCCCTGGCCTAATGCCAGCTGCAAAATGCTTATATCACAGAAATGAGGTCACTGCCCTATGCACTTTATTTTCTATACTCATTTTCCCCTAAAGCTGCCCAAGACAACCTACAGTCACCTAGTATTGGGCTCTGCTCACACTATGTCAGTTCTGCTCATCACACTTGGATGCAGCAGAGACACATTTGTGTAGGCTAGTGCTGGCAGGAGGCAAGGGGAGAGAAAGAAGGAGAGAAAGAAAATGGGGGTGGAGGGCAGCCAACACTAATACTGAAAGCTCATCAGCATTTCTGTCACTTGTCTACCATAAGAAGACATTTTCTGCAAAGGCAAAACTTAGGCAGGGAACAGCTTTCTACAGACCCAGCCCAAAACACAAGCAGATATGAAGCACATCAAGATTTAGCCTTTTCCTTTCCAAAAACAACATATTCCTATGACCTTTCACTTCCTAATGAGAGTCCTAAACACATCACAAAACAAAAAAGCAAACAAAAAATGGATCACATATAGCTTTCTTTCCTCAATGGGAAGAAAAGTGGGGTGGAAAAGAATGGCACATGGCAGAGGTTTGTCACAGGATTTTCTGCACTCCTGGAAAGAGCTTAGCTCCCATAGCATCAGATACTAAATAAATAATACTGAATACTAAGTACTAAATACTAAATACTAAAACAGAGCAGTTTTTCCTACAGTCAGAACAAAAGATGTTTGTGCTTTACCAGCAGTATAGCAGCACTGACTTTGCAGAAATAGAAACGTTATTTTCCTACCCACATCATTGCCTTGCTATTGCAGAACACTACCAACGTCTAATCCCTGCCCAACCCATAATAATAATAATAATAATAAAAAGTATCTGTAAAAAAAAGACCCAAGTAATTCATTCCAAGCTAGTCTCTAGCCCATGCTGCATGTCGAATGGACAAGTGCTATCTCTATATTTAGACAACACCTTTGAAGTGGGTCTACCTTTCCTTGGCTATCACTTCACTGATAAACCACTAGCCTAAACAGCCTCTCCAGGCTGCACTGACAACTGGTCCTAGGCTTTCTATTTGCCGATACATTTCATATTTATGGATCAATTATTTTATGCACTCATTGTACATTGTGTTGAGAATCAGGCAGGGATTCAGACCGCAGAGGAAAGTGGGGTATGAGCATCTTAACAAACACAACAAAGAAGGCACATTTGCCTTCTTTAAGACTTGGGTAGATAGTATATAGTGGGTAGATAGTATATAGTAAGTAACAGTAGCAGAGCTGGGGCAAGTAGAGGGCTTCTCTTACTGACATGTCACCCTGTATTACCTAGTTGCATTTAGGTAAAGGTGAAAGGGGACAAACAAGGAGACAATCTGCCAGGAGCACAGCTGGTTAGTTCTGTATTACCAGAAAGTACCAAAAACAACAGCAGTGGAGCAGAAGCCCAGACATACCAGTACTTGCACTCTGAGTAATGAAAACAGCTCTGATGATATCTCTGTCAACAAACAAGGGCTTTATTTTATTTTCCCTCCTTTCCTCATCCCTTGACCTACCTCCTCCCCCAGGGTGCAAAGTTCATCTGCAAGTAAGCTATTCTGAGGGCCCAGGGAGAGGGGCAACCTCCTGCGGGAGAGACATGGGAGCAAGGCTACTCGTGGATGTTAAAGTAAGGTCAAATGAACAAATCTAAACTTAGCCCGTTCCAGTTCTTGGCTGTTTAATTTTGAAAAAGTTTCTCCTTGCCTTTTCAGACTCTGTGTTGGATTATCACCTCTGAGTGGCAGTATGGGAAGCCCAGCAGAGACAAGGGCACGCAGGGGAAGGCAGGGCTGCACACATGCTTGTCTCCTTGCTGTTTCCTTACTAACCACGTTTCCCAGCAGGGACAGTGCCCAGCCAGTGGGCACAGCTATTCCAGCAGAGCCTCCCTGCTGCAGTTCTGCCCTGCAGAACATAGCACAGGCAGTCTTGCTCCTTCTCGCCTCCTGTTAAGCGCCCATTTGTGTCTACACCGAGGTTTTAATTGCGTAATTGTGCCAGTGGTGATGCGTGATATTTTTTTTTCTCAGTCACTGACGGTGTTTTGTAGTTCAATGGGCTGATGTGTAGATGCTGAGGTTCCTTAGAAAAGCATCTTAGCGTGGGATGTCTCTGGAGGCCTAGAGCAAATGCTGGCTATATCATCATCTTCTTTCATGTTTTCTCTTTGCCGGTGGCTTCTCTTTATTGCTGCTTTTACAGCTGAGCCCTCACCATTTAGCTGCAGCAAGGGAACAGAAAAAGAAGGGCAGCAACATGTTACTGATAGCAGGGTAACAGCAGCTGTGGAAATGTATGACAGGATCTCAGGGCTGAAGGTTGCATGTGGCACCCCTGTGATAAGGCAATAATCAACTTTTCAAGCTCAGTCAGTTAGGTCTTTTTTACTGCGTGCACGTTATGTGATATGTACCAGATGTAGAACACAAGTCTTCACCTTGAATATTCTCTGTGTGGCATAAGCAGGCAAAAATAGCTTCTGCTCTCCAGTTGCAGGGAGTGAGGGAAATGCACACTCAGCCTGGCTCTCATCAGCAAGTCCCTTCACTACCCCATTTTTGTAAGGTCCCACATGTTGCTGTGGAAAGCCTTCTCAATGACATTTTCTTCAGCTTCACAGATTTTTCCGGAGGAAATCTCAACTGCTCCCTGCAGCAGTAACTTTGCTGCCTTTCTTTCCATCCCCACTCATGGAGAGAGGGGTGGGTGAAATTAGCTATGACAGAGAAAGGCTCTTAAGGAATTTGGATAAGTCAGCAGAAGTGGAAAGCCAGCATACATACTGCAGCAGGACATGCATTCTGCAAGGATAAACTGAGATTTGCAGTGTTACCCTTTGCTTCTGCTAATACCTGGTCTCCATTTTTTTCAGCTGGAACTTTCAGCCTTGAAGTCATTTGCATTTTTTAATATATGTACAGGACAAAAGCAAAAGCAAAGGTTTTTACAATGGGATTTTCTCGAAGGCTGGTGTATATGCTTCTACAGCTTCAAAATCTGAACTGGAAGAAATAATACATAAAATGCAGAGTTTTAGAACCAAAACTTCTTCTGGCGAACAACAAATTTGCACTAGTTGCCATTTTAACAGAAAAAGAAGTAACATCATCTCTATCAATGCATTGTATAACATAGACAATATCTCATGCACTGGAACTCTGGACACCAAGCTACCACATCCTGACAGGTTCATAGGATCACAGGACAGTTGAGGTTGGAAGGGATTTCTGGAGGTCACCTGGTCCAACCCCCTTGCTCAAGCGGGGCCACCTAGAGCCAGTTGCCCAGGACTATGTCCAGATGGCTTTTGAATATCTCCAAGGATGGAAACTCCAAAATCAAATGAAGGCTAAATACCTTCCAGTTGGAAGAAGATAGCCAGGTCCACTGGACATACCAAAGCACTTCTTTCCTAGTGTCCTTAAACAAAATGAATTTTGCCCCCTTGCAGATGAAAGCATTACTGATAGTGACCACAAAAAGCTTGTCCTTGGAATACTCTGATACCCTTTCTTGGATCTTATTTTTGGATCTCTCAGAAAAAAAGAGAGAATGGGGGAAGTAAAAGGAGTCCTTTCTAACACAGGAAGCAAGCATATTGCTCTGAAAGAAATTAAGGGATGTGAAGAGTTCCTGAAGGTGCAGCAGGACCACTGTGGTGGGTTGACCCTGGCGGGATGCCAGGTGCCCACCAAAGCAGCTCTATCACTTCCCCTTCTCAACTGGACAGAGGAGAGAAAATATAACAAAAGGCTCGTGAGTCAAGATAGGGACAGGGAGAGATCATTCAGCAATTACCGTCACAGGCAAAACAGACTTGACTTGGGGAAAATCCATTTTATTTATTACCAAATTAGAGTAGGATAATGAGAAACAAAAATTAAATCTTAAAACACCTTCCCCCACTTCTCCCTTCTTCCCAAGCTCAACTTCATTCCCAATATTCTCTACCTACTCCCCCTGAGCGGCACAAGGGGATGGGGAATGGGGGTTGTGGTCTGTTCATCACATGTTGTTCCTGCTGCTCCTTCCTCCTCAGGGGGAGGACTCTGCACACTATTCCCCTGCTCCAGCGTGGGGTCTCTCCCACAGAGACAGTTCTCCACAAACTTCTCCAACATGAGTCCTTCCCATGGGCTGCAGTTCTTCATGAACTGCTCGAGCGTGGGTCCTTTCCATGGGGTGCAGTCCTTCAGCAACAGACTGCTCCGGCATGGGTCCCCCACCAGGTCATAAGTCCTGACAGCAAACCTGCTCCAGAGTGGGCTTTTCTCTTCACAGGTCCACAGGTCCTGCCAGGAGCCTGCTCCAGCGCAGGCTTCCCACCGGGTCACAGCCTCCTTGGGGCATCCACCTGCTCTGGTGTGGGATCCTCTATGGGCTGCAGGTGAATATCTGCTCCACTGTTAACCTCCACGGACTGCAGGGAGACAGCTGTGTCACCATGGTCTTCACCATGGGCTGCAGGGGAATCTCTGCTCTGGTGCCTGGAGGACCTCCTCCCCCTCCTTCTTCGCTGACCTTGGCATCTGCAGAGTTGTTGCTCTCACATATTCTCACTATCTCTTTGGCTGTAATTGCACAGTTGGGATTTTTTCTCCCTTCTTTAATAGATTATCACAGAGGCGCTACCACCATCACTGATCTGATCTGCTCAGCCTTGACCAGTGGCGGTTCCATCTTGGAGCCAGCTGGCATTGGCTCTATCAGACATAGTGTAAGCTTCTAGCAGCTTCTCACAGAAGCCACCCCTGTAGCCCCTCCACTACCAGAACCTTGCCATGCAAACCTAATACAACCACATTCAAAATAGCTACCCATATAAATATTTCATTTTGAATACTAATATGCTTTGGCATCCAGGAAAATTGCTCACCACTTTTCATATTTTAAATATAATTCCCATGGCTAATACGTAAAATCTCTGTGGAGCCATCCTTGCTTACACAGTTTTAGAGAGTGACTAGTGATACAAAAAAATTATTTCCCAAAAGGTTTGTAAAACCATTCCTTAAATTAAGGCTCAGTTCAATAAAGAATTATGATGTGTTAAGGTTTCTATGGAATTTAGTCATAAGAAGTTCAGACTGTACTAAAAACTAATTAATTCTGCGGTTTTGGTATTCATTGAAGCCACCTTCCCCTGTGCACAAATAGCTAACACTATGCCCTGAAGGGTGTGCATGCCAAAAAGGTGAAAAAGGATATTCTGAGCTCAAAAGACTGTAACACGGTAGGTCTATTAAAAAAGGTAACTTTCTCAAGTAGTTCGAAAGATAATAGAACTGCCTGCAGGCAGCTTGAACTTGCATTCTGGTCAATTATAGGGCTTTATGCAGCTATTTATTACACTGGTTAAAATAAATACTTACCACATCAATCTGGGCTACATATGGCACCCACATAGCATCTAGAGGTTAAATATGCTCAAAAAAAATTAGCAACTTTTGCAGTACACACATCAAGCTTTTGTAGTGCCTTCCAATGCAAATATTTGATGTGTAAATAATGTTAGCAGTTACAACGGTTTTTCTGAGACTTCATAACATTCACCCATATCACATAAGATTCTTGAAAAAGCTTGTTAAAAATAAGAAAAAGAGCTGAAAAATGTTCACTTAAAAAAACCAAAACACCTGAGCTGAAGGCAGTGAAGGCACCAAAACAAGAGGTATTTTTCAAATGCATTGGTTCCATTTTTGACACCAAAACCAAAGTCCTCCAATCATTGCAGTTCTTAGCAGGAGACGTTTCTAATCTGTGCATGGAAGGAGACCTTCCCTGAATTGATCCTGACACATACATTTGCTTCATGCTGCCCACATTCTGCTGCTTGGATGTAGCCCGCAAGTATTTTTATTTGAATTGCAGCCTGGCTCTCACAGTCATGAGAAAAATCTTTGAATGACAAGTAACTTGACTAATGAGTTGAACCCTTGTCTTCATAGAAATAGGAACGTAAAAAAAAAAAAAAAAAA
>VYZM01002168.1:16324-32574 GCA_013398915.1 Dromas ardeola | reverse complement strand
AAAAAAAAAAACCAAACAAAAAAAGGGAAAAAGGCACCACTGATTCTCTTCGTTTTAGAAGGATGAATTTTTTTGTGGGGAAATAATATTATTTTGCATTTCATACCAAGAATACGAGCTACCAGGAACATCAGATAGACAACGGGAAGTATCCAATACTAGTGCAAGCAACTGTGCTTGTAAAAAATATCTAAAAGGCAACTTCTGAAAAAGTGGAAGCTTTAAATTACAGGAGCGTGTGGGGTTTTTTTGGGGGTGGCTATTTTTAGACAGTCTTTGTTTTATAGACAATTGTTGGAAGCAAAATAACCAAACTGACTTGCAGAACCACACAATTCTTATTTTCTTTCCCCTTATGGCTGTATGTTTTCTCTATTACATACCAAAGACCATTAGTACCACTAAAGGAGTTGAATGAAATTTCCTAAATAATTCCTAAATAATAATGTGACAGATTCTTGCTTGAAACAGTTTGAGTTCCTTGAAATGTAGTATTTTTTAAAAAATAAAGTTTAGATTAAAGAATTCAGTATCACTTAAGGACCTTTACTAGCCAGCTTCTTCTATAGTTACTTGGTTTTAATGGTAGGGCAAAACATAAAATGCTTAAAAACTTGACAAAATACATCAATCAGAAATACTGCCACAGGCTGTTAAAACAACCGGCATACTGTCAAACGGTGGCTTGCAAGGCAGCTATCCACCTTTTTTGATGAAAAGCTTCTTTTCTTTTTCATAAGGCTCATGAGATAGCGATAAAAAAAAAAAAGGCGAAATACTAACTCACTTTCATGAATCCCTTATTTCCATATCCATGGTTACATGCCTAAATATTGTTGTATATATAATTTTCTTCCCTCTGTGAAATTATTTGAAAGGAACTTGTTTACAACTTAAAAAAAAAAAAAAAATAAAGGCCCAGCATTTATTTTTTTGCCAACAAATCTTTGCAGGCATTACATTTGCATTAGCAGTAAAAATATTGCAATAAATCTTCACCTCACAAAGCTTTCTGTAGCCATCTGTCAGGAAATCTGTATTAGCCTGGAGTAAGCATCACTGCATGTATACTTTTTTCCTTACTGTAAGGTTAAAAAATTTCAGTTTTAATGATAATATGAACCCATTTCATTAGACAGAAATCAGGAAGATGTGCAGAATGCACACAAGGCTGTTCCACTAACACATTCCAGGGTGACACTTTAAACTTCTCATTTACGGTGACTGGCTGTCTTGAGTCTGGCAAGCTGAATACCCAAACCTTTCCATGTCAGAGTTTCAAGACATTTGCCATCGCTGGCAGGAACAAGGGTGGTTGTAATTCATAGGTGCAGAGGAATGGGCTCCTCGGCCCTGTGGTCTTCCCTCCATCAGCACAACCCCTGGCCCCGTTGTCTGGAAACACATTGCCCTCAGTCTCCATAGAGCTCCTAACCCAACAGGAAATTACAGTGTTGATGGTTTCTTTTTTCTACAGTGACATCAAACATTTATAGTGACACATAGAAGAATATATTATATATTTATATAAATATATAAGATATTTATATAAAATATATAAATAAATACATATACAAAATATGGCATTACTTTCCAGAGAGATGTTACATTTCACGGGCCACCTTTCCTTACCCAGATTTCATTGTCATACAGGATTTGTCATGAAGTTCAGTAAACAATCAGCCTCAAAAAAAAAAATAACACTGTCAAAGTCCTCCTTATGTGAAAGCATCACATACCAGAATGAAACCAAATCACTTGTCTTCCGATTAAAAGGACATATAACATCATGGCAGAGAGTTGGTTTAAATATTTAAACCCAATGATTCTTATTCTGTGCTTAGATGCAGGCAAATAATTTCTACCAATGTCAAAGCAAGCAACAATTTTGTGTAGTATAAATGAAGTGTGGGGGTCTCAACCACGATCCCCCCATCTTGTCACCATCGTTTTCAACAGGAGTTCCTCATACAGATTATGTGCTTTGGTAGAGTGTACCAAGACAACACAGAATAGATACAGCTTTTCAAAATAAATAAGCAAATAGAAAGGGTGCTACTGTAATAGCAATTTTTTGTCCATGAATATTCTGTATTACTGTGAGCAAGAAACGGAGGAAATGCAAGCCCTGAGGCGAAGGACAGACAGAAGAATGCTTTACTGAGAGCTTCAGTGCAACTGTTATCCTTTCCAGTGGCATAATTCAGTGACGGGTACATTAGAAACACCAATAAAGTAATAAAAAAAAAAGTAAAAATATTATCTTGGTATTTGTAATTACTTCAATTAACAAAACTTAATCTCTTCTTGAAACACTTCCTTTGCTCCACAAATTCATTTCTATTATCTAGAATAGGTCACTGTGTATGCATATGGATCTATACATATTTGTAAATCATTCCATACCCTTATTTTCTCTTTGCATACAGAAGTATACACTAGAATTATTTTGTAGTATTTGGTATTCACGTTACATTTAAATAAAGTTTATTAAAAAACAATTATATTAAATACAGACTAGCAGAATATTCATAATATATTTTACAGAAAAAATAGCCATGTCTTTATTTTAGAAATATGTTTCTTTAAAAAGTTGAGATTTTTATAAAACTTTTTACCCGTGAAGATGTTTCGCATCAGACCTGTAAAAAAAGCTTAACCTTTAAGCTTTTTTTTAATTTTATTTTTTTTAAAAAAAATCCTTGTGTTTTTTTTTGTTTTGTTCTGTTTTGTTTTGTTTTGTTTGAATACTTTTACAAGCTTACAATCTATAAATTCTTTAAAATAAAAAAACAGTATCTTTCGGGATCAAATTGGTCACAGGCCGTTCTTTAAAAAGTCAGTGGAGACTCCCTGAATCCATTCTGAAGTGCCTTTTGTTTTTCTCTCTGGGTATCAATAGTGCAGGTTTACGTGAGAATTCAGAGCTCCCTACGCATCCTAAAGGAAGCCCAACGCGTGTCGGTGACGGGGTGCAGCTGCAGCAGCGTCCGCAGAGGCTGCGACTCCCCATCTGCTGCTGGAGACAGAGCTCGTTACTCCACACACAACGCAGTCCGCAGTGTTTGCCCAGCCCCTCCAAGGTCTCTGCGAGGTCCAGTGGCCACGCACAGATGCCAGAAGAGCTGGCACCCAGCCCTCATTTGCTTTCCAAGTTATAGCAGTGGACATCTCCTTTTCCCTTCCCATCATACCCAGGAAGTGGTTGTCCGTATTTATCCACACACCAGCAATAACCTCTCTTTCGGCCTTTGGACGGGCGACACTGAAACAGAGCAAAAGATCCAGTTAATGTTATTTTTATTTTCTCTGCTCTTAGTGTTACATAGCAGGGATTCCTGCTCATTTGATAGCTGCACTTCCATATCCTGGCCATACCTGACAATCAAACAGAATATTTATTACCACTACAAAGTATGACAATAAAAGCCTACCTGCTCTGCCCACCAACCCCTTTGGGTCTAATTACTCCGTAACAAAACTGCTCTGAGAAATACCAGGAAACAGCCTTTATGAACTACTGCCTATTACATTAGGCAGCACAGTTGCCCCCTTTGAATACCAGGACTACTTGTTAACAGTATGGGCTGATGACTGGGACCCATCTTTGGAAAGAAAAGTTAACAGATTTGTTCTACACTAAAGCACGGATCTGGCAGAGAGTCATTGCAGCAATAAACACCCTTGGCTTGCATTTGTTTGCTGGAGCAATTTCAGTACTGTTGTTGACATTTATTAACAGATACATAATCCTTCTGTAATGGAGTTATCACTTCAACAAACTTGTAGGTGTACTAGAACTTTACATGTATATTTTCCTATAAATAAGGTTGCTTATAGACTAGTCTATAACCTACGTCAGCTTTAGAAGTTGGCTGGTGGAATTTGCCAGCAATGCTGACCAATGTGAAACTACCACTAGACAGGAGACGACACCGAACTTCTTTAGAAGCAGTAATGCAGTAAAAATTCATTATAAAGTCTTGCATGTACTAAGTAATGCTCTCCCAAGGAGCCAAGAAGGGTAAAAATGACACTAAAGGAGATGACATGCTGCAGGTTGCATTCAGTGTGCAACCCTGGACACAGTTAGATACTGTGAACCTCTGGGACCCCCCGCAAGGTTTTCATCCACTCAAAAGACGTGTCTCCAGGACACAGATTATCTCACTAGGTTTGCCATGGTCAATCTCATTACCAAGATATAGCCAAGTTTTGAGATTTGGTGATATAGGATTCTCTGCAAATGCTAACAGAGGTGGCTGCTTAGTCAGGACACACTTACAAAGGAGGCGGTGACACAAATATACCTAGCTTTTCAAAGACGGAAGTTTCATCTGTTGCATTGCCAACATGAAGGACGACAGGCTAGACTGAAGCCACTTATGACCCTCAACACTGTAAAGACTATCCTGTAAGCAGAGCAAATGCTGCCTCTGAGATCACACTCACAGTAATTCAAGTATTTCAGAGGTTCAGGCTGGTACAAAACAGGTAAACTTTGCCACTACTGCTCAACTGCTTGTTTTCCAGAGTCTAATATGCATGCCCCCATCTCCCATGTGGGTATGGCAGTGGCCCACAAAGCTAAGTGTCTTTTCCACGTGCAGGTACGCAAGGAAACATCAAGCAAGTACTGGGCTTCGCATGCTGCCTAAAGTGCCTGTTTCTTTCCACATCTGGTTTAGGACCTCAGGCGAAAGGGTGGTATTTTGGATAGAACTGTGAATATGGGTCATTCCTGGGGACAGCCTGCACCAGCACATTGGTCCCTGAGCCAAGTAATTTGTGGCAGCATGGAGTAGGGTAGACAGTCTTCACAAAGAAGTTGTGAGAGAGAGATGGGAGCAGATCACACATTAGACACAAACTTTTGAACACGTTTCCATCTTGTTTATTTTCCTTTAGAGTAAATGAAGTAATGTTAATCACCGTAACCGCAAATTAATCTACTACCCCCCTGATATATTTTTGAGTAACAAGCCCAAAGCAGAAATACACAATGCTTTCTCTTTTTTGAACTTGCAGTCCTTCTGCATCAGCCCTATGCAAATGGGACGGCAGCAGGATGACAAGATCAAGCTTAAAGTACGTATCAGCTTATTTTAGGAGAGGGTGAAGAAGTTCAAACCTACTGAGAGAACAACTACATTAATAATTTGCTGAACTACGTGGTTAGCTGCATTTGAGTTCTAGCTACATGTTCAACTGTTTTTCTGTACTAAATCTTTAAACGTAAGTTTTACAACTTATGTTTATTGTCTCAAAAGCCTGACTAGGGCTTGCATATATTCTCCAAGATTTCCGTGAATGGCTGCTCAAAGTCCACTGATGTCAATGGGACCTTCAATTTTGGTGGCAACTGGACTGGACTGTAGCTTAAGTGGTATTAACATTTAGTGACTTAAATTCTTCATGCTCAAAACTGAGGAATTCATAAACAACAGCCTTTGCGTAATTTAAATTTTACAGAAAGGGAAACTGAGGCAGCAGTTCTTGAGTTGTTTTTCCCAAGAGAGCAGGCACAGATGGAGCCCGCATTAGAGCACAGGGCTTCTGGCTGCCAGCCTGGTGCTTCAGCAATGAAACTACACTTCTGCTAATAATAGTAACACAGCCTCCCCTTTTAGAAGTACTATATGAAGTATGTTACACAACTCTTGCTGATTCATAGGCTTGCATCACTCTCAAAACAAATGAACAATTAAAGTTATCTCATACTGTTGGGAGTTTTTGATTGCTTTTTACAGTTGCATAGTCAATTTTCGGAATTAACTACAACACGAAGTTAGGCTGCAGGAACACCTTCCCTACTAATAATATTTTTTAATTTCTTCTAGACAACCCATTTGGAAAACGAAACCCTTAGATCATTCTACAGCTGAAATAACGCTCTGCGACGAAACAATTTACCTTTTCCAATCTGCAATTTTGTACTACCTGCCCAGACGTGCTGTCAATAGTAAAGCTGATTCAAAAGTGATGCTTTTATCCTGATGCAGCTAGCTTGCATTCCCTACATAAGTTCATATGGGAAAAAAAGAAATAATCTGCTCTTCTGAATTTTGTACTCCACATACATTTCAAGGCTCTGCCCAGCTCTTCTGTATGACTTCAGAAGTCCAAAAAGCTGGAAAACTGCCCAAGCCAATAATTACTTCTGATAGAAACACCAGCTGCCAGCTTCCATGCCACCTGCCCCTCTCCCTTCCACAAAGAAGTGTCGCAGAGGCATTCGTGGGGCACAGCAACCCATATGGTAACCCACTGAATATGGTCAGCCCAGACACCTCCATGGAGATACAACTGTGGTCTCCTGGAACAGACAGCAGACAGCATTGACGTATACCTTGGGCCATTTTAGCTCCTGCCAAGCCCAGCCCTGTTTTCAGTGGAATAATGCCAGCTCACATTTAGGTGAGTATTTGGCTCCAGTATACAAATATGGGGCAATTCTAGTAATTGCTCCATATAATAATTCTGATTTCATCAGAACCTTTTTTTCCATGCTTGAGGCAGAAACGTGCCTGTATCAACCTATTCCACGTAAATATACCTATATACTACAGTCAAATAATACAACATTACATGTGTGATTTATTAAGAATTCTAAATTTTAATAGGTCTGATTTTAAAAAAATTTATATATAAACACAAGGTGTGAAATATTTTTCATGTTATACCCTGACAGATAAATTTATGTTCTTAAAATTGTTTAGTATATGCAAATTACTCCCTACAGTTGTTTCTGAAAAATCAGTTTCTAGATATACACAAATGTCTTGAAAAATAACTGCTTTCCACTTGACTGGAAAAGCAGGTGACCAGGAAGCCAGAATATATTAACATGTGAAGTGCCTCCTGAATGAGTTTTAATGGTTTCCAGGGTGATCATAATTTTTCAGATTCCTACACACCTATTACATTATCATCCTAGGCAGTGGTTTTGGCAGCTGTTTACAGCATCAAAAATGCCTAGTTCACACTTATTTTTTGATGTATTTACTGTCCATTTCCTAATCTATTATTCTGAATTTTGTTGTCACAACAGAATATAATTGAATTATAGACTGAATGCTGCTAATAATAGCAATGAAGGAAATCAATAAAATAACCTAGCATTCTGTTAACGAGATTAGACACCTGCTCATGGTGCCTAAAATATTGGACCTACATGTTGATGCTCCAAAAAGAAAACCAAACACACACAACTGTCACATTGCCTTGCAGACAGTGAAATCAGTCTGGACAGGACTCACTCTCTCCTCAAACTGATGTTTTTTTCTAGGAGTTAACTCTACAAGGGCAACTCATATACGTAATTTTTGGTTTGTATTTTGTTCATGTGAGAAGCAGCCTGCCTCTGTAAGCCCTACCTGTGAAGGCCTGTTCCCTGGGTTAATTAAGGTTCATTTACAGAAGAAGCACTTCAACAGCATTTCATGCAGAATATTTAGTCATGTGGGCTCCATTTGTAGGCATCTCCTATAAGATCCCAAGTTGTCTCAAACTACCATTGAAACTACTGGACCTGTGTAAATTGGCAGCGCTTGACAAGGCTGGGCAGGTATGAAAGTGCCCCCTCATCTTCTATGTTCGCTGACCGGATGAGGTGTTGAACATAGACAAGGAACCTTTCCTAAAGCACTTTGAAAGTCTCTAGGCAGCACAGAGACTACACAGGTGGGCAGAAGCGTGTCTTTGCTCTGTCCCAACACCTTATTCTCATAAATCAACTTTCAGGAACAAAGACTAAGTAAGAGTATTATCTGTCTTTCCTATTTTTTTTCCTCCATTATTTCCTTTTTCTCTGCCTTGGTGGCCGAACTATGACTACACTTTAAAGTACCATCATCCTTAAAAGTAAGGCACTGTAATACGTGCTTACTGTGAAGCTGATTTACTACTTACATACGCCAGAGACTGCATGCAAACCACCATCTCTTTTTGCTAACACAGCAAAAACCTCAGAGTCTGAAGACAGATGAAAGGCAAATATACTGAACAAAGTAAATACCAATCTGCAGTCTTCTGTAATACCTCGAGAAGGAAAAGGCCTACAGTATGCTTGTGTGCCTTGAATACAGTTAAATGATGTGCTGTTCTAGGGTAGCTAAGCAAATGCTGTTATGGCACAGGCACAAAACACAGTCCTAGCCTCACTCCACACAGCAGTCTGACCTATTTTCTGAACAAATGCAGACCAAGATGTGAGCACTGCTCTCTGCTAATTTACACGCAGTGGGACACAAATGACACGGGCTTCTCTAAACTCCAGACAATAAAAAGAAACTCTGTCCCTGCTTGGGAGTTGCCACCACCTGCTCCGGAAAAGCTGTGGAGCATAGACAAGCTCAGCAGCATGCACTGAAGGTCAAACAGTGCGGTCAGTACTGGGCTGATGGCAGAAGAGAAGGCTGGAAACCTCACTCCTATTGCAAACGCCCCACCTGACACTGCCAGCTTAACGCTGAGCTCCAGGGAATACCCGAAAGGGAAAGACTGTTTCCAAGAAAGGCGGAAGCCAAAAAACGGAGAGATACCATTCCTAAAATAAGGTTGCCTGGTCAGAGGTTAGCCTCTCACTTCCAACCAATGAACTGCATTAGCTGGTAACACAGAGTCAGCCACTCCTTTCATTACCTGAGATTGAGAGGCTGACTTGTGTAAACCCAAATGGGGGAGAGAAGATGGTCCACGCAGAAAAACCTGTCCTTACAGAGGGTATGCCTTGAGGAAAATCTTGAAGACTCTTTTCAATTCAGGAAATTTTGGAATTATACCAAGAAAGACATTTGGAGGCAGGTCACTAACTAAACACTGGAATTAGAAAGGGTGAGCACACTAAACAAAGAACCTGGCACGTCTCACACATCCCCAAGTTCCTAAATGAGCTTCAAGGGCAGCACTGAATGGAGAATGCTGCCATAGCTCAACCTGACACAACTAAAGCATAAATACCTGCAGGTTAGGTCTGCATTTGTCAAGAAAGGTCACAATCCCAGAATCAAAGAGGGCTGAGAAGTCACCCTTGCTGCAGAGTAACTACTAGATGTATCACTTTCACGATAACATGACCTGGATTTTGGAAGTCATCCGTGTAGCACATAAAGGACAGATACATGCCTTTCTCAAGTTGCTTTTTGTAATATGATCCAGTGCAGTTCTTCTAGGAACTCTCAAGCAGCTATTTACAATTCAAAGCATTGATCTATTGCAGTCATATGGTGACTGCAACATTTAGCTCTGTGGGTTATTAGAGAGGCACTGCCTTTTTTAAACCAAAAGGCATTAGTATCTAGGACACCAGCCAATCTATGTTGACTGTGTATGGAGTTTCTCAAATGAATCTGTTGTCATGACCAACAGAAAATAAAAACACTGTCCCCACTTGACAAGCTTCAGCACTATCAGATCAGGTCCTAAAACTGGAAATGAACCAGTTCCTCTGTAAAATGATACAAAATGCACCTTGCTGGCAAGATCCTTCAGCAAAGATGCAGAAAAGGTGAAGTGCATTCATTGAAATGATCAAGACACTGTACTTACTTGCTTTTTCTTGTAGAACCCCTTCTTGTCACAATTTGGAATATGAAAACCCCTGGGACTCAAGACATTCAGGATCTTTAGGTGGTTTAAAGTGTCTTCCATTTCTCTCCGACAGGGACCCTGTTAACAAGCATATTTTAGAAAACACAGATGAAACTTCATTCCCAAATGCTGTCTTTCATGCAAGAGGTAATAAATCTTTAAAGGGACAGAAGCACAAACCCAAACAAATCCATTAAAAAAAAAGGGATGGATGGATATGTCAAAAGGCAGACCATTCACAGATAAAATTCTGACTTTCTGCTTTATTCAGGGTTAAGTGATTTCTAAACACTGAAGACCCTATGCCATGCTGAGGCACAGACTGGCATTTCCAGTTGAAATCACAGTCACATATACCTATGGGAAGGCTTATCCAGTATGTATGTAAATCAGTCATATATAACATAACTTAGGTTTGGAAAATCTGGCCTTGCACCAAGCGGGAAAAGAAGGCAGGCAACTGGAAATGCACCACATGGTAGATTTTCCCTAACGCCATTTCATTTTTGTGATTCTGCTGGATTTGAAAGCTTAAATGAAAAATATTTAATTGAAAACAAGTAGTTTGGCATAATGTATATGTACCTATAAAAATACTGCAACTTTGGACAACAATTCACAGTTTCAACTGGAACAAATGGATGCAGCCATGCAAAGAAACAGTCGCATGCAACATTCTCATTAAATAAGTATGTCGCGTTTTGCCTAACTTTCTCCATCTGTGAAAACCTGACAACAATGCAGTGAGGATTAGCTCTAGGACAATGAGCCAAAAAGAATTTCCAGAAGCACTTTTAAGAACACGTCTCAAACACCAACTAATTATTTCTCACTGCAGCCCTCCAGGGCAGGGAGTAAAGCATTACGAGCCCCACTTCTCAGTCAGAAAACCAGGAGTGGAGGAGTTCACGCTTTGCCAGAGGCCAAGAAGGCAGTCAGTGTCAGCAGTGGGACTGAGATTCAAGAGTCGCAGCCTACAAACTGTGTGCTTAGCAACACTCCTGTCTGGGCATATTACTGAGAGGGCCCACCAGCCTGCTTCTTCAGCAGAGACTCAAAAAAATTCTTTTGCATGATTGCATGGGTTTAAAATGTTTAAACTGCTGTACCAACTCAAAGACTCACTTGGTGCAATTTTTAATGAGTGAAATAATGGCATTTATACCTTTAAATGGTAATATTAATAGTTTGCTCATGTAAAGTGTTTTTCACACGAGCATCTGAAAGCATACAAAATCCACAGTTTTACTGGAGTTTAAAATTGACTTTTTTTTGTTACCAAAGACCTTCCTTGCTGCTTTCATATGTCTTCTTTCAGTATCAACCTCACAAGCTCTAAACATGTGCTTTAAATTGCTGCTCTTATTGGCAGTTCCTTCAAAAAATGAAACTGCTCAGACATGCTGACTGCAAATCACACTCGTTCAAAGATTTGGTCCTGAGTTTGGCCTACAAAAGATCAAGAGCTTTTTTTTAATTATTATTTTGAAGCAGGCTTCCAAAGTCAGAGAGATCAATATCAAAAGCTAACATGCAGTCACAGCCAGAAGGGCATTTGCTGACAAAGGCACCTGTCCCCAGTGGGCTTATTTCTGGTTCTTACAGACACCAACAGCCCTGGTAAGTCAGTGCGCCTTTGCTCATGGGGCCCAACTACCACGGAAGTGAAATGTTCATCCTGGTTTATACCAGGACCCTATTTCCTCAGAGCTACCAAAGTTCATTCATTTACTGTAGGCAGTTTACTTCACATTTTTGGGAGGAGGACATGCTGGAAGGCAGATACTGAAATGCTTTTTTTACTAGACAGCTGGACATCAGTGACAAACTAAACAGGCAGCTTCACCACCCTTGCCATGTTAACTTGGAGGCCACGCTCTCTTCAGACACAATTTTGCACTTCTTTTGCAGATGGGAAGCCATGTCTGGTTTCACCACAACTGTTTTGACAAAATGCCAAAGCATATTTTTTAGGTCATCTGGCACAGGCACAAGGATAATCAGCGGGTTATCAGCCAGGACGTCCAGGAAGAGGAATTATTCTCCCCTCAGATTCACCACACTCCAGCTGCCCTGCAAATCCACTGGGCACAGTCAGTAGGAAGCAATGGCAGCTCGTGTGCCTGTAAGCCTTTGCATTTAGGCAGTGGCAACAAAGGATGACTGCAAGCGAAGGCAGTGTTCAGCACAACACACAAACAATGACTGATCAGTCAAGATCCTAATCTTCAACCCAGCCTAAGTTTATCTCCCTTGATTTGTGCCATGGAGTGTGAACACTGTGCCACTACACTGAATGTGAAACATCTCTTTTCCATTATCGCAACCCAATAATGCTGTTTGCAACAAAATTTAATGATGTCACTATTAAACCTGTGCCAAGTCCACTCACACAAATATGTGATAATTATAGGGGGAAACAAGAACTTTCAATCTCTAAGAAATGACTTTGTGAAAATCAAAATTATATCAATGTAAACATCATTGTGTTACGCTTCCATGTTTTCTGAATGTGATCTGCTTGGTCTGCTGATAGTCTGCATTTGCAGATCCAATAGTTTTACTGGTTAAGCAGCCAGAATGCCCTAAATGGCTACAACTATTACCAACATTTAGTTATTTAGTTTATTTATTTATTTTGTCATATGCGTACATGCATATACATACACACACACGCACACACTCAGATGCTCAGAAGTGCTTTTCCATTTACAAAAGTACTCACGTATTCAGTCTCTTGTTTGGATTCAGAAGAGAAATTCAGTGTATCCGTACTCTGTGAATCATATTCCACTTTATAGCGCTGCATATTTTTGGCTTGCACTTTCCTGATGATATCTATTTTGGTGTGTGGTGGATGAGATTTGGAATCTGGCACCCTGTGAGAGTTTGGGATGGCCTGATTTTCTATGCTGCTGGTACTCCGGTCTTCTTCTTCTGAATCACTGGAATTTCCTTCAAGAAGAAAAAATGCAGTGAAGAAACAATGTTTATTAACTGCCAGCTGCATCCGGAAGGGCAATAAGCCACTAGATTAGTCTATGTGCTTAACTTTCCTTTACAAAATAGCAATATATAAAAGATTAACAACTTAGCATTCCGCATGCATCAGCACGTTTTTTGCCAAGCAATGACTTTTGTAGCTGAAGCACCCCCTTGTTCCCAGCAGCCTCGCAAGGTACCCCACTGCACCGCCCGTGCTGTCTGCCCAACACCTGAAAACTAACTACCTCCACTCCGCTGCAAGCCACCACCGCCCCGGTTTGTCGCCCCCCCGGCGTTGGCTGCAGTTTCCCCCACCGGCAGGAGAGGGCAGGCCTGCGCAGCCGGCTGAGCGGCGGCCGCTGAAGCGGGAGCCCACAGCAGCCCCACAGGCGCTGGCGGCACGCTGCCTTTGCCTCCGCGCCTACTGAGCCACGGCTGACTGAATCATCTTTAGTTAAACGCGGCTGGCTTGGGTAACTTATGGGCTGTAGTGTGACTCCCTGTCTTCCCCAGGAAGGTGGTTTGTTTTTTTTTAAATAAGAGGCTTTAATACAATAAATTCTACCACGTTGAGTTTCATGGTTCTAGTTATCTATTCTTAATGCTTTTTCTTTCTTAATTTTATTCAACATACAGAACAAGAAAGAGGAAAAAAAATAGCACATTTTCATTCTTCTGCCATTAAAATTAGAAACATTTCTACGCGTACAAAATACATGTTAAAGATAATGGACAAATACATGCCATTCATTCTGTAATGGTGTCAAAGGACAAACATCCGCTTTCATTACAAGCTTCAATAATATTTTCTCTTTAAACTACCATCCACAAAAATACAAGAGAAGCACATTTTTCCAAAATACAGCATAAGCCCAGTGTTCCTGTACCTTCTGAGGTATTTGCTTACACTGCATTTCTCCCTCTCAGGAGACTCCTGCAATGTAACTGTAACTGTCTGCATTTCCTCCAGGGAATTTTTCAAGTTTGGACATTCCTACCAGCTAAGTAGCTAAGTCCCACTAGTTCCTGCCTTGGCTGCTGGCCACTTTTTTTTTTTTTTTTTTTTTTAAGGAAATCATTTTGGGAGTGCACAATGATAACTGATGTGCAATGAACATCCTGGACATCTGTATTAAAATTGTACTTGATGGGTCACTGAAAAACCACAAAAGCCAAGAAATTCAGTGGTAAACCTGAAAGCCCATTTTCATGTAGCTCGTTGGCTCTAAGTATTTCAACACAGGCAATATAATGGCACTGCCAATACACAGGAACAGGAGGAGGAAGAGGGATTCGAGTTAATATCTTGGTACCAGTGGTTTTAGTGTAGCCACTGCTGGTAACGGACATAATTGACCAGGAAAATCCAACTCTCAGTGCAAATGGATTAAGGAAGTTTAAGTCTTAAATCTAAATTTCCTGGCTTTTGTGGGTTTAACTCAGACTCTCAGTGGTATTTGAACATATTTTCGGTGGTTTAATGTCCTGTTTTTAAACAGGGGAGGGTTTTTTTCCACATTCTCAGTGAAGTTTGCAAGAAATGGCACAATAAAATGTTATAAACCTGAATCTCCTAATTATAACTACTATGCCTACTAGTTTTTCTGTGATCTAGTCCAGTTCATTAGTTTGCCTCCTCTTCCAAAAATAAGTAGAAAATATTCTTAACGTGCATTAAACAATTGCCAGGCTGGTCATTTCAGTTTAGATAGACCATCACATTTCAATAGCACTTCCTACACTTTAATTTGGAACAGTCATAATGCTGCATTTTAAACTGTAAAGCATATTTGAATAACTCAGTTTGACAAAACTTTCTGCCACGTACCCTCAAAACAGAATCAAAACTGCTATGAGAGTTACTTGCCCTGTTTTAAAAAACATTAGAAGCGTTGCACATGCACACTACTACTTAACACTTTTGTGCCCCAAAAAGATGAACTGGAAAGTAAGTTAGTGGCCTACTACAGTTGCTGTTAAGAAGCTACTGTAATATACACCACCCCATACCGATTTCTGGCAATTTCTGTAAACTAGGAACGACCAAAAGTGTAGCACATGATGCAGGACCTAGCTGTGAGTAAGGGAGATGATGTGATCCTGCTCAGGGAAAGTGCTTACCAGGGAGTGTTGAATTTAAAGCTGAAAGTAGAGCAGTGCCCATGAGGAGGCGGACGCTACGTGTCACCCAGATTCAGTGTACTTCTTCCTTCTTGCACCCCAGGTTTGCAACCTTCACTCCTTGAATGTAAATTGTAAGGGTCCTACTTTGCCCTTTTTAAGGCATCAAAGCTCCTACCGATTTCAAAATCTGAGTTCTCCCTCAGACAAAAATGCAGAAACAGAACTCGGCATTTTGACTGTTTAGGCTGAAAACAGAAAGATTTTCAGCAAGGTGCAGCCCTGTCTTCCCCTTTCTTCTTATCTAACAGTCACAATTAAAAGCACTACCCCTGCATTAAAAAGCACCAACTCTCAAGTATGCAGATGCCTCTTGTTTCCAATTCATGTCAAGGATTAATATGCAGAGCCAGGTTCACGTGATGAAGGAAGCTGCTCCATGTTCCAATGAGATTTAAAACTTCAGTGAGTACCTCCGAACTCTCCCTCATTCAAATTGTCACAGCTTGGGAGCAGAACATAAATAATTATAATAAGGCATCTCCCACTCTCAACTGGCACACTGGCCACTTCCTCAGCTAAGAGAGGCCAGACAGAGTCCCTGCAACCTAGCTGAAAAACTCCTGGCTTTTTAAAAATACAAACAGTGGAAAGCCTTTTGACACAGTTTTCTATTAAATAAATGTTAACATACTCACTGTTGGTTAGCAAACAGTTTAATGAAATGTTTGCACACAGGGCCTCTGCTTTCTTGATCTGAATCCCAAGTTTCCCTGTCTTAACTTTCCAAATGTGCATGCTAACAGAACTTTTTCCAACCGTCCCTTCTTCAAACAAAATAAAACCCGCTCGGTGAATGTTTCATTTACAAGACATGTTAACAGGTACGGGAAAGCTTCGTTTGACTGAAGATTTATTTGCAGTGCAGGCAAAAAACCTCTTAAATAGTGCTGTGCAAACGCTTTGTTCTAAGTAACTACCTGCCCCGGCCAGGGGCATATTTAACTCCTTTTTTTCTTCTCTCGCTCTGTGCTTAGCATTCCCCTGACTTAGCCGCGCTGCAGCGCAGAAGTTAGCCCCCACTCTCCAGTTTTCTCGAACCCTCTTTCCAGGAACACTGGGGAAAAAGCGCGAGGATTTCACCCTCCCTCCATGCAGGCTCTGCAGCCTGGCAGCCCGCAACAGCAACCCGCGATCCCTCCCCACCCCCCGATTTTTGTAAAAAAGAGCTACTCTGCCTCTTGCGGGAAGCTACTTCTTAGCATCGGCGTTGAAGAAAACAAATATATACCTAAATAAGGTATAACAGGTAAATCTTCCTTTCCTTCGGCAACAGCACCCCTCTTTCAAAACGACCCCAGCCTCGGCTACGCCGCTGCCCAAGAAGGCCCCCGCGGGCCGGCAGCCAGCGGGCAGCTCCGGGCAGCAAGCGAGAGGCTTCTCCGCAGGAACAGGTCTGCAACAACCCTGCCTGCCCGCGCCGCCCCCTCCTCCTGCTGCGTGCAACTTACTTTTTAAGTTTAAAAAAAAAGAAAAAAAAAAAAAGCAAGGAC
>VYZM01002168.1:1146-15059 GCA_013398915.1 Dromas ardeola | reverse complement strand
GGTGGTGCCGGGGGTTTATGGGCAGTTCTTAGAAATCAGCTGTAAGGAGTACGGCTCTGGGCAGAGAGCCACGTCGTGTGCCTTTTGTTTCAAGAAAAAGCGCTGTGTGCGTGTGCGGCCGTGTGTGTTTCCTTGGCACCGGGAGAGGAGACACGATCAAAGCTCGCGGAGAGTGCCCTTTTTTGGATTCCTGTCTACAATCCTGTCTGCTTTGGGGCTTATTGATGGCCCCGGCTATGGAGGAGGCGTGCCTTCGCACACACACGCATCCACACACACGGCACGCTCGCACGCTAGTACAGGGCATACCTTGGGTCCGCCTTACAGCTCAGATGACAGCTGCGTTTCCTAGGAAGATGGAGGGAATGCTCACACACAAACACACACACACACTTTGCACAGATGTTGCTCTCTGGCACAGCACTTGGTCCATGTGGTGCCCCAGCCTTGTCGATGTGCCTCCCCTAACTATCTTTGTTAAGTGTTTTCTGAACTCTTAAAACTTTTCCCTCCATCTATAAAACAAATGGTTTCCATTGCAACATCCTCACAAATCTAGACAAACAGCCTACCAAAAAAACCCACCCAAAAAACAACTTCACAGTGAAACCCAAAATCAATTTTGCACAGTGCATGTGCTTGCGTTGTGTTTGTAGCCACTGCAAATTCTGCCTCCTTTCTGCTTGGCTTATTTCACTCCCTCTGTTAACTTGGCTTAACTTTGATGGAGAAAATCCTAATTGGAAATGCCAAAATTTGTGATCATTCCTTTCTGAAGCTCTCCTGTGAGCTGATGCAGAAGGGGATGGTGAGATGTGTATATGTAGACATATATATGGTGTTTCAGACATATATGTGGTGTTCACCCTCATGCAAAATAAAACCAATAATGCACGCAGATACTGGTTTATACAAATATATTCTGCCTTGGGAATGATATGAGCCAGACACCTGCTCTGTTTTCAGCTTCTTCATCATTAACACTGAAGCGCACCTTCCAGTAATCCATCAGCTGTTCACGTGTCTGATTTCAAGTGGAAGAGGGGAGTAAATACATTATTGCTCAAGGTACTGGCCATGCTACTGCGAATCTCAAAAAGTGCACTTTTTACAAATCAGATCTTTTTAGATAATTAGAATCAACTGTTCAGTTTGTTTTCTTTATTCAGTAATGATGTCTTTCAGGTACCGTCTTGAAAGGGACATTGTACATAGCAGGATAAAAAGTATCTGATTTTATGTGCAAAAAATATGGCGTAAGAGTAGACAGAGAGTTTTCCTCGGGCAACTAAATTAAAAAGATGTGCTGGAATAGAGATCAGCCTCCCTTAATGCCTCGATGGGTGACTGCACCAAGTCTTTTCAGCGTTCTTTTGTCCTCTTGCTCATTTTGTTAATTGACCAAAAGAGGTCGCAGGTTGTCCAGGATTGAATTAGATTCAATAAATCTGCACAAACCCACCTATAAAGGGGAAACTGATCAAGCAAAATATATTGCATGTTTGGTTTCAGGGTTGGGGGCCGTTTTTTTTTTTCTTGTTGTTGTTCATTTGTTGTTTGTTTTGGGGTTTTTTTAGACTATCATAGGAAAGCTTGCTGTTACCTTTTTATTTTACTTCGGTTTTAATAACTGTTTATAGATGAAGAAGTCTGAAAATCTTTGGGATTGTCTGGCAGTGTGTATCAGGAGAACTCAGGTCTAGCAGAAAGAGGTGGCCTTCTTCCTTTCTGCTTTAGCAGTAACACAGTAGGGTAGCACTGTACACTGTATGCATACAGGCATCTTTTCAGCGTGATGCTTTCAAAACTGAAAGAATAATGCAGAGGAAATGCGGAGAGAAGATAAGTAAAATGGGGCAAAGGGAATTAGGGGATGGAAGGAATGAGAAAGAGTAACCCTTCTCCTTCACCAGTCTTGCACACTTACACTTAACCTCTAACTTACACACTAATACTAGTGTAACTTGTATTTCAAACTGTGGCACAAACATTTTTATCAAGCTAAAATTTTATTCCCACCATCAGAAAGACTTTTTTTTCCTTTCTCTTCTTCCTTTTGTAACATTCCACAAACTTTTTGGTGCACCATTTTGAAGTCCCATTAATACAAGGAGATATTTGCAATGTCACAAATAAAAATGGACCGTTTTTGTTTTTTTTTTTTTCTTTTTAAATACACAGCTGGTGAACTTAGTATATCTTTTTAAATAGCATAAACCAAGGTTAATGCAACATCAAAAAGCCTTTTTTGAACAAAAAGCACTCCAAGTGGAAAATTAACACTGTCTAAGATGTGGCTGAATCACCTTTGCAGAAAGTGAGTAGAAAGCCAGTGATGTGTCAAAGATCATGTTGTCCTAACAGCTTTTGCTAAACTATTATTTGTTTGCACTGTGTTAACCAATGGGCACTGCATTACAATGCACTTATATGAATGACAGAATTTGGTTCAAAGCCCTATTTGGCAATCAGAAGATGGATACCAATGTATCTGGAAAGCCAGATATGAAATTTACGAAGAAAAGAAATTTATAAAGAAAAAAAATGAAAAATCCCAAAACACACCTATAGCTAACAGCTGAATTACACTTACACACCAAACCTTAGTAATATTGAAGGAACTCTTCTATGTTGACAAGGCCAAGGGTTAAATATGCAAAGCAGCAGTGCTTATAAAACTGTACCAAATCTGAACTTCCACATTTACATTTACTGTTTATTCTAGAGGCTTTGCAATCTTTTTCCTGTTTATTCATTTTTACTGAGAGAAGACAGAGACAAAAGTCATGTAGGGCTTATACTGAACCTCTAGAGTCAGTTCTAGAAGATGGAGAGCAGAAGAGGAACAGCTGAAAGGCACTGTGCTTCAGAGAATCTCACGTTCCTCCTCCCATGCGGGGATGTGGGGGCATTTGGGTCTGAACTAACAAGTGGCCCTTCAATCCATGTGCATAAAGAGACATTAGGTATAGTGGACTAGTCCAAAATACAGCCCCGAAGTGCACCCAGTGCAGAAATAGGAGTTTCTGTACTCACTGCTTCAATTTACTGATCTGATAGCACTGCAACAAACTACTTGTTCATGTGGATTTTTATAGGCACCTTGAGTTACGGCACAATCCCTTGGAAATTTTCTGTTTATTAGAGGAAAAGGACTGTGGTCTGTATATTATTGAACATTATATTTAAAGTAACTTGAAAATACAGGCACTTGAGGCTCATCTGCTAACATTTAAGATGAGAGCGAACGGCCTCAAGTTGTGCCAGGGGAGGTTTAGATTGGATATTAGGAAGAATTTCTTCACTGAAAGGATTATCAGTCATTGGAATAGGCTGTCCTGGGAAGTGGTTGAGTCACCATCCCTGGACGTATTTAAAAGCTGTGTGGATGTGGTGCTTGGGGACATGGTTTATTGGTGAACTTGGTAGTGTTAGGTTTACAGTTGGACTCAATGATCTTAAAGGTCTTTTCCAACCTAAATGATTCTATGATTCTATGATCTCTGAAGAGAAGTCATGGTGGACCATGTCTCTACAAATGAAACACTACTAGCTCTCAGTTAAACAAAATAATCTCTCACAAGGAGTTAGTTTTAGGAAAGCACACTATGGCAGTTATGTAATTTATGGAATCCATTTCACCTTGTGCTCTCACTGGTTTAATTGTTGTTTCATAATATTGCTAAGAATTAAGAATGGAGCTAAAAAGGTGAAAAGTAGGCAGGAGGGGAAAGAGAATGAAGCCCTGTGTATCAGAGCTCACTTAGCAGTAAATTTGGGAAAATAACACTTCACAAGGAGATTAAAAGAGTGAATACTCTTTTAATACATTAAAAGAGTGAATACTTCACTAGCTGGAGAATGTAAAGGACACTAGGCATTATTATTACATGTTGGTATTCAAAGTACAACCTGTTCAAGAAGTTATGTGTGGAATGGGGGTTTTGAATCCAGAATTCAGCTCTGAAGGAAGCTGTCCTAGAAGTCTCCCTTAGAAAATTACTACATGATGGATGCAAATTGATAGAATCTGAAGTAACTTCTCACATTGCCCAGCAGTTCCGCCCCCCCACAAACAAGAAAAATTTCCCAGACTTGCAGAAAGATCAGTCTGCCCCTGTCCTTATTGGATTCTATATCTTAGTTTCTTCTTCAGAATATTTGTGCACTAAAAGTCTTTGTTAAGTTCAGCCAGATTGGTCAGAAGTATGATGATAGCAATTTTTATTCTCATATATATCATTTTAAATACTCACATACAGCTTTATTCTCATAAGAGGACACGGAAAGGGTAGTACTGACAAAGATAATAGTCTTGTTTCTGCAGCTGTGTCCCTCCTATGTGAATTTTGTGCGACGCACAACTGTTTCCATCTATGAGAAAACTGATTTCAAGCAGATGCTTCCTGAGCTTTCTGGGCGCATCCACAACCAAACTTCCTAGCAAGAGTTTTTATTTTTCCCGACAGGAGCCAAAGATAAGGGCTGTCTCTTTTCATGTTCCCATTAAAAATTTACTCTTCATTTTAACCAATCTAATTAATTGCCTTAAATTAAATGCCTCTTTAAGGAAAACACCAGCATGACAATTATAGTCACTTTCTTCCATGGACTAGAAATAAAACTGCATATTTTACCCCTATTCATTTGAATAAAAAATAGATGCCCAATGTGGTTTTGAATGGAATAAGCCATAGCAGCATTTTATAATTGATACAAATGATAATTGGTCTACTGACAGATAAGGCTGCATCAGAACTTCTCAAACCTCAAATATTGAGAACAATAAGTTCAAAACAGCAGCCTTGCTGTTGATAACACATATTAACATATCATAAGACTTTCACTAATACTGTCAGTTTCATTCAGCATATACTCTCTCGTAAAATCTTCATTGCTCCTTTATGTTCTTAGCACTGCAAAAAATCATCTTATTTGAATGCAGTTCATGACTATTTTTCTTCTTTACTATTGAAGTTTTTGTTATTTAGTATTTTAAGTTAAATCTGCTTAAGGACTGAATTGCCTTGCAACAGTCTACACTAAGAATTTGCTCAGATGAGACTGGATTAATTTAAAGCCACTTTAGAGAGACACCAGGTCATATTTTCTAAGCTAGGCAACCTCTAGATTAATTTAAGGACCTGACCCCAAAATATTTATTACTATAGAAATAGCATGTTATTATATATAATAGAATAATAATTAAATATAATTAAAAATAGCTATATGGATAAATGCATGCAGATATAAACATATATAATTATACTAAACTTGCCGTCAGAAAATGTGGGTCATATGGTCATTCCCACATCCCTATGTGTGACCAAAAGAAGGAACTCAATGGAATGCTTTTAAAAACTATCTTTTTCATTATTCTCAATTAGGTATAAGCAAAAAGTAAAAATACGCCTAAACAAAACTGAGCAGTTTTGCTTTAATAATCCAGCCAGAGGTCCAAAATCATCTTTGACTGAAAAAGATGAATAATAGCCATCAGATTTTTTTCCAGACAACTGAACAGACTAGCAGCTCAAAAATCTGGAAATTATTAAACATATAAATACCCTCCCCCCCTTTGGGATATTAAAAATATTAAAAACAATGGAGAATCATTTGAACTAAGTCATCTGCTGTCCTGTGTTGTGGGATCTGCAAGATGTGGCAATAACAGACAATATAAAAACACAAAGTTCTTAGAAGAAATCTACATTTGGAATGAATTTGTTAAACTGTGAATTTTGCACTTTCAAAAGCAACAGCACCATGATTTTCAACCGTGCATTAAAAATATGCTAGTAGTAATAAGATGAAGGCAATATTTTATGTCTTCTGGAGACATTATTATTTCCATATGGTGCAATACCTTTCACGCTATTGTGATATACTGTAATATGGATTGCTACAGTAACTGTGCCTACTTTAATTTATTGTATTACAGGCATCTAAATAAGATACACCTTTAAATAGCAAAGATCAGCTCCCATAAACACTGTTCATACACTGCCATAGTTCAGTACAGAATAGAGAGAGGCTTATAGTACTCCAAGGAAATGGGAGCTGGTTTAAAGTTTGTATATCATTTAATTCTATTGTTCTAAAAGACCAACAACAAGCTGAAGCATAAGAAAGCAAATAATTCTTGCATTACTCGCAATGGAAAATACTGCTAACACTGAATGAAATGTAGCTGAAGCTGCCGAGTGTAGCAGTTAACCCTTCATCGGGGTACACGTTAGGAGTAGTTAAATGTCCCTCTATTCAACGAAACTGTTGAAGCAATAGGCAGCCACCGCCCAAAATACAGGCCACATGCATAGCTGGTCAGATGCTTAGCTGTGTGGGCGGAGGGATTTCTTGGGAGCTGAACACAAACACAGGGGCTGGGCATTGCTGGAGTAGCGTGCATGCGCTCAGGAAAGGAACATGCAGCCCAAACGCCACACAAACGACAGTGAAGTACCAGAGGCAGCTAGGGGAAACGCTCTTGGTACAGTGAATAAAGGCCACAGAGGTCAACGGAAGGACAGACTCTTTCAAAATTGTCTTTTCTGCTTCTTTTCAAGAGTGAACATAAAAATCCGAAATAGTAAAAGACGTAGTTTCATGGGCCTCAAAAGTAAAAATCATCAGTCAACCAAAAAACCCCTAACCCACAAATCAATCCGGCCTTCTACCAAATAATCATCTACTCAGAAGTGACTGATTTTAATGTCTTAAAGACAGCAAGCTTTTTTTTTCTAGAGTCAGGGTATTTTTAAGGGTTCTCCATAGGAGTTCAGCTGCCTTTTATCAATCACTGATGGGCAATCAGACTTGGCTAGGTTGGGGCTAAGCTATGCCTTTCCCTTTTCTATTTAGCCAGTGAAATTGGAGAATTTTTAAAGCCCATGCCTGCACATCAGGGTTTCTAAATACAGAATGATATGTAGAAAAGATTTCAGATCAAACCTACACTGCTCTGAAATTCATGCAAGTTAGTGGTTTTATATTAGATATTGACAGAATAACATGTCATAAATTGAGGTCACTGAACAATTTTATGGCCAAGTTACATATGGATCTTTCACCTTGAGTTGGCCAAGTAAGATCAAATTTTAAACAATCTCTCTGCTGCCTAAAAATATCAATAGCTGGCAAAATACTGAATTATTTTACTTGTTTCATAAATTTTGGATCTGATAATGGCTGTTAGACTTTGGATATGACTGCAAGTGGCATTTCTGGAGAGAATGATATTATTTTGATAAGAAAAAAACCTTGGACTTCTAACTATATGTGCAGATGAAATTGGCTAGTAACGTTCATCACCTACATAATGTTTGTAACTACTACTCCACAAATATAACACAGTGAAAAGCCAGCATTTACTGTTCAGGCCAGCTTATTTGTAATCAATGTAATAAAGATGGAACTGTCACAGTTTCTTTGTCCATGGATTCTTTTCAATAGGATATGTAAAATGGCATTTGCAAAATTTGTGCCTTATTGTTGCTGCCACCATGAGCTCCAGAGCTTCTGCCCACAAAAATCAGTAGAAAAAGAGATTCACTCCATGGTCGGAGTTTATACACTACTTTGATGTGGTACTTGCACCAAGATTTGCACCATCAAATCCTTTATTTACTAATTGTATAATCTTAAGTGTGGGGTTACTTTCAGAAGAGTCTGCCATGACTTCCATATTAGCAAGAGAGAAATTTAAAAGTAGAGTATTTTGATCAACCTAATCTTCACATTTTAGTTACAGGATATTGTAATAGTGCTATCATTAATATTTCTGTAACAACAACAGAAAGTTCTGAACTAGAACCAGACAGCCTGATTGTGTAGGGACATGTACAAACATAAGAAAAGAGACAGTTCTTGCCATGGGCATCCTACAAATAACAGAAGGAAGAGAATTAAAGAGGTTGCTCATGGTACACTGTATTATGATTTAGAGTCCCGCAAACTCTAAATCAGAGAGTAGATTTTGCATACAGTTGTACAAAGGTTTTCTTCTTACATAAAACATTCACTTCTTCCTTAGCAAAGCCTTGTTTCTATGCCTACAGAGCAGTTTCTCAACCGCTCAGAAGCACAGATGCAACTGTGTGTTCACACTGCAAAATGAATCGGTGAAATGATCTTGCTCAATTAGATAGGGGGCATTAGACTGTCTACTCACTCAACTTTAGGGGAAGCAGCCATCCTGTTTACAGGGTGGCCTGCAATCACTTCTGTCAGCATAGCTGTGAGGGGAAGCAAACTGGGATGCTGGGTGTGTTGGGGTAAGAACTTAATAAAGAGGCTTCGCTGCTAGAGGAGCTGCAATGTTAAACTGCACCTTCGGTTTATATATATATATATATATATGAAAATACATATATACGTATGTATGTATTAAAAAAAAACCAACACACAGAACAGAATTTTTTCCTAGTGTAATTAGACTATCTCTCTCAAAGACTTAACCTGAATTGACAAAAGCTGCCTTCTGTCAGCATGGCTGTGACCAGATCATGGGTTCTCCTTAACAAAATTGTGTCAGCCATGATGTGTGAAATTTTTCTGCTAAACAAAAATACTGTCTTCTTACACTAGCACAGTGTCATAGGCTAACTTCTGTTTGCAGAATCGTGCTTTGACAGGCATAAAGCTAAATTATTTGATGGCAGCATGGAGCCATACGGGGAATGAGTTGCTGGTCCACAAAGTTCAGGTTTTAGTTAAGAAACATCTATGTAGCAAAAAGCTGACTGGCATCTTTGTTGGCATATTATAACACTGAACAAACACTGCATGCATACAGTGAGTTTTTTTCTCACCCTTGATGTGATCTCACGTTAAAGACAAGGCCGTTTAGTAGAGCAGAGCTGCTGCCATATGTTGTACATGCCCTGTGCCACAAGGATTCCAGCTTCCTACAGGATGCTTCCTGTATCACCCAGGCCCAGGTGCTGTGGTGGTCCCTTTCTTTTGTAAAAACAAGAGTCTCCACCAACAGTCTCAACCACCTCAAGGCATGAAGTAGGCCTACATATTTTATTAACATAAGTTAATAAAACAACAAAAAAAAAACAACAGCAAAACTGAGTGATTGCTTCTGTAACACCGTTATTTGGGGAACCACACAGCGGTTATGGGGCTCATGAATCCCTGGGAGCTGAGGTGCTAAGCAATAAGCAAGACAAAAAGGAGGAGGACCAACAGGGCTGAACAGGATACTCAACTCCTTCCTTGCACTGCAGCCAGTGATGGTCTCACTTCACTACTTAACAGGAAGGACTTGTTATTGAGAAAATAAACAATTCTTATTTACCTTAAAGAATCCAGAGAACTGGGCTCTGTCGTAAGTGAAAACTCCTGGGATGCTTGTAATACCTGTGTTCTTTCAAAACTAAATATCCTGCTCCGGTCCCTAGGGCAACAGAGTTTCCCAGCACCTTTGTGGCTCAACAGATGATGCCAGTCTCTTGGCTTTACTAGTGCTAGAAGTAAAACAGGCCAGGAACCATTCTCTGGCCTTGAAACTAACTAGTATGACTCACATCTGCAGTGCTAAGCTCTCCCATCCCCTAAAACAGAGTAGCCACATCCAGACTGCCCAATACTTCTCCTTCAGGCCACCACACAACCACAGAGCCTTGTTGGGATTACACTTTCAGGAATTGTCCCAGTGGAAAACTGCTTTACTGCCCCAGACTGAAGGGAGACCAGCGAGCGTTTTGTGTGCTGATGCTTCAGACCGCCCAGGCTTTGTTTGGGGGGAATGATGGTCAACTTGTGCCACAGCCCTTACTAACAGTTTGACAGTATCGAGCCCTGCAGGACACAGCTTGTACTTGTGAACTGGCTCTGTTTAGTTTAATAGTATAAACACAGACTTAGAGTCTTCTGCATGCAAAAGGGTTACATGGGTTCAAGTGCAGATCGGATAAGTACTTGGAAGATAAGTCTACTGAGATCTGCTAAATAGCCAAACCACACCAACTACAGAAAATCCTCTGAGCTAAAACCATCCAGAGATTAGAAGAACAGTCAGGAGATCTGTCATATATGGTTGTCCTATTCTCACTCTTTCCTGGGAATCAACTCAGTGTCTGGTCTTAGAAACAGGATAGACGGACCTTTGGTCCACACTGGTAAAGATATGCTCTCAGGAGTCACAGAAGCCGTGAGTGCAGCACTGAGCTCAGTTGCCTGAGCCTTATGTGTAGATACATGCATATGCATTTGCCATCTTTTTTTTTTTTTTTTAAGACCTCCTCCTCCTCACCAAGGATACCATGAAATGTCAGGAGAGCCACGATGTCACTGCAACTCTATCAGTGGTCTCATAGGGAGGTGACCAGAGCAGGGAACTTTGTACTCGGCTGCAGCAAGGTGGGCAAAATTTGAGCCTAACTGAGTTTCCTACACATTAATTAGGTAGAGGGTACATTAGGGTGTTTCACTTGGTTGCAATAAAAGCTTTCCTTTGCAAGGTGCCTGATAAAATAACTTTGAATTGAGATTAAGAAAAGAAAGGGAACTAAATGCTTTGGTAATGCTGAGAAACACAGTATGAAAGTAGAGAGAGTGGAAGAACAAGGATCCACTTGAAAAATTTCATGGTTTAGCAGTTTTATTTAATTTACTCATGTCAAAATGCTATTCTTCTCGTCATTCCCCAAAGAAAAATCCAATAACCAGCTATATAATAACATCTAATTTGTGCACCTTTCCCACTTTGATACCACATAGGAGTTTTCAGAAAATGAATCGCAAGGGAAAAAATAGCAGAGGTATTGCCAGGCTCCGGGTGCTTTCTCTTCCTGAAGTGACAGTGCGAGGCAGAGGGCCTCTGGGGAGGCCACAGCAGCGCTACAAACGAGCAGCAGTGCCTCCCCCGGCTCCTCAAGCGGAGCGGCAGGGCGGGCGGGGAGGCTGCGTGCCCTGCCCTGCCGTGCCATGCCCGGCCGGACCGGGCCACCAGGGGCCCGACGTTCCCCTTTTGTCCCTTGTCCCTCTCTCGGGAGACGGCTAGGAGCGGCGCCATCCAGCCAGGTCAGCCCGACTGACCTCCTTCCCCGGCCGCCACCGCCTGGCCGCGGGAGTCCGTCGCCGCCCGGCCGCCCGCAGCCCCGGGCAAGGGGGCACCGCGGGAGCCGCGGGGACCGTCGGTCACCGCCCTGCCCGTGCGGAGGGGCACAAAGGCAGCGGAGCCTGGGCCGCTGCCACGGGCCCGTGACCACCACTGTGCTTGATTGTGTCCCTTCTGGTTCAGCCCTGCCCATTCCCACAGTACCCGTTTGCCCATAGACCTGGTGTCCCCTCTGCTGATGTAATTAATAATTAATCGGATCCAGCAGCCAGCAGCCAGCTCATGACTTGCCATATGCATAACTTATTTTACTCCGCTTTGCAGTTCTGACACTGGAGGGAACTGCTTTCTTCCCGAAATTGTTGCTGTATCTTGACAGATTTTGGGCTGTGGTGCAACCTTCATGCCAAGCCACATGGTTTTTCAGGATGTGTTTTTTAGCCAGAAAGGTTCTGGTTAATCTTCCCTATGCGCTGCTGGAAGCCTTTTACTCTAAATGGAGATACTCTTGATTTATAACCTGCCCTTGGATGGAGAGGAGCAAGGCCTTTTGGCAATCTCCCTGTGGCCACTGCGTCCTGCAGGTGCGTTTACCAGCGGGGTTGACGAAACATGCACTGTTTATTTTTCTAACTATGGCCAGTAAACTATTTATGAACAGTGATTAAAAAAAAAAAAAAGCTGAGTATTCATGGGCAAATTTAAAGATGGTTTTGGTTGGAACTAGATCATCTTTAAGGTCCCTTCCAACCTGAACCATTCTATGATTCTATTATTCTTCAAGGCACCGCTAATCTTGATAGAAAGTAAATGTCAATGAGCAAGTGAGCAATCCTATAAGATGGATCAATACTTGTCCTTTATATGTTAGTGCTTACCTGGACACAGAATGAAGTGCATGATTGACCGCAGAATGCTGCCAGTCTGAGTCTATCATGCAGCCGAGAACTTGTGCATCCAGAGAGTCAACATATTTTTAGCATGAAATTTATCCCAGAAAGACATTCCCCCTTGGGGATGGGAGTAAAAAAACTAATAACAAAGTACTTGTAAGAGATCAATTACACTGTGTACATTGGGTTTTGGACACTTGTCTGGGGCTGCTAGTCAGGTATTGGAGAATGACGTTAATGCAGCACCTGGAAAAATGGTGGTACAGTGTCCTTATTTAATTTCCACCTTTGAAAAAAATCTCTGAAGGTAAGGGCTAGAAATTTCTTAATAGTATCAGGGCTTAGTACACATTAACACACATAGATGAGGAATGTTACACAGATCCCTATTTGCCATTAGCTAGGAAAGCATTGTGTGCAAGAAAAAGTATAAATTATGCCAATGGAATAGTTATATCAACTAGAACATGAAACTAGAGTTCCTAAACTGCTGCTCAGATGCTGAGATGGAGCCTGCCTTCTGCTTTACATAGATGGGCAGCACGCTTTCTTTGTCATTTGATTAGCAAAATGTCCCTAACGACATATAATTTCTTTCTGTTGCTGCCTCCCTGACTGACTATACTTCTCCCTAGCAAGAGCAGAATGCAGAAGGTCTTCATCTTCCCAAACTGTTTACATGATGCTTCTGCTGATGACACAGTAGCAACAATAAAATATAACCATAGACACTGAAGCGTGCTACTGTATGGAGAAAGAAATTGAACAAGATCCAAAAAATAACAAGTAACTTTTATAATAGTATTCTATTAATAAACAAAACCAAAATACATTAAGGACTGGAAACACACAAAAATATTAATATTTACCTATCAGATTTTAGATCTATTATTGTATTATTTTAAGAGACAGTAGTTTACAAAGATTCACATTCTATCTCATATTTTAACATGGAAATATGTGCACATAAACGTTTAAGTAACATCTTTTCCAGTATTTGTGGAAATGATTTTGAAGTCCATGTACATCCCTTTCATGCAAACAAGATTCTTTCTCTTCAATGAAAAAGCAATTCCAAAGCTACACAGAACTGACCAGCAGCCAGCTCTCAGGCTATTTTCTGTGATCCTTTCTGTGTATCCTTGCCAGCAGGATGGCTGACCTGGTAATGAGGGCTTTAAACTAACAACGATGGGGAGGGAGAAAGTTACCAGCAGCCCTGTGAGGGAGTGATGGATAGATCTGACAAGCAAAGAACTTGAAGTGATGTGACAGAAAGAGATCACAAAATTAAGAAAGTGGGGCTGAAGGAGGGCCACCTCCAGTGCATTTGTGTAAGCAAGGAAGTGTCCAAAACCCTTTCTGGAAAATCAGCATGCTGGGATGCCTCTCTAGAGCACCTGTACACTCATGCACAGAGCATGGGGAATAAACATAACAAATTATAGATCTCTGTGCAGTTGCAGGACTATAGTCTTGTTGGGATCATGGAGATGTGGTGGGATGGCTTCCATGACTGGAATGTTGCAATGGAGGGACACAAGCCATTTAGGCTAAGAAGCCAAGGAGGGGGAGTTTCCCTGTATATGAGAGAGCAGCTGGAGTGCACATACTAACAGTACATACTAACAGAAAAGGAGGGGCTCATCGGGGATGTGAAGGTTGAAGGCAGCTTTGTTCACTTCAGTTCGGACCCTGAGAAGAGGAAGCAGGGCAAAATGCAAGATCACCGTGATGGATTTCAGGAGAGCAGACTTTGACCTCTTCAGGGATCTGCTTGGTACAGTTGCTGCTTGGAGGGAAGAGGGGCCCAAGGAAGCTGGTTAATATTCAAGGGTCACCTCCTCCAAGCTCAAGAGTAGTCTATCCTAACAAGCAGGAAATGAAGCACAAATGCCAGGAGGCCTGCATGGATGAACAAGGAGCTCCTGGCAAAGCTCAAAAAAAAAAAA